>JAZGUH010000122.1:600000-1119641 GCA_037893225.1 Hippasteria phrygiana
TTATCTGTGGAAAGCTTGCTGGTTGCTTAAATTTATATTTATTTATTTTTAATGGATTTTAATTCTTTCTGGTAATGAAACCCAGAGTTCCTTAGAAACGCATAGGCCCTAATCGCATTGTAGCTCGAAAGCCTGAAGAAACCTGTAAAAAGACGATGAAGAAATGTTCAGTTTTAGAAGTGGGAGGAAAACCCCAGAATGATATTCTGGTGAAAAATCCACAGAATCAGGCAGGGACTGAAAACCCAATCCACACGTCGGCCCTGGTGGGATTCGAACCCGGGTCACAGCGGTGGAAGGCGGGGAAAGCACCACAAGGCCAACCTGACTCCCCAATCATACCTTTAACTCACAACTGACGTTGGCAACTCCCCACTTACATGTAGGTCAGACTCGTCATGTGTGCATGACCAAAATAAGATGGAAAATGGGGAAAGTAAACCTGAGGCCAGAGATTGTAAGACTGGACTGGCCTAAGCTCACACTGAATATATGGTCCCCTGTGAATACTTTGAATGTTGGCTGTTGTCTTGAAAGCAATCTAAAGAGCGCACATTGCCTGAGGTTGTTTGTTCCCTCTACTCTCTATCTTGGCTTGTCTGTCAAACGATCTCACAAATACATGACAGACAGACAGAAATGGATGGAAAAGCTGCCAATCTGATGGAAACAACTTTGAGCAAATATAGTTAGCATTGTATGGAGCATAACTGGGGGATAAACAAGATTGTAGCTAATTCCACAATTACCATAATGGGTTATGCTAAGAATAACAATCATATACGTTACATAATAGTGTTACTGTAGGGTGTTATCTTGACCTTCTTTGGTTTAAGTTCAGATAAATGAGGTTTTTGTGTATTACATGACGAAGCATTATTCACAGGGGTCCCACCGCATCCTGGAAATCGGGGAAAACCTGGAAAATGAGTTTCGCTTTTTCAAGTCCGGGAAAAGTCAGGGAATTTAATTGGCCCAAAAGAGAAAGTGGTCAGTCTGTTATATTTTGTCTCATGGCCAAACAGCGTATCCACTGGATGATTGGCTATGGTGGCTTTTTAGTGTGGAAATCCCTCTTTATCTCTCTTTCAACAACACTGAAGACGTGTCAAACTGGATATAGGTCGAAATAATTATCCTGGAAATTTGAAAATTCATCAGGGAAAACTTGGGGGGGGGGGGGAATCAGGGAATTTTGTTTTCATGAAATGGTGGACACTCTGATTCATGATTCGTAATACTACCCATTCCTATTGGTTGAGAGCCCGTCACGTGGGTGGTTTTTAAGCAGCCGATAAAAACACCAACCGGTTTTAAACACTTTTTCGGTGTCGCTCGAAACAAAAACCTACATGTAAGCCCTTCCTCTCCAACAACTTGATCGGTTTAGGGTAGTTGGCTCCATTTTGGCACCAAGAGAGGGAGGGTTAATTAATCATGCTGCTTTATAACATAAATAATACATTTTACCATATTGTTAACCAGTTCGCGCCGGGATTATTTTCAAAAAAGGCAAAATATAGCAGCCAACGTCTGATATACAGCCAAACGCCACAAATACTGATTTGCAAGAGTCATTTCAACAGTATTTGTACAATATTTCTTGTTGAAACCTCATATATTTCAATACTCCGGGTGCGCCCACCGGAGCGTAAATTGTAGAACAACATGCCGTGCACAGCGGCCAAGTTCAAGTTCAACACACAGTCCGCCTCCACAGACTTCTCGGACTTTGTGTGTGTACAAAACAAATGAGGAATTAGCGTGTTGACCCGTCAGCCGTGCCCGTGTATAAAAACAGCCAGATGTGAACACGTCCTCCGACGCGAACTGGTTAAAGTGCTCATTTATGAAAGGACTTGTAAAATCATAGCAGCTATTCATAGTATTTCAAGTTTACTTTTTGAGTTTGGAGTAGACTGGTTGAGTTTGGAGTAGACTGGTTGAGTTTTGAGTTGACTTGTTGAGGTTTGAGTTGACTTGTTGAGGTTTGAGTTGACTTGTGAGTTTTGAGTTGACTTGTGAGTTTTGAGTTGACTTGTGAGTTTTGAGTTGACTTGGTGAGTTTTCACATGATCTGGTGAGTTTTGCGTTGACTTGGTGAATTTTGAATGACTTTTGAGATTCCGGTTATGTTTTTGAGTGCTGCCAAAGTCGAACCTGAGCCTTACCTCAGTTTCTGGCATCAACATTGAGGTCCCATACACACCGCCTCTTAACCCCTTGCATACGGATGACGCCATATGGTGTCAAAAAAGTGCCACCAGGCCGGATGACACCATTTGCGGCCGTTTGTGCAGTTTCAATCCATTGTTGGATTATTGTTTATGTTACGCGTGACTGCACAAACACATTTTAGCGGTTTGCTTGGCTGCCAGAACCCCCACGACACCCGGACGTCTCCCGTAAAAAAACGTACTCAAGGGGTTAAGGACCACAGGTAACAGCATTACCTCTGGAGCCTCAACATCACTCCTCAGGAATGTCACCAATGCAAATAGAACAGACAGCTGTATTCAGTGTTAATTTGCTGAGAGGTCTGTGAAGGCCTCTTGCAGTTAAGCAAAGGGCTGTCTTTGAAGGTCTTGAAAGCCACAATAAAGGTTAATTCCTGTCTGGTCTGGCCTTTGTTGTGGTGTTATAGCCCTGCCTGGCTCTGTTGAGTCAGAAGAATAAAAGTTACAAGTGCTTTTAATGACCAGTGATGAAGAATGTGGGAAGACTGAAAGTGTTGACAAGCTGTTTGGATAGTGTGGGAAATTTGGAAGGCTTCTGGTTCTTTACCTGTTCTTCTGGGATTGGGGTAAATTGGTGTAAGGGATTTTTTAAATCGGTATCATTAGTTGTGATGCCTTTTGGTTTGTTGTCAGTGTAATGGGGATTAACAAGTGTGAGCATGGAACTGATTGAACACTATGGGTTTTGTGTGTGAGGACATCATTTTTTGTGGTTTACAATCTATGTACTTTATGTAGTGGGTTCAAATCCCAGTTTGTTTGTCTTTTTCAAAAAAATGTAATCATACCTTTTTTATCTGTACATCTTTTTCATGATGATTGCAGTTGTAGATGAGTAATACAGAGTCACTGGCTTATGGGTCAGAATATTCATTAATAATTTAAACTTTAGGGCAAAACAAATATTTTGAAGATTCTGTTCATTTATTTTTTTTAAGCTAAGCAATTTGCGTAACATCAATTCATAAAATAAACAGATGTACAAATTTCTCCCTTTGTACTAAATGTACACTAATGTACACGTAGACCACGCACTGTGTGCAGTGCAAGTACCTGTTCTTAGTTTGAGAACAGCAATAAATATTCATAGCTTTTTTGTCCCACAGGTGTCGTCATTTCAAGTGAGTACTATGGAATGCAATTATAAATCTAAGTTTGCTACGGGAAGTGAATTAATCGGCAGTCAAGATTAAAGGGTCGTTTGTATACAAAATTTGCTTTTCCAATGGTCATGTGAAACAGGCTTTATCAGTACAGTTCAGTCTAATTAAACTCTTGACAGTACTGATCCAATGATGGGATTTGTCACATGCCAAAATTGCCAGTGTCACGTGAATATCAGAATCGCTGAAAATCCGACTTGGTGGTTATACTTCACATGCTCAGTAGGCCCCCGTACACCAAAACAATAAGGGTAAGAGTGAGGGTTTCGGTTAGGATTAGGGTTGGGATGAGGTTAAAGGTTATACAATTATGTTGCAATGAATTATGGGTAAAAAGTTGGATATTCATGGGTCCAATATTCATGTGACACAGGCTTAAGTATAAGGTTGGGATTACATCTCTAGGCTGGTGTTTATGTTGGTTTAGATTTAGAGAATGTAGGTCAGCTGGGTGCATTGGAGTGTGTGACATCACTGACCATTTGTCAGGATGCATGTGTTGGTGGTTAGATCATCAGCTGTATGCAAATCTTGTGGTTGGCACTTTCAGCTGGTTTTGAGGGGTCTAGTTTTAATTAATTGCAGTAACCAATACTGTTGTTTGTGGTTATCTGCAGGGGAAGGTTTTTTCTAACAAATGGAATACTCTCTTAAAATTTGCAAAAGGTTTCCAAGGATTTTTTTTAATGTTCTGGGCAATTTAAAAAAGAAAATTTTTCTCTCGTCCCTCAATGTTTTGGTCCAGTACTGTATAAGTAGTTCAAGGGCTTTCACTTAATGAGAATATCCTATGTTCCCAGACTGGTACTGAACTGATAACTCGGGGTGTTGGCCTTCGTGTGTACTTTCTCCTGATCCCGAAAGTGTTAACGGTTCTCTAAATGTCAACAGTCATCAGAATAAGGGGCCTGATTACACTTCAAGGTTTAACCATTCGAAGCTTGCTCATGGCCTGTGTGGATTGAATAACCTTGATAGTAATTTGGTTATTAAAGCCATCCCAGTAAAACCACTTCATAATAGTAACAATTTCTCAATTTTAAAAACCTATAAAAATGGTCTATCAACAGTCCACCATATAAACATTTATTCAGAAAATTGCGAATTTAGATATCTAGAGATCAGTTCATACACTTGTGACCTGTTCCCAAACAATAGGTGGAATTTTGCAAAAATTGAAAATTAAGATTATGGTATCTTGAAAGTACAGGTTAAAAGTATTGTGTTGTGGTACCTCATTCATAGACCCCCCCCCCCCCCCACCCATACAACCTTTTGGAGTTGTCAGTGTCTTTACCCCTTGTTTTGAGAAAATGAAGCTCAAAGTTTGTGATCTATGCACACTTTAACCCAAGTTCAAAAAAGAAATCATCCCCAAAAATATTTCAGTTTAAAATGAATTCAGTGTGAAAAATTTGAGATTGCTAGGATAGGGTTTTTCAAATATCTATACAGTTGTTTTTTCAATGAAAAATTTTTTCTGCTTATAACTCAGGAAACCAAAGTGCACTCATTTTGTGCTGTCGGGGTCACTACGTTTCATTCCCGGAATCTGGACCTCAGTAAACGCTGTCAAACCAAATTGAAATTAACCTCCGATGACCAGCAACTGTGACGTGTACTTTTTGTTGGAGTCCATTCATGAACTATACAAACATACTGAGTAAATACATGTGCTTGTGACCTACCTGTTGCTTGTGTCATTGTCACTACTTTGTCAATATTGTGGTAATTTTTCTAGGAGTCGTCACCAGTAGTGAGCAGTGCTGGTACCTACCTGCATGTGTTTGTGGACGGAGAACGCTTGATGCCACACTTGTCATGTGTACAATGTATGATATTACGCACTCGTACACTACGCGATCATTTTTTGTTTGAACTATTTTATTTTCTGCACTAGGGAAATCAAACAGAATAAAACAGTTTATGGTTCATAAATTTGTCCATTAAATTAAATTCAATAAACTGTAAGGGTAGGACATGCAACCTAAAATGTGGCCAACCCGTCCACCTCTGTTGTAACCCTTTATACCCAGAGTGACTTTTGGCCTTGTATTGGGCGACTTCCATCAAAAGAAATTGTAAGGTCAATAATAATTAGCTCTAGGAGTGAATGAAGAAGTCGTCATTAATCAGAATTATGCTGGCTTCAGCATTTGTTAACAAAATAACCTTGGACCAGCCAGTTACAGGTAGTGTATTGATCCCGAAGAATAGACAATGTCGTGATCAGAAGAATGGGGATTTAGTAAGATCTTGAGAGGTCAAGATTCTCTCTTTGTTGTCGGATTTAGCCTGAATTATGGTTCTCTCTATTGCCAAAAATTATGGTCAGCGTTTGGGCAAATATGTTAATTGAATTGCAATGTAGGGAACTTAAAAAGGAACTTGGTCAGTGATGAAGAATAACAGCCGTGGCCTAGTGGTTTGGAGCATTGAATTCGTGGTCTGCGGGTAAATTCTGCAACTTGTGGGTTCGAGCCCAGTCCTGGGATATAGCACTTCTACGCTGAATATGGGTACAGGCATTATTTATACTGTGAAGAGTTTAGATTATCTTGTCTTGTTTCAGTGTGAGGGGCTGGTTCTTCCACACTTTTCTCTGTAGCCCACACCTTGGGTGGCCTTTGGCCTTGTCATGGGCGATTTGTGTTAAAAAAAAATACAAGAAAATCAAAAACACAACAGATAACATTGTCAAGGTAAATACCATGCAATTCTACACATCACTATGGCAGCCAGGACAAAAAGCCAATTTCAGGTAGCCAGAGTAAATCTGTTGTCAACACGAGAGGTTATTCATGACAGTTTTGATATTAATCAGTTTGTTGTTGATCTTATGTCTATGGGCCCAGTGTGGGTCCAAAAGTCAAACCACAAAAAAATTTTACACGAACTCGGTGTGCAAAGTGCCAGATTCAACAAATCTTGAAAGTATTTATTTATTACATTTCTTTACCCAGGGTGTGCCCAAACAGTTTAAAATTGGTTTCCATTGGGGCCCTGCATACGTTTTAAATTAAAAATGAATATTTACACAAATACGAAAATATTTCCACAAATACAAGAAGATTTGCACAAATAGATCTAGACACAGTTAAATTTTCAGCTTGCCAGAATAAACCTTTTGCTGATTTACGGGATGGGTGAAAAACTCACGGGGAAATTTCCATCCTGTTCGAAATAACCATGGTGACCATTTGTATAACTCTGTAGATAGTGAAAATGGCAGAAATATAGATGGCTTTACGTAGCCCCAATTTAAATGTACCTATGGACTTCATTGTTCTAAATTGTTCAGGCAGATTATTCCATATGTTGGCAATTATCCTTCAGTTAATTTCATCTTTATTTTTTTAACTTAAACCCCAACAGTCCTGATTTTTCACACATCCAAGGAAGTTAGGGTTAACCCTAACCCTGTTGAATCCAACAGGATCCAAAAATTTGATATTCCCGTTGGACCCTGTTGGATTGAGCAGCTAACTCATAGTGTTACAATCCTGTTGGATTCAGCAAGCAACAGAAAAATAAAACACAGTTGGATTCTGTTGGATTTAGCAGGCAAGTCATTTTTTGTTTTTAGTTACCCAACAACTTGGCATGTTGGACTGTGTTGGATTGAGCAGGAAACTCATATGAGTCACTGTTGGACTCTGTTGGATTTAGCAGGGTAGTCCTGGTGAACCCTTAGGGGGGTCAAGGGTGGATCCAGGGGGGGGGGGCCAAAGGTGGCCATGGCGTCGCAAAAAAGGCAGCCACTGCGTACACCCACCCACAAAACTCAGCCAAAAATATTTTTTGTTGGCCCCTCCCCAAAAAAATTGCAAAAAAAATGTTTGGCCCCCCAAAAAATTTTGTTCTGGATCCGCCCTTGAGGGGGGTTAGTTAATGTTTAAACATTTCAGAATTTCTCTGAATTAATTATTCTTCGAAAGGACAGCCCAAATGTGGAAATTTGATTTCCTGTAGATATTTTTAGAGTTTTGTGAAATTGTTTGAAGGAGGATGTTTCCAGCTGACAGAGCTGCTGGAGAGCTTCCAGTCGGTCGGGGACATTTGTCACATTCAATTTGTCATAGTGATTGGCAGTTTCAGTTTGTTAGTTTTATTCATTGTCCCGATGGGCTCAAAGTACACATGTACAGAGTTAGATTATATTATTTTCAAAGTTGAATGTGTATTTTTTTTATTAATCTGTATTCTGTGCACACAGCAGTGGGTATAGGAAGCTTCTTGACATGGGGGGAGGGGTGGATGGTCTTATGTCAAGAAATGTTGGGGGGGGGGGATAGTTGGTCTTCTATTCAGAAGTAATGTGGAAAGGTGGCTGGACATTTGTCGAGGAATTTATTTAGGCCAAAAATAAAATATTGTTGATTGCCCTCTGCAACCAACTCAAAATGTCGGGTCTGGTTTTTTTGGTTTTTTTTAGGGGGGGGGGGGGGTTTATACTTTTTATTTTTAAAGGAATGTTCAAAATATCACTTTTTTCTGCACCAAATACACACGTTTTATTGAAATCAGTGTCTTTAAAAACAGCTACGACGACACAATCGTGCATTTCACCTTCTCAGTTATAAATAAGCTTACTTACTTTTTCAGTTTTTGCCTCCCGACTTCTCAGTTACACATGTAGTGTTGTTTTCACGGATGGTAAAAAAACACCAAATAAATAAAATGACCGACCGAACCACCCTCCCTAATTTCCCCATTTAAGGGCAACACAATTTTTTTGTTTGGGGGGGGGGAGGGCCTTATTACATTTCTTGACCCAGGGTGTGCCCAAACAGTTTAAAACTGTTTTCCATTGGGGCCCTGCATACCTTTTGTAATTAAAAATATGTACACACATACAAAAATGTTTCCAAAAATACAAAAATCTTGACACAAATCTATATAGTGTTAAGTTTTACAAATTTCAAGTATAAGCCTATTGCTGATTTACAGGATGGGCGAAAAACTAGTGAAAAGCCCAGGGAATTTCCCATCCTTTTCCAAATTACTGTGGCAACCAAGTTTATAATTGCATAGATCAGTGCAAATTTATGGCAGTAATATCACTAATGGATGGCTTTATGTACATGTAGCTCCGATTTAAATTACCTTTTTAAGGAGTTCAGGGTTCTCGATTGTTCAGGCAGATTAATATGTAACATTTTTTTGTTGCGAAAGGAACTTTCGCCTAAAAATAAACCCTCACTCAACCACCAAAGGGCAGAAAGGCCTTGGCTGCTAATGCTATGGGTAACACCTATTATCCTGACAAGCAGGGTCCCCTAAAAAAAATTCTTTGCGCTAAAAACCCTGAAATATATGGGAGGTTTATACATGTACAAGATCACCATATTAAAAAAGTATTCAGACATCACTTGCCCAAAATGTACACATTTACATACACTAGGTGCCACGTGTTAAAAACCTAACCTCCTAATGTTTCACCAGGACTACCCTGCTATTAAATCCAACAGTCCAACAGTGACTCATATGAGTTTCCTGCTCAATCCAACGCAGTCCAACACAGTCCAACATGCCAAGTTTCTGGGTACCTAAAAATGAAAAATAAATGACTTGCCTGCTAAAATCCAACTGAATCCAACCTAATCCAACTCGGTTTTACCGAGACGATGGTAAAATGAAAAATGGTCAAATGTGACCACTGTCCGCACTTGGACTTTCGACACGGGAAAATATTACCGAGACCGTGGTAGAAGTAACCGAGCTGTCAATATAACGACTCATGAGGGCGCTTTCCGTGACCTTTCTACATTGACGCGATTGACCCAAATCTCACGTGCCTTTTCATTTATCCGGTTGATGTGCACACGCAGGCCTACATCTTTAGCACCAATCAAACTTCCGACTTTATCAATAATAATATCTGCCATGATTGCGACCGAAAGAGGAACAACGCACTGGAATTTGGAATTTTGCCACATATGCACCGCACCGCGGTAAAACAATGCAAAGCGCATGCGTGGTTTCCCTATGAAGCATGACCTTGTGCTCGGGCCGGATGTACGCTTTCCTGAGCCGCTTTTACCGACTCGCACTGTCCGCACTGGACTTATCGTCTCGGGAAAAGTTACCTGGTCAGTTTTCCTGGGCAGCAGTTGCCCGGTAGAAGTAACCGCTGGACTCAGGAAAAGTAACTGAGAGGAAAACGTCCTGGGCTGTCCGCACTGGACTTAAAATGGGAAAAGTACCCATCGTCTTGGTAAGTTTTACCCAAAAAAGTCCAGTGCGGAGGGCTATAGTCCTAAAATTGTACTCGTAGATTTTCTGACCTGCATCATGCTGTGCTAGACTCTATATTAAGCTTCCTCATTTTTGTCCTGATCTCCCCAAGTCTTGCTGGTAAGAACTCCAAATTCACTGCTTAATTTTTTCTGATGTGAAAATCGTTCAGACTGCCCCAGGCCTCCCATCAGCCTCCCGTCCTTTCTGAGAATGGAAGCCAGTTGTTTACCACAGGGTCTTCTCTTGATGTACCTGCAGAAATTATTCTGTGGTCAGTACCCAGACTTAACTGCTTTATGCTCAGTAGGTGGTGGGCCAGCTAATGTTGTTGTGGTCTGACTTGTATTCTTTACCAACAGGTCAAGCAGTGTAAGTCAGCCTTGAGATTCATTTATCAATCTCCAAATCTATTCACCTGGTGGGTTTTAAAGGTACTATGCAACATTTGCAAACATCAAAAAACAAAACTACTGAATTTATTACGAAATACCCTACTACGTGTAGACTGTAAGAAAATAGCAGTCTCAAGCATCCTGTGAAATCATGGCACCTGGTGTGCTGTCATTTTCAAGAAAAGTGGAAATTTATATTGTTTTCCACGAGTGTCGGCCGACAATCATTGGAAATAGTCTAGTTCCCCGACCTGACAATTTCCTGATGTCTACAAATTCCTGTTTTGTCTATTAAAGGTACATGTGTGGTCAGGGAACCAGACTACTAAAACATAATGTTTTTTCTCTCTTTTTTCCTGCCAGGTGTGGTTGCTTTTCCCACATCCTCCATGGTGTCCACGTCAGTTTCCTCGTCGTCCCTGTCCTCATTCTGCTCCAGAGGGAGTGAGCACAGCCGAGCCAAGAGCTGCCGAGGGTGCGAGATTAAGACCAACGGCAGTCTGCAGGAGATTAGTAGGGCAGTAGAGCAGAGCTTGATAGCAACGTGCGTAGGAAGCATAGCTGAGCTAGGTGAGCAAAGTCTGACCAAGGTTGAACTATTTGGAAATGTGGAATAATCCATGCTGGATTGAGTGTGGAAGTTTTTTTTTAATGCAAGTTACCCAGGTATTATCCTTGTATTGGCTAAAAGCTATTCTTGGTAAAGGGCTAGGCCTACAACAGAGGTGGTGGGGTTGGCCACATTTTAGGTTGCCAGCCCTACCACCCTTACGGTTGTCGAGTCCATCACAAGACCATTCACAAGACCATTCACAAGACCATTCACAAGACCATTCACAAGACCATTCACAAGACCATTCACAAGACCATTCACAAGACCATTCACAAGACCATTCACAAGACCATTCACAAGACCAGACCATTCACAAGACCAGACCATTCACAAGGCCATTCACAAGGCCATTCACAAGGCCATTCACAAGGCCATTCACAAGACCATTCACAAGGCCATTCACAAGGCCATTCACAAGGCCATTCACAAGGCCATTCACAAGGCCATTCACAAGGCCATTCACAAGGCCATTCACAAGGCCATTCACAAGACCAGCTTATAACAGGCACAAGTAACAGGCATAAACCATGACAAAGGACGGGCATAAACCATGACAAAGGAAGGCTTTTATTACAGTTGATTTGAATAGCTTGAGGCTTGAATTAAGACTGAAGGTCTTGTGGGGTCTTGTGATGGTCTCGACTACATCACTGCCGGCGGCAGCGGCAGAAGTTGAAAAGTTTCTGGGTCCAGATCTAAATTAAGGACAAATCTTCAATAGATACCAAAGAAATTATCCCAATTTTCAGACCTACAGACCCAGGCGCGATTACTTCAACTGTTTGGTGCAACCAACTCACCCCCCTCTTTTTAGTGCCCGTAAGCACCCTCTTTTGACACGTACTGGGCATTGTCAGGCAGAAAACAACTAGAAGCCATTTCTGAATTTCAAGTTCAATACAAAACAACACAGAAACATAGCTGGAAAATATAATACTTGACACTTTATTGTGTCTGCAGAGAGAATTCTTCTAACCCTAACTCTAACCCACCCCCCCCCCCCCCCCCCCAGGGTGCATGCAAAATCAGATTAAAATTGGAGGCTTTGGGACTGTTAGGGTTTAAATGAAAGAACATGTGGAAATGAATCCCCATATGCAATTTCAGTCACAGGTTACAAGTCACATGATGGGTTTTTGATGTTCAGAGGTCCTATGGAGAGATCTGTATCGGTGGGAATCGTTTTTATGCGACGGGAAGAAGAAAAAAAACCATCCGTTTGGCATGTGTCCAGTAATGAGAATTTCTGTAGTCCCCATAGGACTTGTGGGAAACTTGTGTGGATGTTCTATGAAGCAAATACACGGCCTCCGAGGGTACGCGGTCACAGTTGTCATTTGATATTGTCGTATCATGTGATAGGATTTCCACACATATTCCAGGAGATCAAACCCAGTAATGAGACATATCGAATGTTCAAAGGAAATGGATGTAGTACAGCAGTGTCAGCAGGTTTGGTTTGGGGGGGTATGGTTATCACAACACAACACCCCCCCCCCAAAAAAAAATCAATCAATAAAATTGCTTGCTTGATTGATTTGATTTGATTTGATTTGATTTGATTTGATTTGATTTGAATTGAGTCGGATTTGGGTCGCATTTGAGTCACATTGAGTTGCATCGAGTCACATCAAGTCACATTGACTCAATGTGACTCAATGTGACTACATTGAGTCACATTGAGTCAAGAATAAAAATATTAGCCTCGCCTTCCTTCCTTCAAAAGCTTCCACTGGTTAGCTCTGACATAATTCTGCCCTTTTTTGATAGGTGATCTTGTTTGCCGAGCAATGCACTACCAGCAGGGTCGACAGAAGCTTCCGAGCAACTTGAACGGCAGACAGAGTACGACTTGGTCTCCCAGCGCCTTGCATACACTGTTCTACTACATGCGCTGCAGTCAGCTGGAATACACTGATAATCCTAACACAGACCCGCCGGTCATCCAACTCAACCCTGAAAGGTACTTGGCCAGACTTGATTCAAGACTAACCTGTTGGTTGGTTTTGATCCAAAACCAACCTGTTTGCTAGTCTTGATCACAGATTATTTTATTGATTGGTCTTGATTCAAGTCTTGATACAAGGTGAACCTGTATGCTGGTCTTTTTTTCTTGAAATTCCAATTTTTTCCTACTTGTTCTTACTTTTTTGTCCCACAGATCAAAAAAATGAAATCTCATTGCATATTTTTCATAAGTGTTACAGACTGTCATATGAAAATCACACAATAAAGGGCTTGGGTGCAGGAGTACTGCAACTTTACTTCCAAGAGCTTAGTTGAGGATGGAGCACAAGTGTTGTGAGTACAGAACGTACCAATTGAGGCTTTAATTGCGATTCTGTGGACATGTCTGAGTATCAATGAAAACTACTCCCGAAAGCCCACAAAAGTCCTACTTGTATCCTGATTTTGTCCTCCAAAGTCCTACTTTTGCTCTTTTTTTTAAAATTGAGATCCTACTATTCTCCTTCTTTTTCACCTGGGTCTGCTTGAAAGACACAGTAAACAAAAACTCTACAGCTGTGTATACGGCAAGGGCGGATCCGGGGGGGGGGGGGGGGTACAGGGGGTCTGGACCCCCTTTTTTTCTTCTTTTTTTTAATTAATGTTTTTTAAAAAAAATTATTAATGTTTTTTTTTTTGGGCGGGGGGGGCCTGACCTAAACTCGGGAATCATTTTGGAAAAACATACAACTGACTTGTCCCCCCACACGAACACATACTTATTAAAGTGGTGGGATATCATATCGTTTGTTCCCCTCCCACCCCCACTTTCTGTCGTCCCCGAATAAAAATTGTAGCCTATATTTGATTCTTTAGCTTAGAATAGTTGATTCAATTACTTCAAACTCGAAAATGATGTTTAGTAATGATGATCTTTTGTTCCCAAAAAAATTGGTTAAAGTGGTCAGAAATTGCCTCAGATCGCACCGCAGATCGCACCCCGAACCCCACGCCGCAAGGGCTTCGTGCTCGCATTAGTTTGGAGCACAGTATGTCCCCCCCCACCCCCACTTTTAAAGTTGGACCCCCCCCCCCCTTTGCAAAAATCCTGGATCCGCCTATGTACGGGGACCGTGTAATGTAACAGACGAGCTTGTGTAAGATTCCATCAGACTAATTATGGGTTTTGCAATGAACGTTTAGGAATCTTTACACACCCCATACTAAAAAACAGCAATGCCCTTGTCGTTCAACTAGTCTTGAGCATCCGCATCTCTTAACCAACAAGTCCCGTCATTTCTTTTTTAGACCGTACATGGTGCTGCCACCTCTGATGGAATGGATTCGCGTGGCTACGGCTCGTTGCGAGCACAGATTGAGTGGAATCATAGACAGTGATGATGTCAGACAAGCGGCTAGGTTGTTACTGCCAGGAATGGACTGCCCCGTCAGACCGCTCAGGTACGCAGATTCATCGGATCTGACCTAGCTTGAGAAGATCACAGTTGTAGTTTGATTTGTCCAAATACATGCACGATTTCAATTTCAGAAGGGAGATTTTTGCACTTTCCGGACGGAGTGTATGAAGCACTGTATGCTCAGTGCTTTCCGAGAGCCCGTGGGAACAAATTCACAGGCTTACTCAGGCGGGACTTGAACCCACGACCAGCTTACTAGCAGGGCTGTAGTCGAGTCCATCACAAGTCCCCGCAAGTCCATCACAAGCACTCCAGTCCTAATTGCAATCGCAAGCAATTCAAATGAGCTTTGACAAAGGCATTCCTTTGTCATTGTTCATCCAGTTACTTGTGACTGGCTTTATGAAAGGAGTTCTGACTGGACTTGCGAAAGGACTTGCAGGGACTCGACTACAGCCCTGCTTATACTAGTGCAGTCGTCTTAACCACTCTACCATCGAACTTGCTGGTTTTTTTTTCGCACAGGCTCTTGGAAAGCACTGAGCATACAGGGCTTCATGCACTACGTCCGGAAAGGGCAAAAATCTCTCTTCTAATTTACATCCTCCCGACGCAAATTCCATCTTTTCACCAATTTCAGTTTTGTTAGGTATTCTGAAGTTATCTGATTCTTAACAAAAGATTTTTTTTTTTTTAATGAAATAAATATTTATTTCAAACCGTTAGTGTCCTGAATTTTCCTTAACTCGTCTTTCTTCTCACTTCATACTAAAAAATATCAAAGTTCAGTGTTTGTTAATATTGTGATTGCGGAACAAATTTTAAAAGTTGTGTTAGTGGTGGCAGAAATCAGAGATTTTAAAATCCAGTTATCCTAATCTTATTGAAACCGAGTCAAGGTTATCTGATTTCACCGGAAGTTCCCATCTAGCTCATAGTCGTGCCAACAAAAAGTGACGAGTGAAGTGCCGTTTTTGTTTTATTTTTTTCTAAAAAAAAATTTGGGTCGGCGCCGTTAGAATAGGGTTAGGTAGGGTATTAACCGAAAGCAGAACTATTTTTTTGTTTGCATCACCACTATGGTAGTTTGTGCTTTCAAGTAGAATATTATTGGATAGAGTTCACAACCAAATAAATATGAAATAAAACGGTACCAATGCCGGATGGATCTATATATATTTAAATTTGCAGAAGTAAAAGAAATACTAGTTTCGTTTTCTAGAAGTAGAAAGAGAGGAAAAGCCGCATGGATAAAAAGAAAATGAAAAAAAAAAAACAATTTGAAAATCTTGAAATGTAAAAACATCAGCCAGCAACAATTGTAGCATCGGCAGGTGTTAATTCTCAGTGCCTTGATCATGAGGTGTGATAAATGTCAGCTTCATCTGTTCCCCGTCGACTTAACCTCGGCACGTTTCACCCCCTTGGTATCGCCAGTATGAAACCACGCTGCGGTTGATTCGGACAATGTGAAAAATCACACTCGTTGTCCAGTCCCCCCACCTCATACATATTATAAGGTGTAAAGAATATGATGACACCTTGTGATGGCCTGAGGGTGGGTACACAGTTGGACTTGAATTAACCCCAACTCCCTAGGTGGTGTGAAAAATCGTATTGAAATTGGAGGATTCAGGACTGTTAGGGGTATAGGTAGTATACATACAACATTTGCTTTTCCTGTAAATGTTCAGAAAGGAATGGATTTGGAGGTTAGTATTTTATGGCAAATACTGTAACACGTACGGACCTGTTGAAAGTTTTGTGTGCATAGATGTTTGGAAAACGGGGGAAAAAATGCTGTTCTTGTAGTCTGGTTCCCTGACCCTACTTCAGACAAAACGGAACAATTTGTAGAGGTCGGGGAACTAGACTAGACTAGTCACACGGATGTGTGACCATCGTTGGTCGGCCGACCATTGCTGGAAATTGATACAAAAATGTTACTTTTCTTGAAAATGACAGCACAACAGGCGCCATGATTTCACAGGATGCTTGAGACTATTATTTACTTATTTTATAACTAGACTAGACTAGTCACACAGATGTGTGACCAATTGGTCGGCCGACCATTGCTGGAAATTGATACAAAAATTATATTTTTCTTGAAAATGACAGCACACCAGGCGCCATGATTTCACAGGATGCTTGAGACTATTATTTACTTATTTCATGATTCAGTAGTTTTGTTTTATGTTTGCAAATGTTGTACATTACCTTTAAATATTCGGGGTCGTCTTTCAAGTTCTGCCTTAGAATTCTGTTTCCTCTACACAGTGTATTCTGGAACTAAGTTGTTATTTTGAAGCTAGTACCAATAATTGTTAAAGCAAAAAATTAAACATATTTAGTGCATACTACATGTGCTTGTATAGCCAAGGAAGAATGGGGTATTCCCAACCCTCCTATAGTTATAACTATCACAGCCTATCAAAAATTCTACCCACCAACTCTCACAGCTTGTGTGTGTGTTTCAACCTGTCACTTGATATAATGTAGGTTTTGATATGGGAGTTGGCTCCATTTTGGCTTGGAGAGAGGGAGGGTTAATTAGAATAAAAGATAATAATGATTGTGTCCTTCAACACATTGGTAATACTCGTGGAAGCTATACGCTCGACTTGATGCTGACAATGTCCAGTCATCTGTGCTCTTAGATAGGTAATTAAGTGTAAGTGGTAGAGGGGATGGCACCTTGTACAATGCCTACCACAGCCAGTGGGCAGTGTGCGGCCCAACATGCACCTGGCCTTTTGGGTTGAGTGGGGCTCGTGTCTATAGATCCAAATCAATCAGCGACCTGTTCCCTTGTGTAAACCGGGATTAGGTCTTGGTGAGAGGCTGCTTGCGATCAATCCATAATATTTACAGAGCGGTGGGTATAGTAACCAAATTGATCGGTGAGGTTTCGCAATTTGTTTCTGACTGTAGTTCTTTGGCACAAATTTCTGTTGAGTTGAAAATACATGATATTATACAAATAATGAATGTTTATGAGTGCAATGGTAAGAATAATTTCATGAGGTGACAGATGGAATGTTCCATTCCACGAGGTGAAGCCGAGTGGAATGGGACATTCCATCTGTCACCGAATGAAATTATTCTTACCATTGCACGAATGTGAAACATTTATTATTTGTTTTATACAACGCCTGAATAAATCCTCGTCAGATTGCATGCATGGATATTTTTTCGTACAACATACCGTTTTCCCTTCTCAGTCCCACATAAAACCGCGACAAAAAAATTTCCAGTTCCGAAACAGTTAAAGCTCAATTGTTGTTCCTGCATGTCTTGCAAAGTCATCTAATCGTTAACTGCATATTTAATTTGTTTCTTTGTGTTAGCAGCGTTAACATGACCTACGAGTTCCTATATTTCATCGTCTGTTAGGAGAACAAACGGTGCCATTCACGAAGATCGTCCTGTATTTTGTGTGAATGACAGCCGTGTAATTGTAGCGCCACCAATAGTGACCGTGAAATGAGGGAAGTTCTATCAAACGCTTACCGTTTGATAGAACCATATGATAGAACTTTTTTTGCAGTGTGGGTTCGCGACGTGCAATTAGACGAATAATTCAATGCATGTGATCGAAGGTTAATCAGTCGATTTTGTTGTTATGGAGACAGGAACAATTTAAGAATTAACCCTAACAGTCCTGAATCCTCCAATTTTAATATGATTTTCCACACACCCTAGGGAGTTAGGGCTTTTAAGACAAGTTTATTACCATTTATTTCAATATAGAAAGTGTCCAACAGTATTTAATTGGATTGTTTGACAACATATTTAATTTGGACAAAAAAGTGGCAGGAGTGGGACTTGAACCTGCAACCTCCAGAATACCATACCAGCGCTCTATCAACAAAGCTATCTTTAACAAAGTCTGACTGATGTATGATTCCCATTCTGCTAGTAAGCCATGGAGGGTGAAAGAAAAGAAAAAACTAGCCCGCAAACTCTAGATTCCAAAATAACAATGAACGTTTTGTTCTTGCAGCACTGATGAGGTCATCTGTACATCCAGACATCTCAACGCTCAGCAGTCAGCTCTTCGATTCCAGCAGGATTTAGGGTTCAGGATGTTGGCCTGTGGGAGGGCGGACCTTGTCTCGGAAGCTGTCCGTCTACTAGGGAAGGATGGAATTAACTCCGTCAGTGAACAGGTCCGTGGTAATCCTGGTACTGTCCAGCTAATATTCAGGCATGCAACTTTTCCTCGGATCAGCTGATTTCCTCTCTTTTTTGCTTCCCATGTGTGCCATTAAAAATAGAAAAAAAATGTACAAAGTCTTTGAAAGATTTACATTTCCTCCTTGTTTGTGACCCAGTTGCATGCCTGAATATTAGTTAGATTAACCCTAACCCCCTAGGCCCTTATTGCTAGGAACCATCCTCAATCCTCCAAAATTCTCTAAAATTCTCCTGTGCTTCAATCACCATTCCTCCTCAATCCTCCAAAATCCTTTGCTTCAATCACCATTCAATCACCATTCCTCCTCAATCCTCCTGTGCTTCAATCACCATTCCTCCTCAATCCTCCAAAATCCTCTGTGCTTCAATCACCATTCCTCCTCAATCCTCCAAAATCCTCCGGTGCTTCAATCACCAATCCTCCTCAGTCCTCCAAACCACCATGAGGATTTTGGAGGATTGAGGAGGGTTAGGGTTAACTAAATAACTGTCCATAAAAAAGATCAATTGACCAGTTTGTAGACTAAGATACTGACAATTTGGGAGACTGCCAACATTGGGCAAGATAGCTCAGTTGGTAAAGCGCCGGTACGGTATTCCGGAGGTCGCATGTTCGAATCCCGCTCCTGCCAGTTTTCTTTGTTCACTTTGAAAGTTTGTAGACTTCTTAGAAGTCAGCTTTTTGACCTTTCCCAATGTAATGTCTGTAACACAGTATGCTCAGTGTGAGAGCCTGCGTGAAAAAAATAATTCACGGGCTTACTTGGGTGGACTCGAACCCATGACCTGCTGCTTACTAGCACAGATGTCTTAACCACTCGACCACCGAGCTTAGGGTTAGCTGGCCGGTTCGAATCCAATGCAGCAGCGGGTACCACATAATTGGTGAGATTTCTTTCGGCGACCCCCCAAACACTGCAGATTTCATGTTTTGTTTTTTTTCCGGCCAATCTCACCCCTGAATGTGTGTTTTCTTGTCATCAGGGCTTGACGCCAATCATGTTTGCTTGCTCGAGAGGAGACGAAGCCATGGTGCAGATACTCATCAAGAATGGAGCCAGTGTAGATCAGTCGGTAGGGCTATCTGTTTGTCTGTCTCTTTGTCTGTCTGTCATTTGCCATTTCCTCTAGTAGAAAGAGTCTTAAGCCCTGTCCGCACTGGACTTTTTTTGGTAAAACTTACCGAGACGATGGGTACTTTTCCCATTTTAAGTCCAGTGCGGACATCCTAGGACATTTTCCTCTCAGTTACTTTTCCCGGGCAACTGCTGCACAGGAAAACTGACCAGGTAACTTTTCCCGAGACGATAAGTCCAGTGCGGACAGTACGAGTCGATAAAAGCGGCTCAGGAAAGCGTACATCCGGCCCGAGCGCGTCAATGTGGAAAGGTCACGCAAAGCGCCCTCATGAGTCCTTATATTGACAGCTCGGTTACTTTTCCCGTGTCGAAAGTCCAAGTGCGGACAGTGCTCACATTTGATCATTTTTCATTTTACCATAGTCTCGGTAAAACCTTCCAAAAAAAAAAGTCCAGTGCGGACACGGCTTTAAACAGAGTTGTAACCGCGGCTTGCATCTTGGAAGTGATGAGAAGGGTAAAGCAGGGAACTGGAAGAGAGATGTCTAGTTTCTTCTTCTACCCCTCTCATCTTTGTGCACAAAATTCTGAATTTCACACGTTGTCTGTGTTCAAGTCCAATACAAAATGACACAGAAACGGAGTTACATGTAGCTGAAAAGTACAATACTGTACACTTTATCATATCTGCAAACAGGATTCTTTCAAAGAACATTTGGAAAAGAATCTCCATATGCAGTTTCAATCTCACATATTTACTAGTCACATGATGGTTTTCTTTATGCTTAGAGGGTCTTGGGAAATTCTGTATCGATGGAAATGTTTTCCAGTGATGGAAGAAAAAACATTATCCATTTGGCATGTGTCCAGTAATGGTAATATCTGTAGTCCCTAGGACTTGTGGGAAACATGTGCGGGTGTCCTATTAAGCAAATACACGGCCTCCGAGGGTACGGGTCACAGTGGTCATCTGTTACATCATGTCACGTTATTCAACCAAATGCATTTGTACATTACCGTGTGAGATACATTACATCATACATGTATCACCCTCCGTGTCCTATACGCAGGTACCCAGTCAGCATAGCAGCTATCCCAGCATCCACCCTTCTATTAGACATTGGACGGCTCTCTCCTTCGCTGTCGTGAGCGGAAGCATATCTGTTGTCCAGGTAATTGATTCGGTCTTGCATTAGAAGGGCGTTTCAAGCAGGGTTTGGCTGTTGATTGTTGGGGTGACCTACGTGTACATGTATGTACCAAGACCCTCGGTGATAATGTACGCCTCAGGGAGTTGAGAAGGCTTCAGGAATGATTAATGGGCCCGATGAGCAGGGGTAATAATATTGTAAGCGCTGTGATATAGTTTACTATTTGAGCATTCTTAAATGCCGATTATTATTTTTATTTTTATTGTTAATTTTGTAATAATGTGCTAAAATAATTTAAAAAACGAAAACAAAAGAAAACATTTAAGTATATACCACAGATCTGACAATCATTCTCATGAGCAAATCCACTGTGTATTTTTTTGTATAGAAGTCACCCAATACAAGGCTAAAAGCCACTCTAGGTAAAGGGCTACAACAGAGGTGGTGGGGTTGGCCACATTATAGGTTGCCAACCCTACAACTTTGACGGTTTTCCTGGGTCCAGATCTATATAGAGGATAAATATTCGATAGACAGAAGAAAAAAATTATCCAAATTTTCAGACCTATAGACCCAGGTGGAGTAACTTCCACCGTTGGTGTTTAAGTTTTTGCAACACCCTTTCTCATTACTAAACTTCTCAAAAATGAGATTTTTAATACCCAAATGATTTTTTCTACAAACTTATTTGGGTACAATTTGACCGAGTGTATAATAATTTTTTTAAATTTCTATTGCTAGTTGCTAGCATTCATGGGTCAGTAGATATCAGCAGTAATACTTCTTGAGATATCATGAATAAAGTTTGATTTTTGTCGCTAGTTTTGAATGCTAATGCTAGCATTCATGGGTCAGTGGATATCATTTATACTTCTTGAGATATTATCACAAATAATTTTTGATATTTGTTGCAAGTTGCTAGTGCTAGCATTCATGGGTCCCTGGATATCAGCAGTAATACTTCTTGAGATATTGTCCCAAATGATTTTTGATATTTGTTGCTAGTTGCTAGTGCTACCGTTGATGAGTCATTGGATATCAGCAGTAATACTTCTTGAGATATCATGTAGGAATTTTGATTATTGTTGCTAGTGCTACCGTTCATGGGTCAGTGGATATCAGCAGTAATACTTCTTGAGATATTTTCACTAATAAGTTTTGATATATTTTGTACTAGTTGTTGTTGAATGCTGGTGCTAGCGTCCATGGTTCCGTGGATACCAGTGGCGATAACTACACAGAGACTCCACTGCAACTGGCCTCAGCAGCAGGTAAAGTCATGAATCAATTAATCCGCAGGTGTTTCCAAAAATATAGTTTGAAATGTTACGTACTGTTCCAGTTCATCAGATTTGTCGGAACAATTTTTCTGAAGATAAGATTGACAGGCATCACATCAAAACAGTACATCAACACCATTTAACAGCCATGGCCGCAGTTTGAAAAAGACCACCTGGCCGGTTGTCTATATACGCATTCCTGCACGTACTCAATCCATTGTTTGCCTTATTGTTGTTACGCTTGGCTGCACAAGCCTACCATACCCTTTTAGTAACAGCCGGACAGACAGGGTAAAAAAATGGACACAGCCCGGAGGAACACTGAAAGTAGAAACTAAATTACTACTGTATTGAAAAAGTTATCCATATGTTAAAAACTAACTTGGCAAAGATGACAAGAATAAAAAAAAAAAAAAAAAACATCTTTCATCAAAGACTCTGCATCGTAAAAGCACACTGTTATTGGAGTAAAAGTTAATTAAGTTAATAATCGTTAATTTCCTGCTTCTAGGACATTACGAGATGGTCGTACTGCTTCAGTCTAAGGGAGCTGACCCGTACCTCACCACAGTCCGCAAGAATGGGTTAACGAGCAAAGGCCATGACAACTCGTTCGCTCTAGCTGCAGCTCATGGCCACAGGTAAGACCAGAGGGGTGCGATGGTTGGGGTGCAATGGGAGGGGGGGGGGGGGATGACGGGTACAAACGAAGGACACACAGTACATTATAATTGAAAGTTAACAATGGGAATGGGAAATTTTGTGAAAAAAATTTACATTCACATTTCCCACACAACTTTTTCCTCCCTGTGAATTTCAAGTGGAAAATTATTTTTCCCACTTTTGACGACAGTTGCGAAACCATTTCCCCACTTGTGTAAAAGGGGCATGGGATGTTTTGGCACTTGTGTGAAAAGGCGTGCAAATGTTTTTGGAAAATTTGTATAGAATATCAAATATTTTTCAGGATTTTTTTTTTATTTTACTGATTTTTTGAATTTTTTAAAGAATCTCCTTTGAAATCTGGAATTCCTGACATTTTACCCTAAAGGTGTTTTTACTTGTAAAATATGGACCAATACAAACGGGTATTTTAAGGGGTCACCCCTGTCAATGGTAAAAACAAATTGTCCATCAGAGTAGTATATCTTCATCGCCTCTGAAATATCAGGGTTTGGTCAAGCCAGTTACAGTTTGGGTGAAGGAGAAATGAAAAATTTCTCAATTTATTCTAACCCGACTTTCAAGTAATCCTACCTCTCCTACTTTTTCCTATTTTTTTTACCTTGCTCCTACTTTTCCAACTTTTTTCTTGAAATTCCTATTTTTTCAAATTTTGGGTCCCACAACTCCAAGAAATTGAATATTTATCATAACATTGGTTAAACACTGTAATGTGAAAATCACACAATGACGGGCTTGGGTGCAGGGGTACGGCAACTTTGCTTCCAAGAGCTTAGTTGAGGATGGAGCACAAGTGAAATGAGGCTTGTGATGCTGTGGAAATGGGTGAATATCAACAAAAACTACTCCTGAAAGCCCGCAAAAGTCCTACTTTTCACCTAATTTTGTCCTCCAAAGTCCTACTTTTGTCTTTTTTTTTGTTGAAAAAATTGATCCTGCTATTCTCCTACTTTTTCACCTGAGTCTGCTTGAAAGCCTATCTAACTTTCCTCTTGATTCTTACAGGAATGTTTTGAGGAAACTTCTGGAGCAGCCACGGTGCGTCAAGTCAACGGACATCTTATCTCTGGAGGAGATCCTTGCGGAAGGAACGGAGCAAGAGCCTCCGTCTCCCAAGGTACCCAAGCTGAAGAGAATGGGAAGCAAGAGCAAGATCACACTGTCCTTACAGGTAATGATGGTATCAGGTTGAGGGGTATGGGTCCGGGGAGGGGGGTGGGATGCATGACTTGAAGAACGGAACATTAACATTTAGGGAGCACTGCTTAACCCATGGTCGGGCCAGGCCATTGAAAAGCCTGGCTACGCCCGGGCCTTCTGGCTTTTGTTCTTGCTATTGTGAGCCACAAATCACCTAACAATAGAGCATCTATTATAATCGATAAAGCCCGGCCTCTGCCAGGCTAGGCCGAAGGCCCGGGCGTTCCCGGGGCGTGGCCAGGCTTTTCAAAGGCCTGGCCCGACCATGGGTTAGGCAGTGCTCCCTTAGATGATGTGGCTTTTGTATACAGAATTGCATAAAGGTGGTCACATGTTGTTGACTTTTGCAGATTTAAATCAATCTGGTCTATCAAATGCTATTATTGGCAGTGTCGGAAGTTAGATTTTGTGACGTTACACTGAACAGTGTAGCGTAGCAATAAATGAGGGAAGATACATTGCCGGCCATTTTGTCGGCGTATATGTTTGAGAGTTTGACATTTATTTCTCATCATAATAAGCCAGTTCGATATCTCAAAGGTCAAAGGTTATTCGGGATAAAATTGCTGACGTAATGTCACGCCATGTTACGCGAACGCCCAGTCTGATTGAATTCAACACCTGCGCGTTGTGCGGCCAACTTTTGCGTTCACACGCCCGCGTTAGGTCACGCGTTAGTACATCATTTCTATCGGCCGTTCATGTTCATCTTCCAGGAGGCCATGTACCACAGCTGTGAGCATGGGTACCTGGATATCTCCATGGAGCTGCGTAGTCTTGGTGTACCCTGGACGCTCCATTGCTGGACGGAGTCTCTCGGTACGGCCAAACAGCTACATCGTCTCGCTGTCATCCAGTGTCTGCTCCGAGACTTTGGATCCATCAAGCTGGATGAGTATGATGAGGAGTTTGTGGAGGAAGGGCTGACGCTCATGTTTGAGGTCTTGAGACAGTGCCGGGTAATTATTTCAATGTTTCGTCTTAGGATGTGATGTTTACACGTTTAAATGAAAAAAACATCACAAATGTTCTCAAACATTTAAAGGTAGTGTACATGATTGGTCATTGTTGCAATTTTCAGAAATGGGCGGAGTTGGGGGTTAGTAGTTTATAGGAAATATCGTTCCACTGACCTATATTCAAAGTTTTGCATTCTTGGATGGGGAAAAAACGAGAGAAAAACGGTGTTCGTTTTCAACCGTCAGGCGGCATTTGTTATAGCGCCCTCTTGTAAAATAAGCCCATTTTTTGTGAATGGGATCGTTTTCAATTGGTCACATGTACAGAGGCAGAGGGGCTCGGCACAGAAATGTTGACTAAACATTTAAACCCTACGGGAAAGATTTGGTAAACGTTTATCAAATTGAACGTAGTTTCTTATCCTTAGTGTTTTCTTTATCTTCCTTCAGTCTAATGCCCGGGATATTCTTAGTTGACACTAGAACCTTAACCCCTTGCCTTCAGCTGTTATTGATGGGGGGGTGGTATGCCAAAAACGGGCTGTGCAGCCAAGCGTAAATGCAAACAATAGGCACCACACTGAATAGAGTAGTCCTATTTATCACACTTGAAAGCTTTGTTTGAAAAAGATCCATCTATCTATTCATTACACTTCCAATCAAGTACAATATAGTTGAAACATGAATGGATTGAGTAAGCGCAGGGATGTGCCAATAGATGTCAACCGGCCAGGTGGTCTTTTTCAAACAGCTGTGGCCGTCGTGCGCATTCAAGAGCTTATTAATACAGTGAGAATTAAAAATAAAAAGAATTTGCAATCTCCTGGAGCATTCTATTTTTCTGAATTGTTTTTCTACCTCGATCGTTGCTTCTTGTCAAATCACATTTATGGTTTGTATACATACAGTACGTACGTGGTGTGCAAAATTATTCGAACACTTGGCATATTTTAGGTACTTTAGTTGTTTGTGATGAAATGGCAATCAATATGCATATACATTCAAATGAAACCCTCTGGAATGAACTTTGGAAGACTTGGAACAGCATTAGTGTAGAAACTCTCAGGAAATATATAGACACTATGCCCGAAATATGTGCCGCTGTGATTGCTGCCAAGGGTGGACACACCAAATATTAGAGTAAAGTTTGATAAAAAAGATGGTAGGACTGGCAGATACTAATGTGAGCTACATGTATGCTCAAGTGTTCAAATGATTTTGCACACCACTGTATAACCAACAAATCTTAATTAACACGTCGCCGATTGATCCGTTTCTATTGCTGCATGGATATCAGTATGTTCATCCATCTTACTCGCGGACGATGCAGACATTAAAACGAGCTAAAAGAATGGTGATATAGCTTAATACCCATGTTATCAACGTTGCATGTTAGTGTGAGTTTTGTGTGAGTTTTGTGTGAGTTTCAGGGGTGAGATTTCTCTGGATTTTTCCCGATTTCGGGATTTTTTGCAAGACGTCTTCCAGATTTCCGGAAGATTTTTTTTTGGGTCCTTAAATTGTTTTTATCATTCCAAAATTAGCTCCGCAACCTGAAACGGTCTTCTTTTAATTCTAAATAGGCCAAACAAACAAAATGGTGTGTTTACGGTAACCTGACCAACCTGGATCTTTGGCGGCCAAATGGCCGACTTCAAAAACTTTCTATTGCCATTTTGCTAGTTAATAATTATTTGCCACGAACATAATCATTTTCCACACTTGAAACTCAACTGAAATGAAAACAAAAATGACAAATAGAATTATTTCCCTGCCTACCTACCTGGATTTTTTTCAAGCCGTTTAACGTAAAAACACAGTTTATTTTGTTGGGCCTTACCGTATTTTTTACCGTATATTTTGAACCGTATCTTTTGGTAGAAAGTGTAGTTTTCTTATGAAGTTTTCACCAGCATCATACAAATCAAATTCCTCCAATTTTTTGGGTGTATTTGTTTTGTTTCATTTTTCAAAAATCTCACCTCTGGTGGTTGTTACGAGACCAAGGTGTCATTGTATCAAGGTGTCATTGAGCAAGGATATTTTCTCCTTTTTATTCTGTGGCAGGCACTGTACACCCCTAGCACCCTCCAGCAAATCCACCTTCCAACCTCGCCCTTTTTTACTTGCCTCACTGATCAGTCTCGTCGATATTGCAGTTCACTTGTATGGACATGTAAAGCATTTATTTCTGGCTTGTTTTTTCTGCATCTGTTTAAATAGTTTGTTATTTCTTGTGATGCATTGTTTACTTGTTGTCCTCTCTGTGAAGCATGTTCCACCAATCTCCGCACTTTTTCGTAAAGCTACCTCTGCCGTTGCAATGGTTATTTATGTGTGAATCAAACCAAAGAACGCAGCGTGATTTTAACCATGTCTCTGATGTGAGTTGTTCCTTTGTTCTTGGCAGAACGACGTGATCTGTCAGCAGCTGGCTAGTATCTTTGCCTCGTTGTTTGGCAATGATCCGATCCCAGGGATCCGAGTGGAAAGTTCGCCGCCTGCTGCAAGGATAGGTGAACATTGAGTCCTGGCTTTTACATTTCCATGAGTACGAGTACTTTTGCACGAGTACGAGTATGGGTATGAGTACTTTTACCCCAAGTGCATGGAATTCTTTATATCTTCAATAGATAACAAAGAAATTATCCCAGTTTTCAAGCGGGGAAACTTCCGTCATTGGTGAGACCAACTCACCTCCCCCCAATCAAATGAGGTTGTGGTTTCACACATTTTGGAAGCTCTTTTTTGGCAAGATACAGTGAAACACCGCTATAACGAACATCGCGGGATCCACAGATTTTGTTCGGTATAGCGATCGTTCGGTATAGCGATTTTCAGCCGCCAGTCCACCAACATGGCGTCCGTTCTTTTAAATAGCGCCCTCTTGCGTCGTATTTGAAGTGCGCCCTCTTTGGATTGTAATTGAGCATGTGCCGGCCATTACACATTCATACTCTCTAAGCTCTAAGTTTACCGAATTCTAAAGCAACAGTTGGCTTTTCCCTTCTATTCCTTGGGGAAATAATAGCCACCTGTCACTCTTCAACATGAAGCTGCGGCCTTTTGGAAATTACAAACAGCTCAAATACCCGGTACATTCTTTTTAATTCGTTGCCTTTTTTTCAACAACAATGTTCGGTAAGTTTTGTACACAAAATTTGGGAGCCATGGATGGTGTTCGGTATAGCCGAATGTTCGGTATAGCGGTGTTCGTTATAGCGGCTTTCCACTGTAATATTGAGATCTCTACACAGCTTACACATGACAGTATACATATAGCTCTGCTGCAATAAGGGTAAATTATGAGCAATCAACGACGGGATTTTGTGTATCATTTCAGACCCCCAGTATGTAAACAGCCAGGAGATGTCGGACGTGACTTTCATGGTGGAGGGCAAGGTGTTCTACGCCCACAAGATTGTCCTGGTCACCGCCTCCAAGAGGTTCAAAGCCATGCTGTCTGATAAGTTCACAGAGGGCAACCAGCCGTGCATTGAAATCACCGACTTCCGATACAGCACCTTCAATGTAAGAAATCGTTGAGTTTTGCACATTATCTCCACCATGGTGCTATATTATTACCCCTGCTCACCGGGCTTATTAATCATTCTTGACACCTCATCCCCCTGGGGAGTACACAGCTCTGGCTGTCAAGTGCACATGGGCTAATTAGACACTGTCCGTACAGGTACCTATTTACTCCCGGGTCGAGAGAAGCAACTTGTGACAAAGTCTCTTGCTCAAGGACACAAGCACCATGACCCCCCAGCTGGTCTCGAACCCACAATCTGCAGTATCACCAAGACCTTGAGTCCAGTATACTAGACCACGAGGCCATCCTCATACACAGTGAGGACTCATAAAATCCACTTGCCTCTGCAAAATAGTAACCTTCATTTTCAGATCTGAAATCATTTAAAGGTATTAGTGTACATGATTGGTCAGTGTTGCAATTTTCAGAAATGGGCAGATTTGGAGGTTAGTATTTTATAGGAAATATTGTTTCACTGACCTATTCTAAGTTTTGCATTCTTGGAAGGCGGCAGTTAACTAGATTTGTTATAGCGCCCTCTTGTAAAATAAGCCCAGTTTTTGTAAACGGGATCGTTTTCAATTGGTCACATAACAACGCGAGCCGACTGGTTACAACCCGTCGCTTCGGTACACTACACGACACACACTTGTACTATAACTGCAACCTTGCACCTGTTTTCGGATTGTTAACCCATTTTAGACGCAACTTGGACTAACTACATTCGGTCAATAGAGGGCAGTATTTTTTAAAAATCCGTGGAAACGGATATAAATTCCAACTTTTCTTGAAAACGACAGCACCAGGTGCCATCATTTGATAGGATGATTGAGACTGCTATTAATTTATCCTAGTAAGGTATTTCGTAATAATTCAGCAAAAGAATTTAAAGGATTACCAATATCTTTTTTTTTATCTTGCAGTTGGTGATGCAGTACCTGTATTTCGGCAGCACAGATGCATTAAAGGTGGACACAGTTGAAGTTCTAGAGGTATGTATGCTCTTCTATTTTTTTTCTTGTGGGGAGGGGGGGTGTGGACAATTTAATACTAATTTTAATTAGATTTCCTTAATTTGATTTAATACTAATTTTAATTAGATTTCCTTAATCTGACTCAATACTAATTTTAATTAGATTTCCTTAATCTGACTGGAATTAGGACTTTCCATGAGCCATATTTCTGTCTGTAAAAGTCAGGTTTTTGACACTTTCCAATAAACCCGCTTGTTTGCAAAATTATCTATTTTTGGAGATGTTTTATTATCCCATACTTTTTTCTATATATTAAATATAGAAAACAGATTCAGTTACGGTTTCTCTGATCAATGCATTCTACTCAAGCAAATTATCTGTGAATTTGAATTTTCCGTTGGTGTTTTTTGTCAGTTGTTGGCAGCAGCAAGTTTCTTCATGTTGGATCAGCTGCAGCAATATTGTGAGATGCTGTGTAGTCGCATGCTGAATGTAGAGACGGCAGCCATCATCTACAAGCATGCCAAGGTAAGCTTACAGTCACGACATCACAGCCGTGACATTACAACATATCACAGCCGTGACATTAAAAGCAACATGTCACAGCTGTAACATCACAACATATCACAGACGTGACATTACAATACATCACAGATGTGGCGTCACAGACGCATTGATCTCCATTAATGGAGATCAATGCACAGACGTGACATCAAAGATGTGACGTCACGTCCGTAACAAAGGGTGTAACCAGGGTTCAGGGGGAAGCAAGTTAGGGAGGATATAGGGAGGCGTATATCCAGTTGTGGCACACATAACACGGCACAACTCACCCCCAATATTGAGTTCTTTAAGAGTGGGATGGTATTCGAGTCATAGTTCTAGAAGGTGCACGATGGGAGGAAGTTTTGCAGGGAGCTGTCAAATGTCAACAAATTTACCAAATCTTAACCCCTTGAGTCCGGCTGTTATCGATTGGCCGCTGTATGCCAAGAACGTGCTGTGCAGCCAAGCGTAAATGCAAACAATAGGCACCACACTGAATAGAGTGGTCCTATTTACTGCACTTGAAGTTCCCCTTTCGTGTGAATAAAAGTTTTGTTCAAGAACAATATAGTTGAAACATGAATGGATTGAGTACGTGCAGGAATGTGCATATAGACGTGAACCGGCTAGGTGGTCTTTTTTAGATCCTGGCTATGGGTGTCGTCCGTAATCAAGAGGTTAAATTATTAACTAAAAGAGGGTGACATATATTTTTACATTTCTAATTCTTTTTTTAACTGATCTGAAGTTTGGCATGCTGTAATTACCCTGTGGACCATCTCCTCTCAGCTGGTCTGTGTCCATTCTGAAGTTCGTCATAGTAGGTGGGTGGGGGCTTTCTAATTAATTGTTCTACCATCATCCTCCCACCAATCCCCCCTCCCCACAACTTCATCGTAAATAATACTTGGATGTTTCTCTCCTTGTATAGCTCTACAGCTCCGAGTACCTGATTGAGTTCTGTCATTCCTACTTCCTGGCCAACTTCTATGAGCTGCTGACCAAGAATGAAGCATTCCGACGCCGAGTCTTTCCCGCCAAGACTGACCAGTCACACGACCTGCTAGCCTCGCTGCAGGACACGCTGGCCCACCGACTCTACATGAGATTCCAGAAACAGACCACTGTATAAATGTCGTCCGGAAATTAGGGTCTTCCTGGAGACTTTATGTTGCGTGCCCGAGCCTCGGTTTTTTTTTTTTTTTTTTCTGAAATGCCGATTCTGAAAATGAATTTCTGTTTCTTCTAGATCCGTGTCGGGGGTGAGATTTGTCAGGATTTTTTCCTGATTTCAGATGTTCTTTTCTTTAGTCCGGATTTTTACTGATTTGAGAATTGTTAAATAATCTCTTTTAAAATCTGGAATTCCTGAGCTGTTAACCTAAAGGTGGATATAGTCCAATAGAAACGGGTATTTTATGGAGTGGTCTGGCCTTTAGGCAAATACAAACCCTAGACCCTACGTTGCTCTGGGGTCCTCGGTGACCCCCAAACACTGCAGATTTCGTGGATTTTTTCATTTTCGGTGCCCAATCTCACCCCCGCCATGTGATTTACTTTGAAATTTACAAAAGCTGTGTTTATTCGCTGAAGCTTTTTTGAAATAAGGCATTGAATTTTCAAATATCTTTACTTGGGATTTTTTTTTTCTTTTTACCCGAGTGCCAATATTGCCAACTCTAAGACTCCATACCTATTTAAAAAAACAAAAACAATTTACTTTTGTAACAAAATATTGAATATTTATTGCTTGTGTAAAAAAAGTAAAGAGCAGCTAGTTCAATGTACAAGAGTATAATCTGTGTAGCATAATATTCGTATAATCTTGATGTCTGATTAATTTTCGAATTGACACATTTTTGGTTTCTATATAAACTTGATTGTGGGCAAAGATTCTTTTCGGTCTGTCTAAAATGTTAAGCAAGGAATGTTTGAATTTAAGTTGACTCAACAATTCTGGTTGGCTGTGCACTGAGTTCCATGTAGTTTTCTCGTATTTGGGTCTTAAAATTTAGCATAGTTTGTTAATTGATGCGGTGAAGTTTGTTCTTTTTGAGACTGCATCGTGCCAATTTTTAATGCAGATTCAAATGTGACCCGCTCTGGAAAAAGAGGTATATTATGTTGCAAAATATGAAAAATGAGTTTTATGTATGTTTGGAAAGCCCGCAATGTAAGCTTTCATTTGGTACATGATAGAGCCCCAAAGCCCTTTCCGTTCTGCAGATATCGCGTTTTTGCATATTAATTAGTTCTATGGAGTTCAAATTGCACAACAGAGAAAACAGGCTTTGAAATAGCTAGTTCTAATACAATGCAATGGAACAATGCACTCTAAAAAGGTTATTTTTTTCACTTCATTCACTGAAATTAACAATGTTGTGCACCAAACCTGAAACTTTAGATATTTAAGATGTCATTAAAGACAAAAAATGAATTTTGACGAAAAATTTCACCCTCTTTGGTTGAAAGGGCCATTACACGTAAATGCATAGCGCGACTTATATCACCTTTTTCTGGAGCGGGTCACAAATGCTCTAAAGATTTTGATACTCGTCATGAACATTTACAAGTATGAAGTGCTTATTGTATAACGTAAACTGTGCTTATGAAATTAACCATCAGGAAGACAGAATCTCTTTTTTCTTTAAACTTCTCAAATATAATATATATAAAACCATATACATGTATATTCACTTGCATAAGTCATATGCGATGTTGTATAGCGCCCTCATTTGTCAGTGGAAGTAAAGGTATTGTCGTAGACTGCCAGAGCCCAGATCTTTACACTTGTATTTACACTTGTAATGGCTTATGCATAGCCTGGCTGCCACTGGTTTCCATGGCCCTTATTTGTGATGTTCTTGAGTAATGTTTATCTCATAGATAAACCGCACAAAGGTTCACAACACTGCCAACATTTTATAAGAAATTTGTCATGGCTTTGAACACATAGCTTGGAAACTTTGGTAAACGTGTCCGTCAATCCTGCATTTTCTATTCGATACTCAAGTCCAGTTACTTTAAAAGCTGGAGTTTTTCATTGTGCATACATGTTATTGTGGCTGCCTGTATGACGTGTAAAGTTATCAGTTATTTCTGAAATAAGTATGTACATGTATCCCTTATTACTTGGCGTGCAAAGTTAACGTTGAACCCCAAAATACTTGATAACATGTATCTATGAAAATACATATTGGCGAGCCTTATGGTCAAGTGGTCTAGCGTATCAGACCAAAGTTCTGGTGAATCATCAGAAATTGGGTTCCAATCCCAGCCTGGGCGGTTGTGATATTTGTGTCCATGAGTATAGACACTTTATCATAATTACTTCTCCCCACTCGGTAGAAATGAGTACAGGCTAGAATTGGGAAGTAACCTGCAATGGACTGGCATCCTGTCCGTGAGAATAGAAATATTCCCAGTTGTTTACCCGCTTCTGTCAGGCTCTTATTAATGGGGTGCTGGCATGCCAAGATGGGCTTGTGTAGCCAGGCATAATGTAAACAATGGATTGAGTACGCACAGGAATGCGCATATAGACAAGAAAACCAGACATAACCAACCAGCCTAATGAGCAATATAGGTCTCTCTCAAATGACGTCACTTCCTGCAGATTGCCACGTGCATCGGCATTTTGGGCGTCAAATTTTCGTGACTTGCATTGGCTTCGCCGTATTTTGAAGAAATTTCGAGCAACATGCGCGAGAATATTTTGCACACTGCGTGCACACGCACCTGATGGCGCCCTATGAGGGAGATCTAATGGCTAAAAAGAGACTCAACTGTTCACTACTAGACATCTTTTGGGGATTAAATGTTAACTTTGACCTCCAAATGCCTATTTAAAACTGTATTGTGGAAAGTATTTTTGTGTAAATAACTTGGAGAGGGGAGAAACTGGAATGAGGGGCAAAGCTCACCAGTGCATCCCTTGAAATGTGAAGATCGTCTATTGCTCTTTACTCGAAAGCAAATCCGATGAACGGTTTCTCTTTGTGAACTGTTCCTAATACAGTCGAACCCTGATAATAAGAGCACTGTTAATACAACATACTGCTTATAACAAGGACCTATCCCAAGTCTTTGTTTTTCATTACTGATAATACAAGGTACAATGTACCCGTTATATCAAGGTAAATTGTAAAGTCCCAAGGACCTTGTTATAAAGGTGTTCGAATATATTTTGAAGCAGTATTAACACCCCTGAATATGATTTGTACCTAGCCATTAAATTAGCTTTAATTGGTAAGTTTAGTCGAACAATCCACAAGGGAAATGGACTAGGTAAATTTGAACAAAGAAAACTGGCAGGTGTGGGATTCGAACCTGCAGAATACTGTGCTGGAGCTTTATTGGTATGATTATGCCGTTATTTATAAAAAGTGTATGTTGCCAACAATAAAACACAATTTGCAGAGTAATTTTTGAACGATTGTATCCAGTTTCTTGACAAGTGGGGATTGTTTCACAAGTGATAATTCAGCTAGTACAATAAACTTCTCATCCGACCCACAACCTTCACCGGTAAATTACCAGTTCCCTAGCCCTTTAACCCATCAAGTGTTTCTCCTCCCCCCCCCCCCCCCCCCAAAAAATAAAACACCCAACTTTATCAATAATTCACGTCTTCATGGGAGGTGGATATATGACATGTGCATAGACACAAATCAAAGTTCATTTACATCTCCAGCATTTACTTGCAATACTGCATTCTATTTATATTACAATTACAAAATACATTTTCAAAGTGAAGAAAGAAACCGACAGAAGCGGGATTCGAACCTGCGACCTCCAATTTCTTTGAAAATGTATTCAGTTTCCCTTGTGGGTTGTTTGACAATTATAAAATGGTTGACACTGCACAAGTCATGAAGAAATAAACCATCAAGACGACAGATTTTTACACTTTTTTTTTGTTTTTTATTACTCCTGTGAAAGTTTACAATTGTTCCATTCAACAAACTGGATGTAGCTCGAGGTCAGTTCATCCAAACCTGGTAACATTTGAGCGAAATACATTAATCCTTGCTTTGGTACGGAAGCGTATTTAGGACATCACCAAAAACAAAATAATTTCTCGCCCACTATTTCACACGGGGCGGATTATCTCATCTCGCCGGGGCGGATTATCTCATCACGCCGGGGCGGATTATCTCATCACGCCGGGGCGGATTTTCTCATCACGCCAGGGCGGATTATGCAGGGACGGATTATGTTAATAGTCATTCATCCTAAATACGCTTCCGTACTTTGGTGCTTGGTTGAGAAAACTCTGGTACGAAAGCCGACATTCATTTATAGGATGTACATCGTTAAACAACAGAAGGGAGTTTTTTAAAGTTTTTTTTTAAAGATATTTATTCAAGTGACTAGAGGCTTAAACTACATGACTTAGAGGCCAAAAAAAAAAAAATGAGAAGCGATGTCCCTTCATTATCTTGCATTCCAAAATGTCAATTCCTTCCATGTCTTATGTTCGTGGCCGTTGAAGATCAACGCTGCATACTGTGATGTGATGTGCTTCAAACCGTATTAAATTTTATCGGAGTAAGTGCAAATTCTGAGGGATTTGGAGTTCAATTTGCAGTACGAGTATGTAGACTAATATATTGGTGGTAGAGATATGTTGGCCTAACTACGATGATTATAACTATGCCTCTGTCTTGGTAAATGCAGACCAGTTAGCTGACATAAGGCTTAGGCTATCGGTGAATCAACATGACATGTTGATATTGTGGACGACTGGGATTTCACCAAAATGGATCACTTGAGGTAACTCTTCAATACCAGTGCAATAAAAGCACCCGTCCACAAACCAATCAACAAGTCAATGAGTTGATTCATCTAAAGCAGATTGCCATGGTGTTACAAGTCAACTAACTAGCCGGCATGCTGGTAAGCCAGCCGCCAGATCTAGTCCTCGCAGAGGGACTCCTTGTCGTACATGTACTCTCCCAGGCCATCGCCACAGCGCTCCAGCTGCCTCAGGTGATCTCCAAGCTCCTTGATGGCCTCGACCTGCTCAGTCAAGAAGTGGGTCTCGATCCAGTCACACATCTAATCCAAGAGAACATAAATCACCAAGTGAAAGCATGTCTTTTCAACTGCCTGTTCCGTTTCGGAAATCACATTGGGAATGTTGCCCAATTGATCTCCAAATTGGTTCTTATTCAGTTTGCCATCTGGTAGTTTTGCCCAAACGAGTTCAATTCAAGCCAAGTTCTTTTCTGCTTAACCCATTCTGTCGGGCTGCATTTAATGGGGTGCTGGTATGCCAATACGAGCTTGTGCAACCACGCGTAAAGCAAACAAAAAGGCAAAAATGGATTGAATATGCACATATTAGGCAACAACCGGCGAAGCGGTCTTTTTCAAACCACGGCTATGGCCGTCGTCCCTATTAAAATGATCTCCGATTCAGGAATTGTCTATTTTCACTCTGCCTGCAGGTTTTTTTTTCTATGCATGATTTTAAACTCCCGAAAAAAAAAAGCCAACAAATGTGGACCATTATTTTGCTTTATCTCACCTGAGCATCGCAGTGCTTGCTGGCCACAGTGTGCAGATCCAGAAGCGATTTGTTGACGAGCTTCTCCAAGTCCAAGGCATCAGTCACGCCGTCCTTCAGAGAGCCCCAGGTATCCTTGGCCGGCTTCTTGATGTCTTGCAGGACCACAGTGCCACCGCGCTGGTTCTGGAACTTCATCAGCTTCTCGGCATGTTCACGCTCTTCGTGAGAAGCTTTCAGGAAGTACTTGTGAGCACCAGGGAGAGCCACATTGACGTGGTTGTAGTAGAAGGACTGTTGAGAAAAATAAGTACATGTCGTACAATAAGCATTATTGGAGTAAGTTTCTAAAAGTTGAGGAAAAATTTGACTCGTCTTATGCTGGCCCAAGCAGTATGACCTCGATACTGGTCGTTTCACAACTCCTCATAGAATTTGTACACGGCCATAATTAGCTGGCATTGGGATTATATACATTCTTTGAAATACAACTGGGATAGTCTCTGGAAAATTAACTGGGACAGAAATTACTTACCCCCCACCAAAATCGGTCGGGAACAGCAAAAAACCTTGCAAAATAATCTATTTGTGTTCAGAAGAGTATAAACACTTGGCCCAACATTTAATTTTGTGACTTAAAGATGGGAAATGTTGATGTAATATAGCGGAAGAAAGTTTATAAAATGTTTTCTGTGTCAGATATTCTTGGCACAATGTATTGTCATTCAAAGTGTTCACATACATGTTGATTTCTGCCTCAGTTTGTACAGATTTTGCGGACAAATCTTAAAATAACAAGTTGTACCACATGTTTAGACAGTTATCTAGGAGGGGTGGTTATTTTCCAAGATTTTGCTGTTTCTGACCGATTTTGGTGGGGGGGGGGGGGGGGGGGGTATTAAAATAAACTTTTCATTAATAACTTAATTCAGCATGTTCGGTGATTTTATTTGCACAAATGTATGGCCAATTGAAAAAACAAAACTGTTTGGCATCCAGGTTTTTAATCGGGCTCTCCAGAATATACCAGATATTCGAATATCAGATCATCAACCGAATATTCAAATAGCTTTTAGCTGGTTTGAATATTAAAAAAAAAATTAACTCTGCACTTGAACATACGAATGTGTTATTTTAATCATAAAGTTTCATATATTTTATATTGTCCGATGCCACTTTTTTGTCCACGGTAACTTTTTATTCGTTTATTGGTCCCTTTCTTTTAGCTGGGTAAAAAGCCCCTTGATTACCGGTACTTACTAAAAAACACTCCAGCAGCCCATCCATTGCTGCAAATTTAAACTGCCGCACTTTGTATGCAACTTTTGGCCAGCGAAGATGGCAGCTGCGGGCTGGCGCATGTAAAACTTGATTGGCGAGTTTCTAATATTCGAATCTTCGGCCAAATGCAGTATCAAATATTCGAATACTAAATTATTTGAAAATGGAAGGCCCCTAGTGTTTTTTTTCACATTTTCCATTGGTAATTTTTTTTTTTATATTCAAGCGCCTCCCAAAAAGGAAGCAGGTGGGGGTGCTAATTTTTGGTTTTTTTTTTACTTCGCCTAATGTAATGCTTCATTCAAAATACTGCATAGCCCCTTGAATACCTTCCCAAATTATTATATTAAGCCTATTGACTGTTACAAGTCGGACTAGTCACTTCTTAATGACTGAGTGAAGTATATACAAATTTACAGCCAGGAGGCAGGAGCCAAATTCAATTTAATCTAAAGTAAAGTAAAACAAACAAATAAACTGGCCGCAGGAGTGCAACTACTTGGACTTGGACACCAAACATCCGGGTAAATCTTTATGCAAATACAATCCGCCCCCCCGTAGAGCGAGTCCCAACAATCACGAGATGCGTCACGTGATGCGGGTGGCTACCACATATGGCGACACAATTTTATTCCTCCATTTTCCAGCCATTTTTTTCCGAAACAATTTTACCCAACTATGAATCAGATTTATAACAGTTCTCCTGTATCAAAGCCATGTATAGGTGATGTTAATGAAACAGTGCGTAACAATTCGGAATGGAAAAAGCTACAAACATGACAAATGGAGGGGAAACAGGTCCTAAAATTCACAGACCAAGACCAATCTTTCTGTCTTACCATAGACAAGTAGGTGTACGAGGCATACAACTCCAGGTTGATCTGCTTGTTGACTCCTGCCTCGCTTTCCTCATGGTAGTTCTGGCGGATGGGCATCTTGTCACTTGGTTTGTTGCTTGATTTTTGAAGTTACAAAGTAAAAAACTAGATAAAAACCTAGGTTTTTCCTGAAACAAAACTGCCTGGTTCCGACACTGCGAAAGCACAAACAATTCCGAACTGTAAATTTCTTATTGCGCCACGCGCTTATATAGAAAGGCGCGGGCTGTTCCATTTATTCGACTTACACGTCCAATTTAATACCATTAAGTTACACTTTGTGGATATAAAAGCAGATCGAGTCAGACAATACAGTGTCAAACATTCCTAAATTATTAATAGTATCATTACGCAAGGTGATAAAGATTGTAGATGATGTGCCCTTTTTTATTTGATATTATAAATGAAACAAAAATGGTTGTAAGTCAGATAGATTTACTACCAGTATGCAAAATAGCGGAATCTACAACCGAAATTTGATTGGGTGTCAGGACGAAAATAAATGACGTAAACGTTATTTTTTAACCCCGCTGAGTGACACAGCAAAAAATACAATAGATGACTCACTTGCTAAATAAAGTTGACAATACATGTAAATAACTTCTTTACATAAAACTTAAATCTGATGAAATACTTTATGCAGCTTATGGTTTTGTACCGAACATTTATTTTTACTGTCGTGGAGACAATTAAATAAATAATTCGTTCAATTACAACAAAGTAAAACGTGATCACCTCCAACGTTTTTACATTGCCCAGGCCTGAAATGCGAACTTGAAGTTTAATCTTTTGTCAAATTCTTGTATATTCCATAAGACTGGTAAAGATCGTTGTTATAATTATCACATTAAATGGGTGGGTCCGAGGGATGGAACATTAGAATATATCTCGTGGGAGGCCCCTCCCTGCAAACGGTTGTGTTTTTATTGTGGTTGATGGGGCCAGTATAGATAAGAGTTTGAACCAATAAATAACTCATGACTCGGTGTTTATCACAGTAAAATGCAAACTCATTGTCATGCCCCGCGTTCAAGGTCACTCCGATACATGCCACGTGATTTCGCAGGAAAGGCAGTCGATCCGTGCTCTTTTCGATCGAGTTTCGCCCCTTTTTTTAGTAGTATTTACAGTAAGTTTTCTAGTATTTTCTAGTAATAACTATTTTTGAGTTAGACATTGAAAAAACATAAACGTTTAATGCATGTTTAGGTTGCAAAATGCCGACTTTACGTCGAATTACGTACGGTGAAAAAGCAAATAAGAAAAACTTGCAGGGAGGGTTGTAGACGTAATCGAAACAAAGGTTGTTCTCCCGTTTTGAAATGAAACAATTGTCATGTATGTACAAAATTCATTAGAAGAAAAATCCAAACTTATTCATGTCTTTTCTTTTTATTAGGCTCATATGGTGTCTTTACGTGGTGATTTTCATTCGGGATCTAGTTTGGTAAACCATGGAGGAAGGAAACTTGCCGTCTGTACGTGTATAATTAACGTTATGGGAATTTAAATCACCTGTTCATTATTTTCAAGTTGCTCGGGCCGGGGTCATCTACTAGAGAGGCAAATCTCTGTGGATTTTTTTATATTTCTTGTTTCTAATTACATTTTGTTCTGGAGCTGGATTTACTCCGCCGGCTACCCGCCTCACATCAGAGTTTGTGACCTATGACCTTTGATGACAGCATAGCAGGGGCAGAAAATTTACTTGAGGTCGCAGGTTCGAATCCCGCTCCTGCCAGTTTTCTTTGTTCACTTTGAAAATCTTATTTTTCTTGTCACTTGAGGGCGCAATACATCAACGTGCTTGATCGTGAAATGATGCCGCTTTGTTTGTACACCTTTTGGCCTCGCATGTAATTAATTGCCTTATTGCAACTTAAACAATGGAAACCTCGGCCGATATCAGACAGAACTTCCCCCGTGAATGTGAGTCGGGAATCAACAAGCAAATTAACCTTCAACTTCACGGCTCTTACGTTTATCTGGCGATGGTAAGCCTTCGACAACATCCAGCGTGAATGGACCTTGACCTGCTTGATATCGTTAAAAAGTTTCAATTTGTTTTGTCGTCAGGTTCATATTTACATAATAACTTAGTGATACTGTGCACCGTCATGATTGTGCACCGTAGCCAACTTGACTTTGTTCCAAATCCAAGTGTGGTGGTTGCACTGGGGCCTATTGTATTACTACTTTTTTGGAATTTTTTGGTTTTTGTTTTTTGCTTACTCACTTGGCAACTTGCCAACTAACTAGTTAAATACCAAAAAAGCTACTGTCCTGTTTTATATGTATGCATATTAAACCCTGACAATTGGCCATAAAAGTGTGATGACTCATGATATATTTTAACAAGGGGTGGGGCCAAGGTAAATAGACCAAAACCTCTTCTGGCATAAGGGCTGAAATACAAAGGCTCAAGTCAAAGCTTTGCTGCCCCCAGTTGTGTCATCAATTTGTACAATAAACCTTACAATACATGGGAAAGATTTTACTTTAATACCCCCCACCAAAATCGGTCAAGAACAGCAAAATCTTGGAAAATAACCAACCCTCCTTGATAACAACTGTCTAAACATGTGGCACAACCTGTTATTTCAAGATTTATTTCAGCAAAATCTGTACAAAATGAGGAAGAAATCAACATGTATGTGAACACTTTGAGTGACTTTTACATGGTGCCAAGAACTTCTAACACAGAAAACTTTCTTCCCCTATATTGCACTAAAATGTCCCAACAGAATTCTCAAAATTAAAGGTTGTGCCAAGTGTTTATTATACAATTATGAACACAAATGGATGGTTATTTTCCAAGATTTGCTGTTTCTAACCGATTTTGGTGGGGGGTATTAAAGTAAAATCTTTCCGTTTTCAAGTTGCAACCAAAAGCTTCATGCGGATTTGCTTTTAATACGTATTGCAAAACTGAAACGAAATGTTTTTCGCACACAGCAGGCAAATCTGATAAGGGCGAGTTGGTAACTAATTTTGTATTTAGTGCCTCAAAAGTCTCTCCAGTGCACATCAGCTGAGAACGACTGAGTTTAAACACAGTCATGTGACAGTATTTTAACTTAGAGTACAAGATACAAAACTGTCCCAGGTATGATGGACACATTGTTAATAAGAATTATAGAAATGATAATTGGCTGTAAATATTTCATTATTATTATGCCAATGATAATTCCCCTCGTTCTGTATCTCTATGGAATTCTTTGCTTGGTGCATGTTTTCCTTCATTTTATGATCTTTCCTGCTTTAGAGGAATAATACCTCTTCCATCTTTAATTCTTTTTGTGATCTCCTTCCTTTGAGTGGCTTTTAGCCTTGTTCGGGGCAAACTTGCATTGAAAAAAGTTTTGTACCATTATATACATGTAGTATACTGTATGTGTATTTTGTGTAAATACATTTAATTTAACAACTCACAGTTCTTTGCGCTACACCTTGTTTTTTTACTCATGGCAGAATCCATGATCGAAAGGCTCCTAAATGATCAGCTATTCAGTTTGTTCATTACTCTTTGGGCCGCTGGCTTTAGTGATTTAAAAAATGTGGAATACTAGAATATCCATTGGACCAACCTTTAAGGCAATGTCATCAAAGTTTAGCTTCAGAAATTATAATGTTTCAAATGAAGGGCCCCTCTGACCTTGGATTGAAATATATTTTTCAAAGTGAACAAAGAAAACTGGCAGGAGCGGTATTTGAACCTGTGACCTCTGGAATACTGTACGGACGCTATACCAACTGAGCTATCTTGCCCTATGTTGGCGGTCTCCCAAATTGTCAGTATCTCTGTTCGTGTAGGCGATAGTCAGAAGTCATCGACCCAGAATGCCGTGTAGCCAGGGATCACGCCCAATTTTACAATACAACCTGGGATTGCTGGGAAGTGACATTGTGGGGATCACTCAATGAGGATACGACTTCCCAGGTTGTTATCATAAAATTGGGCGTGAAAAAGCAGCGGTCTTGCAGTTAAACAATTGAAATTGTGCTGTGTAGCTCAGGCTTGTAATTGAGTCATCACAAGTCACTTCACAATTCTGGTCTCAAGCCTTGTAACAGCCATTCAAACACACTATATAACAAAAGCAGCATTCCTTTGTCATTGTTCATCCCATGTAGCTTGTGATTGACTTGTGATTGACTTGTGATTGACTTGTGATTGACTTGTGATTGACTTGTGATTGACTTGTGATTGACTTGTGATTGACTTGTGATTGACTTGTGATTGACTTGTGATTGACTTGTGATTGACTTGTGATTGACTTGTGATTGACTTGTGATCGACTTGTGATCGACTTGTGATGGTCAGTGGTGATTTTTGGCAAGGTATGCACCCCTGTAGTTGGAAAATATGTCATAGCATTGCAGCGGTGGCAGCTTTTTGGGTGTTATCATCCAAAATGCTTTTTACCACATATATCGATCCGGTATAAACAAGCATATTGGCGGCCATTTTGAGAAAAACAAATTTGAAAAAAGCTGCCACCGCTCACGCTGCAGTGCTATCACGCATTTTCCAACTCTACAATGTACAATGTAGGTGTGCAACCTTGCCAAAAATCCCTATGAGCATTATAAAATTAGTCCTCTAATTTTTGGACCGAGGCTGATGGCCTAAATCAACTCAATTTTGTTGGTATAATTTTCTTACACAGGCTTATTGCTTTGACAGAGCTGATGTGGCATTGAAAGGTTTCCACACCTACTGTAAGGCCCTGTCTGACAGAAAGCGAGATATAGCAAGCCAGTTGATGGCGTATCAGAACAAGAGAGGAGGCAGAATCTGTCTACAAGACATCAAGGTACAAGCTCTCGCAGGAGCCAATTTCACGGCCATGCTAAGCACAAAAACTTGCTTAGCACAAAGAGTCTTCCTTGGCAAATACAGAATTACCAACCAAATTTTGATGTGAAGTGTCTCGCTTGTGGCTGACATTCAGCTGTTGTTTGCTTAGCATGAAAATCCCATGGCCTTTTGGGTGGTAAGCTGTTTTAACTATTATTAAGCAAGACTTTTTTGGTGCTGAGCAAATTGTTGTGCTAAGCAACTCCGAAAAATTGTCCCCTGGTGGAGCTTAGGACGTTGGGTCTTGAGAATTAGATATCACACCAGCACTTATCCCCCAGTCACTGACAACATGATCCACAGCTTGCCCCCCCCCCCCAAAAAAAACTAAACGTGTGCCAAAATCCCCATGCCCGTGTTCCCAAAACCCCATGCCCGTGTGCCCAAATGCCCGTGTGCCCAAAACCCCATGCCCGCAACCACCTCCAACCCTCTACACCCATGGTTTTAACCCTTGTGTCCAGCTCTTAATGTAAAGGCAAACAATAGGCACCACACTAAATAGAGTGGTCTTATTCATCACACTTGGAGGCCCCCCCCCCCCCCCCCCCTCAAGCATGTCAAGTGAATTTTTGAGGATTCAGGACTGTTAGAGTTAAAGCTTTGTTTGAAAAAGCTCCATCTATTCATTGCACTCCCATTCAAGAACAATATAGTTGAAACATGAATGGATTGAGTATGTGCAGGAAATTGCCAACAGACTACAACCGGCCAAGTGTTTTTTCTTCTTCAAAACTTGCCTATAGCCATCGCCCATATTCAAGAGGTTAGGATTTGGCTGTCCCGCTTTTCCTCCCCTCCCCCCCCCCCCCTAAAACCAAATATGTGACCCGCTTCAGAAAAAGGTGATATAAGTCGCGCTATGCATTTACGTGTAATGGCCCTTTTAACGTTGAGAGGGTAAACATTTTCGTCAAAATGTATTTTTCGTTTTTGTCTAAATATCTAAAGTTTCAGGTTTGGTGCACAACAATGTTGATTTCAGTGAATGAAGTGAAAAAATAACCTTTTTAGAGTGCATTGTTCCATTGCATTGTATTAGAATTAGCTTTTTCAAAGCCTGTTTTCTCTGTTGTGCAATTTGAACTCCATAGAGCTAATTAATATGAAAAAACGCGATATCTCCAGAATGGAAAGGGCTTTGGAGCTCTATCATGTACCAAATGAAAGTTTACATTCTGGGCTTTCCAAACATACATAAAACTCATTTTTCATATTTTGCGACATAATATACCTTTTTCCAGAGCGGGTCACATATTGCATTCATGGTACACACGTTCTTACATTTCAACTCTTGTTTTCAACTATTTATTTTAAGGCTCTCAATCAGGACTTTTCCAGCGGTCAGAAAGCCCTGGAGACGGCCTTGCAACTGGAGAAAGAGGTTAACCAAGCCTTGTTGGATCTGTTGGAAGTTGCAGAGACCGGCCACGATACACAGGTGCGAAGATATTAATTAACCCTTTGAAGCCGGATGACGACAATAAGCCGCAACAAAAAAAAAAATTGGCACCAGGCCGGATCACGTCTATACATGCCATTTTCTGCAGTTTCAATCCATTGTTGGATTATTGTGTATGTTACGCTTGGCTGCACAAGCACATTGCGTCCGTTTTGCTTGGCTGCAAAAGCCGGCCCGACACCCCGGCGCCTCACTGTAAATAACCGTACTCAATGGGTTAACAGGATATCTGTGTCTGGTACCCTGACTTTACAATTCCTGATGCTCAAATCGTAGTACTAGCCACCAAGGTTAGCCTCTGGCTGTTATTGATTTGGGGGCTGGTGTGCCAAGAACGGGCTGTGCAGCCAGGCGTAAATGCAAATTAGGCACCACACTGAATAGAGTGGGTCCTATTCATCGCACTTGGAGCCACCATTTCCTGTGAATGAAAACTTTGTTTGAAAAAAGCTCCATCTATTCATTACATTCCCCATACAAGAATAATATAATTAAAACATGAAAGGAGTGTGCGCAGGAATGCACATATAGATGACAACCGGCCACAGAGCTCGACATTTGTTTTATTTCAACTGGCAGTCCACCGGACTACCACACTGAGAAAAATGGTAGCCTGATGTTTGAAATTGGTTGTCCTGTGCGGCCAAACCTTAACCTGAAAATAACAAATTCAAACTTTCTCAAATTGTATTATTTTTGGACTGTGGAGCTGTTTTGTGCAATCGGTTGGTGTGCGACCAGTCGATCGTGCTGTGCTATCGGTCGATCGTGACGCTATGGGCCGATCGCGCTGCCACCAGTCGAACACATTTTCTTTCTAATTCACGGCTCTGGAGGATTTATTTTAAAAGGTAAGTAAAGTCCAAGATATCCGTCAGAATCGACCGATCGCACACATCGACCGATCGCATCCAACAGCAATAAGCAGTAAAACTGATAAGTTGGTTTTGTTCAACCCCGATACCACAGCTCGTCGTAGCACACCGAATAATTACATGCCAGCTGAACGTTTATATCTGTGTGCTTGCCTGCGTAGACTGGTTTCGGCCTTTATTATGCACTTGTTAGTTTTTTCTTGTACCTGCTGATCTGTGTAACTTTGTGTTCTGGTCCATCATTATTGAGTTTGATTCTCTGAAAAACATGTGCAATACAGTTGGTGGTCCGGCGGGCTCTAGCACGGGAAACCTCGGTTGCCCGGAGGCCTGGCGTGGTTGTCCCGGGCGTCCGGGCCCGGGATTTAAATTTTCAAATGAGAACTTCTACAAAACATCGAGTGAACATAAGTAATGCAGTTTAAAATGTTGGCAATAGGAGTGGATTACTCCTATTCTTCTGTTGTTAATTAATGTACAGGGCAATCATCGTCCATAAAGTTAAAACCAAATTGATTGCAGAGTGTTGTGAGTATTATTTCTTTTTGGGGGGGGGGGAGCTCAAAAATACAGTTTTCCTCTATTATTCATTTGTAGGATGAAATCCGTTGAGTTGAAGTTTTCGGACAGAGGATGGATTTTGAAGCTTTAATTTAAACAAATTCTCAATCGGCAACAAGCACTGTGAAGTTAACTACCATTGCAAACACCTCGATAGCATCGGAATGTTTTAAAAACGAGTTCCAAAAATGTTTGGACATTTTCAGAAATTAGATATCAAGACATGATGACTGGAAGTTGTGCAAGGGGAGGTGAGGTGGTCTCACCGATGGTGGAAGTTACCCCGCCTGGGTCTATAGGTCTGAGAATTGGGATCATTTCTTTGGTATCTATTGAAGATTTATCCTCTATTTAGATCTGGACCCAGGAAAACCGTAAGGGTGGTAGGGCTGGCAACCTAAAATGTGGCCAACCCCACCACCTCTGTTGTAGCCCTTTTAACCAGAGTGGCTTTTAGCCTTGTATGGGGCAACGTCTAATAAGAAAACGGTTTCAGTTCCTATATTGATGCGTGTTTTGATGTATTAACCCTTATTTATTTTCAAAGTGAACAAAGAAACTGGCAGGAGCGGGATTCGAACCTGCGACCTCCGGGTTACCGTACCGGCACTCTACCAACTGAGCTATCTTGCCCTATGTTGGCGGTCGCCCAAATTGTCAGTATCTTTGTTCGGGTGGGCGCTAGTCAGAAATCATAAACCCAGAATGCCGTATAGCCAGGGATCCCATCCAATTTGACGATACAACCTGGGAAGCGACATTGTGGGGATCACTCAAGGAGGATACTGACAATTTGGGAGACCGCCAACATAGGTGCAAGATAGCTCAGTTGGTAGAGCGCCGGTACAGTAACCCGGAGGTCGCAGGTTCGAATCCCGCTCCTGCCAGTTTCTTTGTTCACTTTGAAAATGTATTCAAATTTACCTAGTCAGTTTCCCTTATTTATTTTGTTAGTTTTCAAACGTGATCGGTGACTATCTTCAAGAGCAGACGGATCGAATCAAGGAACTTGGAGATCATCTTGATAACATCGTTAGAGCAGGGCCTAATCTAGGAGAGTTCTTGTTTAACAAGGAATCTCTGTCATCTTGAAGTTTTTCTCCGGTTAGTTCTGAATTTGTTTCCATTCCTTATTAAAGTGCCAGCAATATTGTGTGCAACACCGGTTCTCACACATCTGTACCGGGTAGAGTAAACAAAAAAATTTAACTAAAATATTTCCCCATATTTAGTTTAAACATTCTGCGCATATTCTATTTTGAATTTGATGATCTCTGTACTGAAAGAAAGCCGATTAAATCATTATTTTATGCCTAATGCACTTAAAAATAACTCGTAAAAATTATGGGGAAATTTGGCGTTCGGTTTTTTTTATCACCTTGTATTAGCACAGCAGGACCAGATCTTCATTCATTATTAAGAGAAAAAAAATTGTAATAATTGGCCAAATAACAGGCTAAACAAGCCCACTATTATTTTAACGTACAGGCTGCAAACTGTCTTTTTATTACCATTCAAAAATACCTCTTTCTGTACAAAACAACAAGAGACGGGTGTAGTCGGAGGCTTAGCCGTAGAATTAGCCATCGGATGATAATTCTATTAAAAAAAACAGTAAACATGAGTTCTTGCCTTAAAATAGAAGGCAATCAGCCAGATAAACTAACAAAATTTGTTAACATTGTGCCGGTCACTGTTAAACAAGAGACAGTTTTCGAAAACCTTTTTAATGGCAAAGTGGGTAACACTTTGTTAATTTTTACCACTTGAAATTTTATTTTATATAGTTTCCATCCAAAATAAAAGCTAGAAAAAAAAGGAGAAAATCAGTTTGAAATCGGTTTCCCAGATTGTGCTAGAATTATGTTTTTTAAATAAATCTCTCTTTGACTTGACTTCTGAGGTACAACAATGCAAATTTGTCAGTTGTTAAAGTCATTATATATTGACATTTAACTGTCATCAGCCATTCATTAACCAAATTTGATTCATACCTATAAAAGTACGAGACAAAAGTAACTTTATTTTTTTAAAACATTTTCAAAGTGAACAAAGAAACTAGCAGGAGCGGGATTCGAACCTGCGACCTCCGGGTCACCGTACCGGCGCTCTACCAACTGAGCTATCTTGCCCTATGTTGGCGGTCTCCCAAATTGTCAGTATCTTTGTTTTGTTTTTTAACGGAATCAGGGTTTCATTGGTACCTGACGAGGAGGGGAGTTGAATACAACTTGGCTGTCAGAACTCAATATTCAGCTGTAATCTGTGAAATTAAATGTGAATTTCATGTATAACTGATACAAAGTATTTTATTAACTCTATTACATGCATAAAATGTGAAGTACTTGTTGTATAACTTGTTATATTTTCTTACACCACATATAGCCCTTACGACTGTGTATTCCAAATTATAGCTGAAAACACAGTACCGGTACTCTTTTTAAGAATGAAGACTCGCCAATCTGTACATGTGGGTAGTTTAAGTATAGGTATAGTTTATTGAGATGGATATCAAAGACGGTGTAGCTTGAAATGTTGTCACCATGAAATATTGTGGTATTGCACATATGCCTTAAGTGATCGATGGATCGATTATTTGGCCGGTCACGTGAGAGGGTTTAACCCATGATAGGGAAGAGGAGTCGGATATTCATGGGGGTCGGATATTCATGTGACAACGGATTTCAATTAACTGTTGCATTGCCTTGAGTGCAAGGCTGTGCGTGCTCTCTCAGCCTGCGCGTGCTCTCTCAGCCTGCGCGTATATCGTGCTGGCGGTCGCTACCGGCCCGCCTGGCCAGCTAGATCCACATTGACACGGCGAACGCCAATCTGTTGCACACACGACCTGCCCGCAATGCATGTACACGCATGTTCATACAGTACACACACCAATCCTCACATATGCATACATGTGCGTTTTCCTATCCTCCTGAGGACCATGAATGGAACCCTTCTTTTGTTCCCTTTGTCCGAACAGCTCCCATAAGGTTTGCACACGAAATTCTCCCGAGGACTCAGCCCAAGTCCTCGGTGTCATTGTTATCCCTAATCTCCCATTGTCCCAAGTCCTCTCTCGTATAGCCTAACCCACTCACCAATACAGGGTACATGTACCTCTATAGTGGACTTTACTTTCCTTCTTTTATTCTCCTTTTATTCTCCTTTTTCCCCATAGCGTTAACTTTGTGGGGTACCTCGATTTCTAAAGACTCACTCCCTCGTGGGGTACCATTGTCCCCATTGTTACCCTTTCTTCCTGGAACCCTGTAAGGAGACTAGTGTAAGAACACCACCCCCACGCGAGAGTCCCCAGCCGGTTGGAGGGCACGGGCTGGGACTCTCACATATGTGGACGGTGCATGTACACAAGCACTGCGGCCACCGTACGTGCAACAGATCGGCGTTCGCCGTATACGTATTATGTGGAGCTTGCTACATGTACTGGCCAGCTGGCCGGGCGGGTACGCACAGGCTGAGAGGGCACGCACAGCCTTGCATGCAAGGCTAACCCAACTGTTGCATTGTGTTTATGAGGTTTAATAGTGAATCATATGTGTATAGATTGTACACTATGAACATCTAACAAAAGAAAAACGGTTCACTAATTTGGCACTAAATCCATTGTTACTGGTTCACAGTGGTAGGCGTGAACTTCACAGAAAGCCATTCTCGGGGTTTGTATTCAGTTTCACTGTGCTATTGTCAAAGTAACTACTTCCTTACAGAACTCAATATAATTTTGAGCTGAAAAGAAATTTGAAACGAATTTGGGTCAAAAAGTTCCTGTGCTAATAAACTAAAAAAGATAAGTAATAATAGTCATTTTTTTTAATGGAAAAGTAGGGATAAACGTTACATGTATACATTATTGAACATTTAACAAATGTTTATACATTATTGAAAATTTAACAAATGTTTAATCGTAAGCTTGATTGTACTGATGCCAGTTAATAGTGAACGTATTCAGTTAAACCCTCCCTCTGCCCCTGCCAAAATGGATAAAAATCTATAAAAAACCTATTGAGTGATAGGTTGTAATTAAGCTATGAAAGATGTTTTTTGATAGGTTGTGATAGTTATAAGACACATTTAAGATTGTATTGATATGCATTGTATATATGTCGGGAAGGCCTCGGTTTGCTCAGTTGTATAAAATTTACTAAACTCTGTGAAAAAACTTTGTTGTGCATGTTTTTGTAATTGGGTCATTCTATAAATTTGGAGTCCAAAAGTGTGACATTTGTTGGTGTCCCTGTTAATACACCTGACCTGTGTAATTTCCCATCAATTATCATTACAATTGACTTCACATTTGGCAGGTATTTTGCTTTACACAATCACTCTTGGAGATAGAAGGCATTAAGGAATGTGTCCTGAATTGCAAAATCTTATAGATGTCACTATGTAACAGGGACGCCAAAAATGTCCCACTTTTAGACCCCAAATTTATGGAATTACCAACTGACACGTACCATGGAGGAAGGATATCCTTCCTCCATGCACGTACCAACAATTAAATCGCTTTGCAGTCATGCGTGACGTTCATTTGTTTCCACTTTCTCGTCCTTTTTTAATAAATTGATTTTGTGTGTAGCACCATGAATAATGATGGCTCATTACAGTGAGACCAGTCGTATTTTGCACCAGGGAAGCTGCATATAGTGTTTTGAGATGAACAGGAAGCAAGTCCGCCAATAAACTGATTGCCATGATCCTGCATACAAAATTCTGCCGTGGGATAAAGCGAAGTAAAAACAAAAACTCGTTTAGCGTCCCCGCCCGCTTCCTTTTTGGGGGCCGTAGAAAATGAGGTAAAAAAAAACTCCCGAAATGTCGACCGATCCACCGGAAAGTAAACTACAAGCTTACTAAAACTATTAAAACCCACTGTTCAATTCTCTTGTCCACCATGTCTCTTCCTTTTTTGTATCTTTGATCAGTTGAAAAAAGAAACCACGGTTGTCGGACATTTTAAAAAGAATGGCGGCCATCTTGAAAAAATAAATAAAAGCCCCTTCTCCTTCCATTAACCCTAACAGTCCCAACTCCTCCAATTTTAATATGATTTAGCATGCACCCTAGGGGGTTAGGGTACACACAAAAAACCGGACGCTAAACATTTTTTTACTTGGCCTAAGTATGACGTTCCCACAACGAGTTGGGGTTAAAAACTCGACAACTATAAGATGAAATGACAATTGTCGAGAATGTGTATGCTACCAAGGCAACGTATAATTTATGCTTTTTAGTTGCTCATGGGGGAAGGAACACAAAAATCGACTGTTTATAAGTTTCGCACATGCGTGCACAAAAACAGCAAAGGCAAACAAAGACAATATTTTCCTTTTCACGCAATCGTGGCAGCGAGTAATGCGCTAATGTATCTAGGTTAACCCATGGAGGATGAAAACCTCCATGGTTAACCCATGGAGGAATAACCTTTGCGTACGGATGACGCCATCATGGCGTCAAAAAAATAAGTGCCACCAGGCCGGATGACGCCATTTGCCGCCGTTTGTGCAGTTTCAATCCATTGTTGGATTATTGTTTATGTTACGCTTGACTGCACAAACACATTGTAGCGGTTCGCTTGGCTGCCAGAACCGCTGCAACACCCCGACGTCTCCTGTAAAATACTGTACTCATGGGGTTTTAATGGTGGAGTGCTTCACAAGACGCAGCATCGCTCATGTAAACTGTATTATTGCGGACCTTCTCGAACACAAGGTAATTCTCAAATTTTGCATTAGAAATATTATGTCTGTATGTAACTTTCATTGATTTACAAACACAGCCGACGCATGCAGGGCTAAAATTCCACTCTTTTACTCGCCATCGCGAAGCAATGAAGTTTCCATGGCAATATTTAAGAGATAGCTTCCTAACAGGCTAAAACACTATATTTTATTCGTAAAATCTAATGAGCCTGTTGCAAAACGCACGTTATAAACGTTTCCATTTCCGGCTGCTCACTCGCCAGATTGTCTTTCTCTATGGGACCCCGATGTAATAAATGTAACACAGTTGATAAAATCAATTCTACCATTGTCCATATACTAACACTTAAATTAAAACATTAATGAATCAAAACACAATCAAATAAAAGTAGCCCCATTACCAGACTAAAAATGAAGATAACAAAAATATATATTCTTGAGTAATACTTTAAAAATAATTTCCAAATAAGCAAAAATAGTAGGTAAACTAAGTACCAAAGTAAAACCATTTAAAATTGTATGAATAAAGTCCAATAATATGCTGCTATGCGGTTTGTATTTTGTTATGAAGTAAAATAATAATCTATGAATAAACTTAAGAAGCACTACTTAATTTTCAGTTCAGTTCAGTTCAGTTCAGTTCTTTATTTTTCCACAGTATTCACAAATAGTATATTTATATCAAAATATTAATACTATTTAACAGAGGAGTGAAGACTGCAGAGGGGCCCAAAAAAAGCAAAGCTTGTAAACATGGGACCCTTTATGAAATAAACATATGGTACATTAAACAATATGAACAAGGACAAAGCATATGCCAGCATGGAAATTCTGTAATAAAATAAAATAACTAATTACACACATCAACAATAAGCATTCAACAAATTAGATTTATAGATACGCTTAAAAGTTAGAAGGTTTGTACATTTTTTTAAAGAATCGTTTAGAGAGTTAATGACTTCAAACTTAAAATATGGTCACGAGCAGGACTACGTCTTGGGTTGGTTAGCAAGGAAGAAAAGATACTCGGATTGCCTGTTCAGAAAAAGAAAAAAAACAGCCAAAAACACCCCAACCTAACTATTAAAACGAAGTTTTAGTCAATACATGTGTAACTTTTGTATGCTACACTAAAATATATGCATGTAAACCCACTTTATAGCAATTGAATATGCTTCTTTAAAAAGGGAAAACGGAATTCTTAATTCTCTATATATTTTTATGTCACTCCAATTTTGTATAGACTTTTTATGTTTTTTATTCTTATAGGCTCTGCCTATACTGTTTCTATATACGGTGCAAGCAACTAGTGTAAACATTTCAACATTTGAAAGAATTCAGATATTACTATAATCTCAACGAAAATGCCTGTGGAAAAATAGATTTTTGCAGTTAATTGTAACTGCAGGGTGGTTCTTTTGGGGTATCACATTGGGCATATTTTATAGAGTTTTTGAGGACAGCATCGTCTTCGGTACTTTGTCTTTCATTCCATGCTGAATCTGCTTCAATTTTGAAGACAACTCTCTTTGACCCCCAAAATTTTTTTTTTCAGTCGAGGAAAAGGTTGACTTTAAAGTTGCGGCAGAGATGCAGCATGGAATGTAGACTTTAACCCTGCGGTGCCATTTCATTTTGGGGCCAATATCGACAAAAATGACAAGGGGTTCACCTTACCAATATTTTTTTTTTTTATTTATATATAAGTTCCGATTGAAAAACAATAGCTTCGAAATAGCAAAGATGCTTCAACCCTGCAGTTTCAGATGTCTTGGATCAAAAATGAATTATCTATAATGTTTCTGTATATTTTCCAAATGTGTAGAAATATTGGAATATTTCTGTCAGATATGCTTTGGTAACACCACAAATGGGTTTCTGGAACTCCGACATATCTTTAAAATCAATTTAGAAAAATGCATTTTTGTTTCGGTTAAAAAAAATGCCTCCAAAATTGTAGCAGCGACACAGCACGGAATGCCAGGGTTTATTATCGGATGTCTGAGATCAACCGTATTTTTCTAAAATTGAGTTGCTGGCACTCCAACACTTCTCTAGATTAAATTTATGGTGAATGTGGGAGCCAAAATCAACACAAATGGCAAGGGCTACCCCTTTCATTCTTTTATTTTTGTTTTGTGGTGAAGAAAGTCGCCTTGAAAATTGCAGAAGAGATGCAGCATGATGGAGACTTCAACCCTGCAATGTCATTATGTATTGATCGAAAATGAATTTTGTCGTGCTTTCTCTTTTAATATTTCATGTTTTTCCGAAATTGCAGATATATTACAATATTCATGGCAGATATGTTTTAAAAAAACTCCAAATGGGTTTGCGGTTCTCCGACAAGTGTCAAGATTGTTTTTTAAATTAGAAAATTCACAGTGGCCAAAATCGACAATTTTTTTTTTAGGGGGGGGGGGAATGCGGTAGAGATACAGCATTCTATCATGTAGTATCAGGTGTCTGGGATGAACAAGAAATATTTTATGATTTATTTCATTAGTTCATATTTGTCCAACATTGTAGAAAGGTAGATTGTAGATTTTTAGAGATGTGTGCAAAGTGTTACATAAGCATATCTGACAAGTATTCTTATAAAACATTGGCACTCCGACACATTTCTAAAAATGAATTTCAGGTGAATTTATACAATTGCCATGTGAGCCAAAATCGGCAAAAATGGGAAGGGGCACCCCTTGCTATTTTTTCCGGTCAAAAAACGAAAAAAACACTTCAAAATTGAAGCAGAGGTCACTTGCATAGAAAAGCAACTTAAATCATGCAATATCAGATCACTGGGATCAGCAAGGAAGTTTTTTATGACCTTTTTAATATATCATAATTTTCCAAAATTGAAGAAATGTTGAAATATTTCTGCTTTGATAACATTCCAAATGGGTTTCTGACAGAGTTGTAATCAAGTTAATCACAAGTCAGATCAAAAGGCAGATCACAAGACAATCACAAATCAGATCAGAAGCTATACATGGGATGAACAATGACAAAGGAATGCTTTTGTTATACAGTATGTCCACAATTCTTTTTACCCATTTTCAAAATTTTATTAAAATATAAGAACAAACTATTATGACCAGTTTTCCTGGTAAAATGTATGCAGTAACAACCTGAGCAATGTGTGATGCAATATGAATCAATTCTGTCCATGCATCATTGAGCATGGCCAAGGAGTGTGATATCGTCCATTTCTCTGCTCAAACAAAGTCACTAATCCATTTCAGCCAGGTAGATCCAGGTCTGAGAAGGACTAGCCCTGAACCAGAAAAACCGTGTTATTTAAGTTGGTTGATGTCTTTGAGTGAAATGTAGGGGCATTGTCATATGCAGTTAAAGTGTTCACCATGGTAGGACAACCGTTCAAAGTTGAACAGCGAACCTTTATGGTTCTTGAAGATGCCAGGACAAGAAGCTTTCAGGAGGTACTTGCTGGTTTTCAGCAGAGGTTTCCGGACAGGGCTCTTCCCACAAAAAATGACAATTTTAAGGAACTACCGAAAGTTCAATGGTCATGGCTAGTCAATGATCATGGCACTAGCCATAATCGAAACAAAGGCCACTCTGGTCACCCAAGAACCGGGAGAACGGCAGCTAATATCGAGCTTGTACGGGCTACGTTGCAGGAAAAAACAACTTTAAGTGCAAGACGCAATCCCACAGGAATCCCTAAGTCGACATTTAGTGTGTTTGAATAGCTTGTTACATGGCTTGAGACCAGAATTGTGAAGTGACTTGTGAAGTGACCTGTGATGAATTGTGATTGACTTGTGATTGACTTGATTACAACTCTGGTTTCTGACACTCCGAAATGCTCTAGAGAATCAATTTCTGGTAAATTTAGAAAATTAAATATTCTTTTTTTCGGGGGGGGGGGGGGGAGGGGTAACCTCCCTCACTTCACTGGATAAGACACTGGTTTCATTCCAGCTCTCTGACAAGACTACTGCGGTATGGCACGCGTTAACCTATCATACAAATGAGCGGACTGGATACGGTTCATAGAGTGAAAGTCGTCTGGTATCGCATGGTCTGCTTCCGGACTCGCATCACCCACAGGCTCAGGAGCTGAATCTGATGCGAGGCTACTTCCTTCAGCAGGTTGGACTTCAGGGTAGGATGCCAGACTTTCATTATCTCCAGGCTGTGTGTCAGAGTCGGATGTTCCCGCGGAGGCATCTGGTGATGGTGAGGTGATTTCGTCTGGGATGTGGAATTCATCTGATAGGTTGAGCTCCTCTAAACCATCAGGAGGAGGGACATCACTGAATTCATCAGCCTCATCATCCGGGTCATCTGGGGGAGGAGGGAAGATGTCATCGTCATCAACTTCCTTCGTGTCTATTAGTGGTTCTCCAACTGAAGCTTCGTTGTGGACCTGTGTAAACGTTACATGCGTCTGGATGTGTTTCACGTAAGGTGGAACCTCATCCGATGGTGTGTGTTTTTGTGGTAAGGAATTGGCTTCGTCATCTGTATGTGTGCCGTCTGGGCTGCTAGATCCACTTGTTCCTGCAAGTCCTTCATCATGATTGAAGCCTCGGTTCACCTTCCCACTTCCATTTGTCTTAATAAGAGCTCCTTGCTCGGTATCAATCTTATAAGTCTGCGATAGAGTGCTTCGTCTGTACTTGTACCCGCACGCTGCCCCAACAAGAATGATACAAATACAGACCAAGACAATAACGGTGAATATGAATGCCTCAATCAATGTCTCTGCCTGTTGGCGGGTAAGAGTTAACCCTAACCCTTCACCTATCACAGGCTCCTCGCATGGCGGTTCGTTCGTTGGTTGAGCAGGACAGACTTCAGCTGCTGCGGCTTCTAATTCTTCCAGATACTCACTCCAAAAGTAGACGTCATCACTCTCATATGACTCACCTACCTGTTCGTCTTGAAGCTGCATCAGCAAGAACTTCTCAGAGTCACCGTACTCGGGCCATATCAGATTGGTATTAGTTGAATCGTCTTCGCCTCCATTTGTGTTTGGGTCTCTGTTAAAAAAGCACAAGGCATACTATAGTCAGGCCCGTTTCCTGCCCCGAGACTGGGGGGTTCGTCAAACCCCAAAGTGGAACTTTTGGCAAATGCGCAACATTGTTAACACATGCATAAATGCGTACAACGAAGTGTCGTACAAGTTGCATTTATACCGTATTAAAGTGGAACATTCAGTGATACGTGTACTTTTAAAGCAAAGTCTGAGTTATAGTGGCTTACCGATTTTTTTGTATTTGTTGTATTTTTTTATTTCTGAGCGGAACTCGTCACCTAGCGGGGGTTTCGACCCCCCCCCCCCCCCCCCCTCCCCCCAGCCTACGGGCCTGTATAGGATAAGACATGACAACACATACTGTCTCTTTTCAATATTTAACAAGAAAAATATTACTTCACGACATCACGGACACTGACTGGATTGGACAGGAGACGATTAAATTGTCTTACCCGGTTTTAGCGAAGTTGGACCAGTATCTGATCATACGATAGCTGAGTGCGCGTTCCTCGTCGGTAAATTTTGTTCTCAGGCCACGAGACTCATCAAACGGTAAACCGAAGACGTACGGTAGCTCCGCGCCGTGCGGTACTAAACCAAGCCTGGGAAATCTTCTCTCAGCTGATGAACGGTGATCAAAGATCATGACATAGCTTGACGACAACAAGGACTGTAGGTCACTGAGTGGTTCGGCACCATAGCGAAAGAAGTCGCGGTTCTGTTGGATGTCGACAAGGGCTTTAGCTCGAGCGAAGTTCAGGTCAGGGGAGTTATTATCAACGTACTGATACTCGACAGCTGTGTCGATCAAATCAGGACTGTCTATGTAAACATCGATCCATTGATCAAACTGTTCCTCGGTCACTCCTTGAGTAAGGTTGAGTGTATAATCTGAAAACAGATCCTTGATGAGGTCCAAGGCAATAGAACCATCTCCAGAGTTGAAGACGGAGAGAAGATCGTAAGTCATTGAATCTCCGGGTTCCGTGAGGAAGAAGTCACGAGTGAACACAGGACGCCATAGATAAGACGATTTCTTCTGCTTGGAGAAATAAGGTATGATTGTGGTGATAATGTCCTTAACTTGTTTGCCTCGGAGACACTCCACCAGAGTATCGCTGTATTTGTTAGGGCAGTTAGCACTCTCGGCGAATAACTTAGTATTTGATATTGCCGAGCCTGATTCCTGGAGATCACTGGCTTGGAAGACACCACTATGAGCCACTACCCGGTGGAACAGAGGCCGGCTAGCTTTAGCAAACATGTGCAGACTCGCTGAGCCATGGGTATCAGCTTGACCGAAGAGTGTCACACGATCTGGATCACCACCGAATTCCCGGATGTTATCCTGCACCCATTGGAGAGCTAGCTGCTGATCCATCAAGCCGAAGTTCCCAGGAGCGTTCTCGTCGCCCGTGTAGAGAAACCCAAAGGGTCCAAGCCGGTAGTTCATAGTGACGACTACAACGTTCCCTTTGACGGCGAGCGGGGCAGCATCGTAGAAACTACCGAAGCCATTCCGGTAGCTCCCCCCGTGCAGCCATACCATCACTGCCCAGCTGGAACCTCTACTGAAATTACCTGATGGGGCGTAAACATTCAGTGTCAAACAGTCCTCACTAATCACTATTGCCTCGGTAGGGATTCGAACCAAGTCCGGGGATAAGCCATCGATGGGGGCGAGATCTTGCGGGCACGATGGACTATACGAGGTTGCATTGAACACACGTCCTTCCCACGGGGTTTTCGGGAGCGGGGCGCTGAAACGAAGCGCCCCAGTGGGCGCTTCTGCGTAGGGTATACCGGCGAAGATACGGAATTGTGTCCCGTTCAACTCTTGCTCAAATCCACGTACTTCTCCCGCAGTCGTGTTGACGAGAACTTTGGAACCGCTCATCACGTCTGAGATGAAAGATACGAACACAACGAGGAGAAAAGTTGCGACTGCCATTTTCTTCAAAGCATGGCACTCCCTCAAGCTTCACCGCACAGTAGGCAGTATAGCTTTTGTAACTTGCACTTAACAGGCTGAACAATATGAAAACATTTCCCTTGTTGGCGAAGGTCGCCTTGGGGCAGTATGTCTTTGTTATGCTAAATCTCTTGAAGTTCAACTAACAAGTCTGAATCGTCATGGTTGGTGTATGATTCAAGTATATCTAGTTGAATGAATTCAGGCTAACTACGCAGGGCGCAGCAAAACTTGAAAACCAACCACACTGTTATCACTGTACTACTGTGTGCAACCGCGCCATGGGAATTAAAGACTACCTTTCTCGGTTCATAAGAAAATGTTCTTATTTTCTACAAAACAAACTAAAACAAAGGGAGATTTTTGCCCTTTTGCGACGTGAAGCACTGTATGCTCAGGGCTTTCCGAGAGCATGTGGGATAAAATTCACAGGCTTACTCAGGAGGGACTCGAACCCACGCTTTAGTGCATCAGGAGATGGGGCTCTCGGAAAGCACCGAGCATAGAGTGCTTCACACAATACGTCGGGAAAGGGCACTTGAAAAATCTCCCTTCTATAATTTATAACAACCCCGATGCAAAATTCCATCTACACACCATATTTTTAAAAAGTTTTAAGAAAAGCAATCTTCCCTATCCTCGATTTAGTTATTTTTCTCTTTAACAACAATTACTATATTAATATATTGGATCTGATTAATTTTGGCATACGTAATGGCTAAATTCTGGTGTATATAAATTGCTAATTTGAAACGTTAACGAAGACAGATTGGCATACTGTTCGTTGCATTGCTATTTTCCAGCAGAGAACAGCAATATTTAGTTCAAGATATGGTCGTGCGCTATACTGCACACAAGGAAGTAAAAAATGCCAAGGCTATAGGCTCTTTTATGTGTACTATTCTGAACTCGTATTTTACAAACACAAAGTCTTCACAATGTCACAACTTGTATGTACATGTATAGTGAAAAGCAAGAATTTTGAGTTCACTGTTGAAGTTTTACAAAGCGATTCAAGCATGAAATTAGATTTTTTTTTCGGGGACACTTTGGTTCTCCCAATCGCCCTAAACAAAAATCTAAGCGGTCGGTACTTTTTACAGTATTGCCATTTTAAAAGTGATAAATCGGTTAACAACGTACATTTACCATCGATCGGTACAAAGTTATTTTCACGGGTATTGAGAATGAAACCCAGGCTCTGTCAATGTTGTTTGTATTTAAGGGGTTCTGTTGAATATGGTTTCTCGAAATGTTTTACAGATGAATCACAACGAATTCTTCGTCAATTCTATATTTCCTTTCATTTTGCAAGTTAGAAATTAACTGCTATATAGTACTATGCCTATACATTTTCCCATAAGCACAGATGCAACCAGTGTAAACATTTAACAACAACAATACAACAAATACTATAGTTCTCATAATATTTACGAAGCCTCTTTCACGTTTTGGAGCAGGGGCCCACTTCATAGGGCTGCTTAATCACAAAAGGTTACTAAACAGAAGTCTTCCCGAGGATTACCAACCAAATATTCTACAACTTTTATAATTTTAAGTTTTATTAGTTCGAAAGTTATAAGTTTTGAGGCTAGTTCGAAAGTGTTGTCTAAATTATGTAATGTCTTTCTATTTTAAGATTAGCCTAATGTTTAATTCATCTGCAATTCATAATTTTTTTTTACAATAAGCCACTTCGGAGTTCCAACTGCGAATGTGCACATCACGATTCACGATTTAGTTTCGAGAGTTTTAAACAGTTCGCCACACGCGTGCAAAATCATAGCGGGTTACCAACGAAATCAAAGAATTTCGTTTTACGGTATTGTACTCAAGACAGTTTTGTATGCTCCAACTTTTGTGCGGACAAAAGTTTATATCTTTTGATTAGATGAAAAATTGCAGAATGTGGATTCGGTTACCACGTCCCTCATATACTTCTGTGCAATTGACCTATCGCGGTCGAATCCGTCAACGCAGCTTGTGAATTATTGTCCAATCACATCAATTATAATTCCACGTGGAACGCGCAAAATCTGAGACAAACAAAAATTACCACACAAAATTCCCATAGGGTTGTCTAAGGGGCGTGGTTAGCTCGTAAACGGCGATAGGTCAATTGTCTGCTTTGTTTATCTCCAGAAACCAAATCGTTGAATCTGATGTGCGCACGCGCAGTTGAATTTCCAAAAATGCTTCTTGTTCTGAATTTCTAATGCGCATTAGAACATTTTTTTATGGTTTCTGCGCAAAATAAAGAAAGTATTATTATCATCCAAGCGGAAGACAGTGTAGAAGACTTTTCTTCAGACTTACCTCTTTAAGAGGTGTATTAATGGAGGGTGTTTCTCTGGGGCGTGGCTGGCGTGACTCAGATTTTTGTTGCATCTTGCAAGCGATCACGATAACAAGCTTGCAAGCTTGACACCATTAATAACTTACAGTCAAGTAAGTGTTTCATAATAATTCCACAGTTTTTTTATATTTGCAAAATGTTGTATATTACCTCAAGTCAAAACCAGTTGCTATGGAAACATACTCACCAAGCAAGAAAACACCAAAGGTGGAGAGAAAAGACAAAATGTGATTTGTAGTTTTCATGATTAAAGACTGGATTGTTAAACGTCTTACAGAGATACGCTATGGATGATACAACACATGCGACTGACAGATTTACTTGCACAATTTCACTTTCATATGTTCCGATGAGCTCTGACAATGCCGCAGATACAAAACAAATACAAGCGACAGTTTATTTACAGAATATACCGGTACATAATATCCATCTTGTCAGTCACGGATGTATTACGAAAGTAACAAGGCAGAGATTTGGTGTACATAGCTTTCCCTGAACAATCCTCCCCCGTTCTAATTAACGCAGGCTGCAAATGTATTACAACATGGACTTGTTTTTCGAGAAATGTTTGGGTTTTTTTCAGAAAGAGGCGTTTTTAAGTAGGGTCCCGGGGACAAAGAACACTCGTTGATTTAGGGAAAACTTTAAATACACTGGGCTTCACTATTTATGCAGAACTTTAATCTCCATGGGGAACACGGGCGAAGACAAAAAACACCGGATGGGGGACCCCATACCCCCACTCGACTCCCGTAGATACGCCATTGAGATAAAGAATAATAGATACAACGCGGGCCTGTTATACTGCCTGATAATGCCTGCAGTTACTGTCTCATACACACCAAAAGAGGACGCTTTACATGAAGATGTACTGACGCGCATATACTGTCCTCACGTTTTTTCTTTTGTCTGGAAGGTGTCCTCACGAGTAAACGTGTGCTTAGTCTATAGGGATGGGTTGGTGTGTAGGAACAATAGGAAGTCCTGACCAGGATGGTGGGGAGAGTACTACTGTATATTGATACACCCAACGTCATTCCCAGGGTCTACTTTCAGCCTCGTTCTCAATAGTAGACCCTGGTACCTTGCCTATTTCTGATTGGATGAAAGGATGTCATCATCACGTGACATTTTAGCTGTCGTGCAGGTAACTCGTACAATGTTTCTAAGCACAACTTTTCTTATCAAAGCAATTCTATATAGGCTACTTGGAATTGGCCGTTGTCCGAAGATAGACCTACACCGTAGACACAACAGGCCGGGGTGCATTTTGGCGCAAACAACCGAAACCTGGTTCTGTTGTTTCTCTTTGGTTAATCATCTTGGGTATTTAAGTATTTCATTATAGTGTGTAATTCTCGTCTATTTAATATTCCCAACGAATTAGTTATGACTGTTTATGACCGCCAAAACACACCCATTTGATAACCTGTTGTTGGCTGGTACTCTGTGCATGTTGGTTCTCAGACTTAGCCCAGATGTCTGCCTGTATAGAAGGTATGTGTATACAGACTACTGGGGAGTAAGCCGTGTACCAAGAGCCCCTTTGCAGAGATCTGCAAGGGTCCGTATCGTAGAGTGATGTGTCACTGCAGCTAGTGGCTGCCATGAGGACCACCAGAGCCTTAATGCGTGTTAGAAAGTGACTGCTGTAGCTTTTCAACACATTTTGTTTTCTTTTCAGCTTGTGAAATCCCAGTACTGAGCCTGGTTCATCTGATAGTGTAACGCTTATTCTGTCAGTGGCTGTGTGCGTATTATTAAGGTCCGCACCCACTAGCGGCTAGCTGATTTAACTACAATCTGTTGCAACTGTCAGGTAAATATGAAATTTGAAATAGGCCTAAATATTTGATAAGAATAGTTATATGAACATGAATTGAACTGCTGCAAACTGCCGACTGACTGAATTGACCTGAAATATACAAAACAACAAAATTAGTTGGCCTGACGTTTCGAACTTATAAGCAAGTTCTTTCTCAAAAGGCAGATTGGGACTACGGGCAAATTTTATGGAGTAATACTACACCTTAGCATGAAGTATAGTTATAAATACATGTAGATACACAAGGTTACTGCGACTTCGACAATGCAAGTATTGATTAAAAATTAAGGCACCACAATTCCACATCTCTCTGTAGATATACTTGCTGAACGCTCACTCTTTCATTAACTTGAAGCAAAGCACTGCGCCGTTAAGTTTATCAGTCAATAAAACAACACACGTTGTAAGTTGCACTCGACACTTGAAATTAAACTTTTAATTTAAACACCAGATCCGTTTACTAAACGGCGACATGTCAACCCAATACACAGCGATATTGGACACTGTTTACCAATGCAACAGAATCAGTGGGTGCACGTGCATGAAGCAACGGTAGAATGAGAAATTGGATGCCTGAGGGTTTCAGGGTTAAAACTTCGTTGTCGGTTGCCATGACAGCGTGACCTTCAGCCCACAATAGAGAAATCACACATACTGAGGACTGGATTTTCACAGTGTACGCATGAATGCTTACAATGTCCTAGGTGATAGTTTCTAGCACACAAAATTTCCATAGTAAACGAGGAGTATTAAATGATGTTATGGGCTGTAGGGGATATCTTATTTGCAATAAGAGTTTACAAGACAAGCAAAATTGTTTTCGCTTCTTCTTATTAAAGAAAATATAAAACTATATACTTCGCAAAAGCCTCTGTTTTACAGCATATAGCTTTAAAACTTAGTAATCACTATGTCAACAACAGCTAAATACGTCGCCAAGTAAGACAGTTTCTGTACAAGCCTAACAAACACATACAGTGTGACACGTATACGCTTATTATGTAGTGCAACAATCGAATTGTTGTATTTATTGTAACAAGTCATGATTCATGTCATTTTAAATGTGTGTGGGCAGTGAACAATGGAACGATCCTTATAGACAGGGCCCAGACCAGGAAAAACTGCCGTTTTTTCCTGTCAAGGTTTTCTCAACGGTTTCATCATCCTGAACCTCAACCATTTGAAATTAGCTTGGGGGCCACCCCGATTTTTGCCCCTAATTCAAAATGGCCGCCAAAATCCAAAATGGCCGCCAAAATTACCTAAATTAGATATATACTGCTAATTACGTTTAATATCAACGTTTTTTTCAGTGGTTCTGTCATCCTGAATCTGCACCCATTGAATTTAGCTCCAGAGCCACCCAGAATTTGGCCTCAAATCCAAGATGGCCGCCAAAATCTAAAATGGCTGCCAAAATTATCTAAATCAGATTTATACTACTTGTTTTTTTCTGTAGGAGTTTTTTTTCAGTGATTCCGTCATCCTGATCATAAGGCCTTTGAAATTAGTCTGGGGAGTACCCAGGATTTGTCCTTGAATCCAAGATGGCCGCCAAAATAGCCACCAAAATGGCCGCCAAAATTACCTAAATTAGATATGTACTGCTAATTACGTTTAATATCAACGTTTTTTCAGTGGTTCTGTCATCCTGAATCTACACCCATTGAATTTAGCTCCAGAGCCACCCAGAATTTGGCCTCAAATCCAAGATGGCCGCCAAAATCTAAAATGGCTGCCAAAATTATCTTAATCAGATTTATAATACTTTTTTTTCTTTCTGTAGGAGTTTTTTTTCAGTGATTTCGTCATCCTGATCATAAGGCCTTTAAAATTCGTCTGGGGAGTACCCAGGATTTGTCCTTGGAATCCAAGATGGCCGCCAAGATGGCCGCCAAGATGGCCGCCAAGATGGCCGCCAAGATGGCCGCCAAGACCAAAGCCACCCAGAATTTGGCCTCAAATCAAAGATGGCCGCCAAAATCTAAAATGGCTGCCAAAATTACCCTAATATGATTTATACTGCCTCTTGGTTTTTTCTGTCAGTTGTCAGTGATTTCGTCATCCTGAACCTAAGGCCTTTGAAATTAGTCTGGGGAATACCCAGGATTTGTCCTGAAATCCAAGATGGCCGTCAAAATGGCCGCCAAAAGCATCTTAATTATATTCAAACTACCTCTTCGTTTTTTCCCTGTTAACGTTTTCTAAAGATGGTTTCATTATGGCGTCCTGAACCTAAGCCTTTTGAAATGAATTTGGGGCTACCCAGGATTTGGCTGCAAATCCAAGATGGCCGTCCAAATAGAAATGGCTACCAAAATTACCTTAATCGGATTTAAACGGTCTCTTATTTGTACCCCATAATTTTCCTTTCTCGGAAATCAGAGTTTATGAGTGTCATACTTTAACTGTACAAATAATCTATGCTGTCTTCTCTCCAATTGCAACATCAGCAGCCCAGCCTCGTCGTTGTCCATCTAGAATTGTTTCCTTGCACGTAATTCGAACATACAGTTTAGAGAAAGGATCAAAGTAATTAATTGACAGGGATTTTGCTAGTTAACATTGTTGTTTGCGAAATGCATTGCTTTGGATGACATTATTGCTCAACTATTATGTTCTTCTTGTGTAAGTATACTGTAATTCACGAACACAAATTGAATGACTTTTACAATTGTATCTTTACTTTTAGGAATCAGCACTATGGCGGCTACCCCCTTTTTGAGTACAAGAGCAGATGACAGAAGACGGTGCCTGCTTTGCAATGAAAATATCAAGGATAAGGATGACATCTCAAATGTGACACAAGCTGGACTGGAAGTTCTCCAAACACTGGCTGACAGATGGTCAAGTGATATGTTCTCAGCCTCCTTATACTGAATTTCAATTAGCTGGGCCACGACTGTCCACCACCATCCTTATCCTTGATATTTTCATTGCAAAGCAGGCACCGTCTTCTGTCATCTGCTCCTGTACTAAAAATGGGGGTAGCCGCCATAGTGCTGATTCCTAGAAGTAAAGATACAATTATAGAAGTCATTCAATTTTTTGTTCGTGAATTACAGTATACTTACACAAGAAGAACATAATAGTTGAGCAATAATGTCATCCAAAGCAATGCATTTCGCAAACAATGTTAACTAGCAAGTATACATACCTGTCAATTAATTACTTTGATCCTTTCTCTAAACTGTATGTTCGAATTACGTGCAAGGAAACAATTCTAGATGGACCACGATGAGGCTGGGCTGCTAGCTAATGTTTCAATTGGAGAGAAGACAGTATAGATTATTTGTACAGTTAAAGTATATGACAATCATAAACTCTGATTTCCGAGAAAGGAAAATGATGGGGTACAAATAAGAGACCGTTTAACCATTTTTGTTTGGGCGGCCATCTTGGATTTGCAGCCAAATCCTGGGTAGCCCCAAATTCATTTCAAAAGGCTTAGGTTCAGGACGCCATAATGAAACCAACTTTAGAAAATGTTAACAGGAAAAAACGAAGAGGTAGTTTGAATATAATTAAGATGCTTTTGGTGGCCATTTTGGTGGCCATTTTGGAGGCCATTTTGACGGCCATCTTGGATTCAAGGACAAATCCTGGGTACTCCCCAGACTAATTTCAAAGGCCTTAGGTTCAGGATGACGGAATCACTGACAACTGACAGAAAAAAAAACAAGAAGCAGTATAAATCATATTAGGGTCAATTTGGCAGCCATTTTAGATTTTGGCGGCCATCTTTGATTTGAGGCCAAATTCTGGGTGGCTTTGGAGCTAAATTCAATGGTCGTAGATTCAGGATGACAGAACCACTGAAAAAAACGTTGATATTAAACGTAATTAGCAGTATATATCTAATTTAGGTAATTTTGGCGGCCATTTTGGAGGCCATTTTGGCGGCCATCTTGGATTCCAAGGACAAATCCTGGGTACTCCCCAGACTAATTTCAAAGGCCTTATGATCAGGATGACAAAATCACTGAAAAAGAACTCCTGCAGAAAAAAAACAAGTAGTATAAATCTGATTAAGATAATTTTGGCAGCCATTTTAGATTTTGGCGGCCATCTTGGATTTGAGGCCAAATTCTGGGTGGCTTTGGAGCTAAATTCAATGGGTGCAGATTCAGGATGACAGAACCACTGAAAAAACGTTGATATTAAACGTAATTAGCAGTATATATCTAATTTAGGTAATTTTGGCGGCCATTTTGGATTTTGGCGGCCATTTTGAATTAGGGGCAAAAATCAGGGTGGCCCCCAAGCTAATTTCAAATGGTTGAGGTTCAGGATGATGAAACCGTTGAGAAAACCTTGACAGGAAAAAACGGCAGTTTTTCCTGGTCTCGGCCCTGTCTATTACAATCAATGAGACAGCAAGCAATGTGTGTATACTGTAGATGGCTGATTGATGTTTTGTAAGAACCAAGAATCAAACAGGCCTGGAAAACACAAACAAACAAAACAAAAACAAACAAACAAACAAACTTCTTTCTTTCTTTCTTATTCGGCATTCAGCCGGGATAGCCCACGAAAGTCTTTCGACTTATTTCCAGTGGGGTCCCATGATAGAAGATGATGAGGAAGGAAGTTACAGTTTTAGACGTGGGAGGAAAACCCCAGAGAATATCTCTGGAGAAAACCCACGGAATCGGGTATAGGCACTGAAAACCCAATCCACATGTTGGCCCCAGCCGGGATTCGAACCAGGGTCCGAACCAGGGTCACAGTGGTGGAAGGCGAGGAAAGTACCACTACACCAACCTGATTCCCCCAAAAACAAAACAAACAAAAACTTGCACTAAATCATTGTCAGGATGATGATTCGATGGTGTCACCTTGGGCAAAGAAATGTAATAAATAAATAATTCATCAAACAAACCACAAGGGAAACTGACTAGGTAAATTTGAATACATTTTTAAGGTGAACAAAGAAAACTGGCAGGACCGGGATTCGAACTGGCGACCTCCGGAATACCGTACCGGCGCTCTTACCAACAGCTATCTTGCCCTATGTTGTAAGTTCTAAATAAATAAACTTGACACTGCTGTTTATTAAAACTCTCTCGTCATTTTCTCAGAGCTAAGATGTCATCTGAGGGTTGCAATCTGACCTTTGCCGGGACATCGTTCCTGGGAGTGTACAACATTGGCTCAGCGGTGTGTATGTTAGACCATGGCAAGGAACTCGTACGAAGTGTCAGGTGCTATGGAGGTACATCGGCGGGAGCCAGCACGGCATGCATGATGCTTAGCGCACCAGAGAGACTTCCCGTAAACATCCATCCACTTTTCACGATGACAAAAACATTTCAATCAATGGTCGGCCGACCATCGTTGGCAAAAAAATGACGTTTTTCAAACACTACGTCAATTTACCAGCTTTAGTTATTCCACATTTTGTTTGGCAATTGGTAACACATCCGTGAACGGGTGCAAGCCAGCTATAGTCTAGTCTATAAACTGCTACGTTTTGTCTGACGTAGGATCAGGGAACCAGATTGCAGAAATAGCATTTTTTCTCTGTTTTCCTAACAAAACTTTAAACAGGTCAGTGTTACAGTATTTGTTATAAAATGCTAACCACCGAATCCATTTATTTCCGAAAATTACAGCAAAAGCAAATGTTGTATAGGCCTAATTGTGAATAGGAGGCAGCTAGATAAAAGCAATCTTTTATTTATAAGTGGACAGTAAAACCAAAAAATACAAAAAAATCGAGAAAAGAGAATAAGAGAATTAGAGGTTCAAAATTGTTACCGGGGGCATATAAGCATGTTGTTTTTATATTAAGCGCGTTTTTAAAATAAACAATCGGTTTTAAAAATTGCATTTTTGATTTTTGATTGTCTACAAACTTGTATAAAACTTATCATTTTTCAACAATTGATCTAAATTCAAATTTTCAGCAATATCTCCAATCGATATATAATTTGTCTACCACCATCTCGACAATGCCCCAAGGCGCCGTGACCCCGGGATATGACCTTATGAGTGACATCCGGAAAATCTTGGAGGTCCATTTGAAGGATGACGTTCATGTCATCTGTTCCAGACGTCTCCATGTGCCAATCACAGAGCTCGTCTCCGTGACCCCTGACCCCAGATGTAAAACTACCAGCATTGCTCCGCAACCGACTAAGAAACCGAACGTCCTGGAATTTGGCGGGAAAGTGTGGGCGTGTGGAGAGCAGAAAGTGGTGACAAGTTTCAACAACCGGGAGGAACTAATTGAGGTAAAGAAATTTAGAAGCATAAAACAGTCGCCATTTTTGTTCGAAACATCTTGTTGTTTCATCAATGATCTTTTGAGTATAGTACATAGAGTACCGAAGTCGACGTCAGTTGGCGCGACAACTGGCTCCAAACAAATGGAGATTTTGACTGTTCCTTTGTTAACAGCCAGTCATGCAAACACATTGACACAAAAAACAAAAGTATTCTGGTTCCAAACATTGCATTGACGCCATCACTTCGGTACTCTATAGAGATTTAGTTTAAGAGGGAAGACATCGCCTAGCCTGTACAAACTGAAACATTGAATAATGACAAATAATTTCAATTTTGTAATGCAGGTTCTCTTAGCCACTATGTATGTGCCCTGGTTCAGTGATTGGAAAGCTCCATCTTACCAAGGAAAGGTACGCTTACAGGTCATAAGATATTTTGTTAAATATTGTTCAATGTGAACAAAGAAAACTGACAGGAGCGGGATTCGAACCTGCGACCTCCTGAATACCGTACCAGCGCTCTACCAACTGAGCTATGTTGCCCTATTTTGGCGCCTTTTTGGCGGCCTCCTAAAATCAGTGTTTGTCGGTTATCTTCTCCGAACCGAGTTGTCGAACATTCTCTTTTGTATTTATCGATAATTCATTTCCTTATAATTTCATATTATTCGTCAGATATGAGATGATTATTAAATATGTAGTTGGGAAAATTCCCTACACTCACATCTTGTTGCAAATAAGATTTTTTTAGCGAGCAAGCATCTCTGGTAATTGGTTATTAATAGCGCTGGAATCGAACATTGAAGTCTTCCACGCCAAACATTTTGACACTGTTTCTAATTATCGAACATTGTCTTGTATGAGCCGATAATTCTTTACCCATAAATTCACATTATTCGTCATATATAATTAGGTTAGAACAATCACCTACAACTAACATCTTGTTGCAAAACAGAATTGTTAGCAAACGACCATTTAATTGGCTGGAATTGAACATCGAAGTCGCCCACGCCATCTTGCTTTTATTCCTCGTGATCTCTCGTCCTACAAAATATATATCCTTCACTTTTTCCTGACTGAAAATATTCCTGTTTCATTTCTTTTTTAAGTTTTGGGTCGACGGATCGCTCCTCAATAGAAATCCAGGAGGAATCCAGGATCTTAAATTTCCAGCGGGTACGCTCATAACCATCAGCCCGAACAAACAGGCAGCGCATTACCGTCCCCAAGACAACATAACAACCACCTGGAAAGACATCAGCCAAGAGCGTTATGAAGCCTCGCCCTTCAACATGTACAGGGTACCCATCAGCTCCGATGTGAACGGTCTCGGCTTCGTTCTCAACCCACCACCTCAGGACGTCTTGGAGAAGTTGTATGAGACGGGCAAAGCAGATGCCAAGGCGTTTCTGACTCGCTATGGTGTGTTTGAGGGTCCGGCTGCCGATAAGCACAGAACGGACGGACTGATTTCTTAAAGATGCATGACTTGATTTGAATGACTGAGACAAGTCGCCATAATTCTTTAATTTGCATGTTTCTACTCTTTTATTTAGATTTGTTTAAAGGTAGTGTACATGATTGGTCATTTTTGAAATTTTCAGAAATGGGCGGATTTGGGGGTTAGTATTTTATAGGAAATATCGTTCTACTTACCTGTTAAAAGTTTTGCGTTGTTGGATGGCGAAAAAAACGAGAGAAAAACGGCGCTCGTTTTCAACCGTCGGGTGGATGATAGCCTTTAGTCAAGGCGCGCGTGGCTACCTGGACGCGTGACGCGCCCCGAATGCCAGCATGTCCGGGCGCGCCTCCGCCCGGGTAGCTACGCGCGCCTTGTCTAAAGGCTACAGGGCAGTTTTCCAACGAATTCCAGCTGGATATAAATTTCCACTTTTCTTGACGACAGCAAACCTGGTGCCATAATTTCACAGGATGATTGAGACTACTATTAACTTACAGTCTAGTAAGGTATTTCGTAATAATTCAGTAAACAACAATTTGGAGGATTACCAATTGTGTACACTAACTTTAACTCGTTTAAAATACGGTTACAGTATAGGAACTGGTTGGTGACGGTATATTTACTCGAAGAAAATTTCAGATTTACGGTGCGTTTTCGCGACATACAGAAGAAATCATGTTTCGGCTTTCATTGGTTGAGCGTTTTCACAACTCCGGCTGTTTCAGGCGAACTATAGGCCTACCGGTACCGGTACCACAACTGTTTTCATCTGTTGGTTGCGCATATCAAATTCTCAACATTTCATGGTCTATAATTCCAGTCCAACCTGCATGTTTACGAAATGGGAGTGAGCAGACTCGGGTCATTATCTGCCAAACATCAATGTGTTGAATACAAATCTTAAACACTTTTCGCATAAGACGAGGTTGTTCCGGATATTACGAGATAATTCAATAAGTTCCGATAACCTCGTATTAACGAGAGTCGACTGCAGATAGCACCGAACGCCGCTCAATTCGTGCTTTAATCGTTTGTGTAGTTATGCATGTCATGTATAAAAGCTGTAATTTTCCATCAACATTCTGTTTGTATTGCTTGTACTTTTGCTTAACAAGATTGTGCATAATTTTAGTAGTGAAATAATGAAAGAGAAATGACAAGCTCCTCGACGTTGAGCTGTTTATATAAACTCTTGTAAACAATTAAGTTGTTTTTACAATAGTGTTTAATTAAAAACATTTTTAAACACTTCTGTTTACTGTTTAGTGGTTTATGATTCCTAGTTAAGTTTATGGCAAGCATGCATATTTTACAAGGCAATCCGATTATCTAAGTATTCTTTCTCAGGCATATCCTTTTGTCGTATAGCCGAACTGTATAGGCCTACTGCAAGCACGACTTTTGAAATTAAAGATTAGAACACCAAAGATTTGTTGCAATTGGCTGTCCATCGGTAGTGTCAGTTTTGTATACGATTCCCTGGCCTGACACAGAATAGTTAGTGTCATTACTGGTTATCTTAATTTCACACTTTTTATGCTTCCTTCTCAACTTAATTTACAGTCTTTGTTTATTCAGTTAATTAGTGTATTTCATTAGTTGTAATTTCTTTTTATTTAATTACATATTTCACGAAGCTATTCCGCATGAGTGTTTTTATCGGTATTGCCCAGTACAAGGCCAAAAGGCCACTCAAGGTGTGGGCTACAAAAGACAAGAAAAGACAGAAATCACAGGGAAGGTAGAAAGTAGAAGGTATCTATTCACATTTCGTTTGAATTGTGAAAGATTATAGGTGGAAGGGAAGCAAGTTACAGGTAAGGAGTTCGAAAGTGAGGCAGTACGAATGCATAAAATTAAAAAAGTATAGCCTTTGGAACAACAACAGTGAAAGGATGTGATGAGACAGCCAGGTGAGTAGAGTGCCTGAAAGTTTGTACGGGGAAACTAATGATGAAAGGCCACTGGAACACCTTCCATGATAGTATCGGTAAAAGAGGCTCAATGAAGCCGAGTATCGGACATGAAGGGATTCTAGGGAATAAATGAATAAAACGGGGCAAATCATATTCCTGCGGGAACGACAGTATCTTCCCTTGGCCCTTTTCATACTTCCATTCCATAAATACTTTTCTATGCATATTCATGGTCTCAAACACTCTCCGAAGGGGTTATTAAAAGTAGCTAGTCATGCTTAATCATCAGAGGGCGCTTATCAATTTAACGGAGCAGAAGTGTACTGATAAAAAAAATTGAAAACAATTTCCAGACGACTGTTTCCTTATAAAACTTTGAATATTCAAAAGTCGTCTGCTGTAAAGTTATCGTCACTATAGTTGTTCAAGTGCCCGCCACAAAAGAGCATCCGTGCGTTATCACAGCGCCAGAAGCTCTCGGAGTGGCTGGGTTGAGCCAAGGGATCGCCTATTATTTTATGACTTTCGAGAAGTGAGTAAATTCACAACAGAATGAGGTAAACAAATTCCTAAATTTTTGTGCAGGGAAAATTAACTTAAGACAACACTTTCAAAGTCCCAATATAATACATTTGTTTTAAACACTTCGGGGTTTATTTTGAATCTGTTACGAGAAGAGGATCCCTTTCGTCAATCTTCAGTGATAGTTTACTGTTGCTATTGACACGGTAGATTGGGGGTGGGGGTCCTAGCTTATACACCAGGAGCGTCAGCTTGCTACCGCGGCGACCTTTGTCCTCTGCCGCTCGTGTTTACCCGGTGTTGTTTGCGAGAATGGCGTGAACTAATTCTGTGGAATTATGCAGCCTGTCGTGATCTGAGATTGGCACACGGTGTATAATGTTACACGAAGAAGTATGTAGAACTCGGCACAGGATTTAGTTTCAACCGGAATTTATTCAATTTAAGAACTCCGATTGCTATATACAGGGAAGACGTTTGAACGACGGGTAAAAAAGTACAGTGACGAGTAAAACTACACACAGCTCCGAAAACAATTCGGGTTAGATTTAAAGGAGTTGATTTTAAAAATATTTTCAGCTGAAGAGAGGAGAAAGCCTGATACATATTTCTCGACGGACAATCAGGTACGTAAACACACACGTGATGAATGCTGAAATTATGTTTTCGTCATTCAAAACCATTCAAGATTTTCTGATAATACTTTGTTCGATCAGCGGTCAACAACCGCCAATAATTTACAAGCTTTTCAACAATAACGCTACTTTGAAAAAAGGAAAATGGTTCAATTTAAAGAGGACGAGACATTGGAATCATAAAATTTTAAACGATTAACCTCTATACAAAACTATCGTTAAAGGTAATATATAATATTCGCAACAACAACAAAACTACTGAATTATTATAAAATACCTTACTGGCTGTAAATAAATGATAGTCTCAAGCATCCTGTGAAATTATGTGCTGTCATTTTCAAGAAAAGTGGAATTTCGTATTTTTATTATAGGTTAGCTCAGCAATAAGCCGACAAATTAGAATTTAGCTTCATCAATTGTGTTAATTATGTATACTTACAAGAACGCCTATTGCTGGATGGAAGTTTGATGTAACTTTAAAATTTTACTGGGTCATAATTTCCGTTGTGAACACTAGCTGTAGTCATAGACTGTCATCAAGTGAACCAAAATAACGATTATTTTAGGTTACAAACTAATTTCGGAACGAGCATCTTATCTTTTGATTTAAGTTGACGGTCATACATGTATTTGAATTTTGAAAGAGCAATGTTTACCCTGCTTTAAATGACTATTACTTTTCTTGCCAGACATGGGCGATCACCTGACCCCGCCCTTTGACCTCGCCCTCGCTGGAAACTCATTCTTCGGTATCCGTAACATTGGCGTAGCTCAATGTTTACTAGATCACGGCTCCACCGTGATGTGCCGTGCTCGACACTTTGGAGGGAGTTCATCGAATGCATTAGTGGCCGCTGTCATGGCAACGGCTCCGGGAAATATAGCTGTAAGTTCAGAGTGCAGTGCTGTGAAAACAAAACAGCGCGTGAACTTGTTTCATGTTGTGATTTCATGTTTTGTGTACGACGCTGATAACACAGCCGAAGCCAAGACGGGCAAGGTTTGACAAAATTAATGGCCATAAAGTCACATAATAAGCCAGTTCTGTATTTCAACTGCGCATGTGCACAATGATTTTGATCCCGAATGACCCGCGTGACCTAACGCGCGCGTGTTAACGCAAAAGGTGGTCGCACAACGTGCACGCGTTAAATTCAATCAGAATGGGCGTTCGCATAACATGGCGCGACATTACGTCAGCAATTTTATCCCGAATAAACTTTGACCTTTGAGATACCGAACTGGCTTATTCAAAGGTGATCTGACCTGCGACGTCACACCTAAACCAAATTTTATGTGTGCGCATGATCGCCGGGCACATTTTAATATATATATAAACACGTGACGTCAGAGTTCACATCGTCTTAAAATGTGGTCTTATAGACGATGTGCTCTATATATTCAGTAACAAAGCAGGAAAAAATGTTATCTCGTTTTCCCCAGAAATATCTGTACGCACTCTACGACATCGTGGACGAGATTGCGCCACTTCCGTTTGGCGCGCTGTCTCCCGGCTTCGATTTCATCGACCGTCTTCGCTCGGCACTAAACGATAACCTGCCCAGTGACGCACACGAAAAGGTATCCTTGGTGTAGACGTCAACACGAACAAGCTAAAAATTATTGGTCGAGCTCAAGGCAGAGAAAATTAATGCAAGTGTGACTTCTTTACGCTTAATTTAAGGCGATTCCAGTAATGCAAGTGTGACTTCTTTACGCTTAATTTAAGGCGATTCCAGATGCTGCTCCTCAGCAGGCTAGCAGCACAAAACACTAAGTTCCGCCTACAGCCGGTGTCACAGTCTCATTTATCCGGTGTGCCCAGTTTTCCGGAATATTATTTATAACGCTAGCTACTGAACCCTTACAAATGCATGCGCAGTGATTTAGTAGCGTTAAATAGTGTTCCGGAAAACTGGGCACACCGGATATTACGAGACCGTGACACCGGATCACTTGACGGTCCTGGACGTGCCACGACTTATAGGCCTACACAACACTGAACAGATGGATCGTTACGGATCACATACTTTATTTCAATTGCATAGACGTTGGTACTTTACCTTTAAATGGTTATTTTGAACATGTAGTCTGTAAGTTTATAGAACTATCGAAGATCCCTGTCACGTACGACTCAACAGCAGATACATGTCTATATAGGCCTAATAATATCCATTGGATTCATGGAGAAGCACAATTATGTCCCCGTCTATGCCCAGAACTGCGAACAGTTAATATTTAAATGAGAGTTTTGCATGGTGGACATGAACAAAGTATGCAAGGTTTACGGTATAACACCATGTGAAATTTGTCTCTTTGAGTTAGGTCTTTTGAGTTAGGTGTTTCATAATAATAGTTTATTCTGGCAGTCATTATAAAAATACAAGAAAAACACATACATATATACAAAGGATGAGAAAAACATATATTAAAAAGGACTGCCAAAATGGGAGAAATGGACATCAACAACAAGTAAATGACAAGACGAAACATGACAGTAAAGGGCTGCCTATATAGGAGAAGACTAAAAAGTGAATTTAAACACTGTCGCCAAAGGGCGTGTCTCTCCAACCCTTCACAACATATAGCACAAACACATACACAGACAATGCACAACACACAACAGCACGACTTTTCGAACAGTATGCTCTGTTCGTCAACAGGAGACAACTGGACTTGCTGGTGATCGGAGGCTAGGAGCTTAAGTAGTGGTGGCTTCATATTTACCACTACATTTTTGTTTGCATAATCTACAGGCCACGAACCGACTTCACATCAAGGGAACCACGCTCAGCCTCGTGGACAAGTATAGATCAGTCAGTGTACATGACGTGGACCAGGGAGCGAGTTCGAGCACACGCACGAGAGGACCAAAACTATTCGAGATTGGTGACAGGTGCTGGAAAATCGGGGACGAGGTTGAGATATTCAGCTACAAAACCCGGGAAGAACTGATCGAGGTAGGTGCAGAATGGGAGAGTTTGGAGACGCGTGGTGGCAGCAGACATACCGGTCCTTTTCCATTGGTTCCCATTAGTTGTGCGCATGCTCGTAATCTGGTTTCCTGGCCAGAATACTTTTATGTGTTTGCATGACTGGCTGTTAACAGAGGAACAGTCGAAACTTACATTTGTTTGGAACCAGTTGTCATGCCAACTGACGTCAGACTTCGGTACTCTATAGATCATGAAGTACAGTGTTAGCCCGAGTGACGTCAGTGGCATCATTCAAATTTAATATTCTTGCAATGCAAAATCCGGTTGGCAAAATACTGCAAGAGTATGGCATTGATTTTCCAGTTGTTATATATAATTGGGAATTCATATTCCAGGATCTGTATTACGGGCCTGACAGAGATTTTGTTATTCGAACATTAACGTTAAAAGCCGAATGTTACCGAAAACAAGTTCGGAAAACTTCGGAATTTTTTGGAAACGGGCAGAATTCTTTTTCGTCACGTGATCTGTTTAATTCTACCAACAAAATCCTTGTTTTAACGACTTCCACACCGATGTCCAAGACAACTTCCTCTCTGATAGATTGTCCTACTTCACTGCAAATGATGTTTTTAATTTCGGCATTTTATTCGTCCGTTTCAGGTTTTACTTGGCTGTATCTACGTTCCGTGGTTTCCTCGCTGGGACCCACCACACTACAATGACCGCGTGAGTATCAAGTTGTTAAGTAAAGAGGAAAGTTCACAAAAAATATACATAATATACATGTGCCAGAAATTGGATCAGAGTTTATTTTATTTTATGAATTATAACAACAAACAATATGGTATAATACAATGCTTGTGGATTGGTATTCAAAACAACATCGACATTCTGATTAATGTCATAGTATTTTGACAGACTGATGTAATGAAAAAGTTCTATTAAACTCCATACCATTACACATATACATGTAATTTTTCTACTGCAGTATTTAGGAGATGCTACATTGTCACGAACCGGGAATCTTCCAGAAGATGTCGATTTCAGCTTCCGCCCACCCAACAATCTCATCAGAATCTCACCTGATCCCAAATCTCGCGCGACAATGCGAGACAAAATTGCTTGTGGCTGGGTGGACACGACAGGGCAGAGGTTTGATATCAGTGCGCTGGAGATGTTCCGCACGGGAAACGGACTATACCCACCGCCCAAAGGGCATCTGGAGGCCTACTTCGCGGATGGATACGAAGATGCAACGCGGTTCTTGAAGTTCTATCATTGCTATGAAGAGAACCGGAAGGGTTTAGTTCCACGGAGGGACCAATACGCTGCTGTTCATTCCGTGGACGACTTGAAATAGACCGCGTTTTATTTAATTTGCAGGCCAATGAATTTGCCGTAACACCGGTGTCGCGTGAAAATCAGAGTCCCTGAAAATCCGACTTGTTGGTTATAGTGCGCATGCTCAGTAGACCCCGTACACCAAAACAAGAGTAAGGGTAGGGCGAGAATGACGGTAATAAATAGGGTTAGGGTTGGGGTAAGGTTAGAGGTCGTGGCCACTGCCCAAAAAATTATCGTGTTCCCTGTAAAAGCGAAATCGGATTGCAATGCATCATGGGTAAAGAGTCGGATATTCATAGAGTCTGATATTCATGGAGTCGGATATGCATGACACCAGCACTGTTTATAAACAAATGTTCAGTGAAAATAATTTACGACGTCATTCTGAAGTTTTCTAACAACAAAAACCTGCAAGTTTGACCGATGACGTTACAGACATGACCCAACGTGTGGTATTTCCGTCATGCTTGTTCATGTTCGTTTAAAAATAACTGCTGTCTAAAATAAGTTAATTTGGCTGTATATTTTTGCTGTTAAATATATATCCAAACCATTTTAATTTTTTTATGGGTATCGCCTAACACAAGGTCAAAAGGCGGCTCAAGGTTTGGGCAACAAAAGACAAGAAAAGACAGAAATCACACGGATAGAAGGTATCCATTCACATTTCGCTTGAATTGTGTAAGATTGAAGGGAAGCAGGTTGGAGGTAACGTATTTTGCATTTAGTGCAATACACGTATGACGTCACAAGAAGGAATCAGATGGCCACAATGCATGGACGCTTTAAACCAAATGATGCTTATTTTTAATATCACAATATTATTCCTTTATAAAAACAGAAATCTTCATAGTTAATAAATTGCACTTAATAATACGCTGTACAGGTATATAAGGTCATTGATAATACACTAGCTACCAATGGGGAAAGTGCTTCCGACAATTTCATCAACATTTATCATGAATTACAAATCGACGCTGTTGACTTAAAATTCCACATTCATCTTGAAATTATTGCTGTTTCTATCCGATAAGGTTGGTAACTTGAAGGACTGGTATATCCCGAATTGACGAAAATAGCACAGGTCTGCCCACTTCAGGGTTTGAAAGCGAGGATCCCAGTGCTAGTGCTAAGTAAACAGCCGAATATGCTGAACGTGCGCTGCCATTTATGGCGTGATTCATTCATGCATGGATGTATTTATTGAATAGCACCGTGTTTGTTTAGCACTAAGAGCCGCGCTTTCAACCCATAAGTGCGCAGACGGGCTAATGTGAAATTCGTCTTTCGAATTTTCTTGCAGCACAAACACAATTCTTGAAATATTTACTCTAATCTTTAAGAGGCATGATCATGTGTTCACATAAACAAAAACGCACAAAAAAAAACAATCCCCTGTATCGATGGACCATCTTTTTAAAATTCGAATTCTGCCCTCTCGGTGCCACTGTCCATTGAATCTTTCAAGAAGAAGGTCCTTTTATGAAGAAAATAAAAATCAATGTATCATCAAGTTTGGCATTGACAAAGTCGGCTTTATTTTATATCCATTGGTGAGGTTTAGCCTAGTCCCTGGTTAACTTTGCCTGGTCCTTCCAACGACTTTCTGAAACACTTAAAATCCCGGAACCCCATTCGGAAAAATTAATGTACTCTAGCTGTACCTAGACGTAGAACGAAAAGCTATGCCAATAGCTTTTTCCCTCGTTCTGTATCTCTATGGAATTCTTTGCCTGGTGCATTTTTCACTTCATCTTCTGATCTTTCCTGCTTCAAGAGGAATATTTATTCCTACCTCTTGTATCTTTCATTCTTAATTCTTTTTTTCCTGCGGCTTTTAGCCTTGTTCGGGGGGGGGGGGGCGAACTTGAATAAAATAATAGATAAAGAAAATAACAAAAGGATGAAGAGATTTGGTCAAATAATAAATTACCTTGGACTTTTCAAGAAAATTGGCAACGAAATCAACCGAGGATACAATAAATACGTAATCACACTTTATGAAACAGTCAACAACGAAGCAAGATGTACAAATAAATGTACAGCCCATAGAAATGCATCCTGGGATATCTGCGCCATTCGCGAATGGTAAAGTGTTTACGGACGCTATCTGCAGGACACAATGATATCGTACAATTCAAGTATGAAATGGTCACATATTTAACTGTGCACTATTTATCAAAAATGACATCTATAATAAATAGTATTGTTTTAAATCGACTTCGCTCAAAATTGTCAAATTGTTACAACTCACAAGGTGTGCGCAGAAACCTAAATGCTTACCAGAGCTCCTACAACTTAAATAGCCACCCTTTTGAACATCCAAAGTTCAATCATAACGTATATTGCAGCGTAAGCCGGTGGAACAAGGACCTCAATATTGAAGATTTTACGAGCGTACACACTTCCAGGGGGGCGCGCATTAATATATTGCAAACCAACTTCCTATCAATCTATTATTTCACATTTCACATTACAGAATGAGATTCGATAACAATGCTATTGCGAGTGATGGGAAAACGAAAACAGATTATCGTTATAACGGAGTTTTCGTGTTACCAGACTTCGTTTTAAACCAATTTTCTCCCGTATGATAGGTCGAGACAGAAGAAAAACGCTCGTCTTACCCGGGGATCTCGTCTTAACCGAGCTCGTATTAAAATGAGGTTCGACTGTACCAGGAAGTAAGCACAGACTACAGAGTCCGTCGCTAGACTAGTCTGTGTTACGTACCTGGACTTAAACCGTGATTGTGAAGTTGCGAGACTTTCACGCTCTATCAAAGCAAATTCTCAATTTGTTTACTCCCATATTCCTTTGACTGGGCCAAGTGGCAAAGCTTTGCTACTCAGCTAAACTTGCCAGAGATGTAATATTGCAATTTGATCGGCTCCATAATTTGCTTAGTCCTACGCAAAATACGATAAGCAGCTGAAGAAGACTATAATAAGCAACTGCTAACAGAGAAAACTTCCATTATGATCCCAGCAAACGCATAGCCGTTGAAGTACACGAAAAATCCACGAGGACGCCCAAATCAACATATAGTTTGTATTTGCCTAAAGGCACCCCCTTAAAATATCCGTTTTTATTGGTCTATATCCTCTTTTACAGGTAAAAACACCTTTAGGACAACACCTCAGGAATTCCAGATTGCAAAAGAGATTCTTTAAAAATTCTGAAATCCCGACAAAAAAATCCTGAAATCAGGAAAAATCCTGACAAAATCTCACCCCTGATAACATAGTTACGTACTGGCTTTACCACAGCTACAGACACTTTCCTGTGACGTCACCAGTCCATATTGGACCGCCTGGTGTAGTGATGACAATATGTGCATAATTTAAATAACAAGTCAAGTGTCCTGCATGATTGAACCTTCCCCCATACTGCACATACAGGCGTACATGTGTAGGCGGTCGACACATGGTGCCATTGTTTACATCTAAGCGCTACCTGGGGCCAATTTCATAGAGCACAAAAATTTGCTTAGCATGAAAATGTCTTGCTTAGTAAAAACAGGTTACCAGCCAAAAGTCCATGTAATTTTCATGTTAAAACAGTCCATGTAACCTGTTTTAACTAAGCAAGACTTTTTGGTGCTAAGCAAATTTTTGTGCTTAGATGCTCCGTGAAATTGGCCCCTAGTTCACGTGGGTAAAAGGGCCAATAGAGTACCGAAGTGATGACGTCAATCAATGCAATGCTTGGAACCAGAATACATTCTAAACTGCATGTGTTTGGAACCATTGCCGCGGCAACTGACGTCAGACTTTGGTACTCTATACAACCATGACAAACATCAAATGTTATTTCAAAGAAGCTAACCAATTTTTTGGGGGGGAGTTAATGTGTGCACAATTTTTGGCAACATTTCCAGAAATGTTCATCCTCGTATTGTTTTATTTGGAAGCAAAAACCCCACCCGCCCTCCTCATAACTACATTTCTGATAAAGTGTCCTAGCAATGTCTCCTCATCCCAATCAGGCCCTGTAAAATATGCAATGTTCTCACTTTATAGCGTGAAATGTAAACAAAACGATCACATGGGAACTGCTACGGAGTGATTGCCGTATGTGGGGCATTCCATAAATATGGGGTCCAAAAGTGTGACATTTTTGGTTCCCCCGTGGCAGAGTGACATGTATAAGATTTTGCAATTCCGGACACATTCTTTAACCCCTTGCATACGGTTGACACAAATACGTGCAGATTGAAAATTGCCCCCTGGCCGGTTGACGTCTATATGTGCCAATTTCTGCATTTTCAATCCATTATTGGGGTATTGTGTATGCTTGGCGGCACAAGCCTCTTGTTTCCGTTTCGCTTGGCTGCACAAGCGGGCATGGCACCCCGGCGCCCCGCATATGAAATCCGGGGTCAAGGGTTAAAGCCTTAAAACCCTAACCCTGCTGAATCCATCAATATCAATACAAATTTCCACACACCCTGGGGGGTTAGGGTTTTAAGTTCAATCTCCAAGAGTGATCCTGTGAAGCAAAGTACCTGCCAAACAGGTAAAAAATAGTGTGAAGTAAATTTCAATGATACTTGATGGAAATTACGCAGGTCAGATGTAACTGGGACACCAAAAACGTTACACTTTCGGACCCCATATTCATGGAATGACCCCCATATATCGTAACAGTTTGCTAAACCACGTCCGCGCACGCTTGACTGGTTTACTTGAATAAGCAACACTACACTATACGTCTGACGACACGTGAAAAACGTCTACATGGAACCCTGTATGTTTTGTTTAAGTATCAGAACATTAGCAAAGGCATGACTCTAACGATAAACTACCCAATTTACGCTCTACAGTACCTACCTTAGAATAATGCCTAACACTTTGCTTTGCAGACAAAGAACAAAAAAACAAGTTCTCCACGCATGAAACTTCCTTAATATTCAAAGATGGAAATAAAAGGCATTCTTACGGTTTTTACTCGGTTACGGATCCTTAAAATCAATAAAATTAAATATTTATGAATGATTATTTATGATATCTAGATTAATTATGAATAACTGTATGTACAAGTACCACCCACTTTTTGTACACAATTTTATTTTAATTATAGACAAAAACTGACAAAAACTTTTTTTTAGATCAGTTTAGAGAAATCCTAATGATAAAAAGTCCCCCACACTGGACCAAGTTAAATAAAACATTTCCTTCGTAATGATTCATCTACTAAATTCAGATTCAGATTTCATTACATACCTGACACTATTTTCGTCCAAAAAATTCTTAAACTGAAATATGGCAAATATTATCAACAATTATATACAACACTGAGTAATTTTAAAATGTTCGACAGCTACACAATCTATGCTAGCCTTAACCGACCATGGTCAGTACACTCCAGCTACCTCGTCATTTCTACGTTGGGCAGAGACCTTTTAATTTCCACCCTGCTGTAACTTTAGACAGTAAAACAATCGCCTCTTTTTTACAAATACATTTGAAAAATATCACCACGGCAATTGTGTCTCGATTTTATTTTAGAGGCCGACGACTGGTTCCGAGAGTCAGCTTTGCAAGTTTGGCAAGAGGCCATGTAATAACAAGCTTAATAAATCCAGACATTTTCAATGGTGGGTCAAGGTAACGGAGGTCACCATGTCCACTGCCCACCACAAATAAGCAAGTACCAATCCAAATTATCATGATGGATATTCTACATGTATATATATCGATTTAAAGCACTTTGCAAAAAATCATTAAACTTGAATAGTTGGCCAGCACAGACTCTTGGAACCTTCTCAACGTTCAGGAACCACCATGGCCCCAAGAAATTTTACAAAAGAACCCAAAGTGCTGTAGTCTCATCGGTGCCCTGGATGTAGAGAAGCAATCGCAGCAAACTGTCCTGCTCAAGGACACAAGCACAAGGGCTCGCATGCCAGAGCTCTAACCCACATTCAAAAGAATATGCCAGGCGAGTCTGAACATCTATTAAAAGAGGCCTCTCCAGACAGTAATGTCAGAAAGCAACACTAACCTGGGCGCGTTGGCTTCTCACTTGGGCATTTTGGCTTCTCACTTGGGCATGTTGGCTTCTCACTTGGGCATGTTGGCTTCTCACTTGGGAGTGCTGGCTTCTCACTTGGGAGTGCTGGCTGCTCACTTGGGAGAGTTAGCTAGGAATGGTCTCTCCGGACACGAAACCCTTGGAACTAGGACTCCTTAGAGTTATTCTGGTGACTTAGGAGTGTAGGCTTCTCAGTAAAGAGCACTAGACAGGAAAAGTCTCACTTGACAATGGAACAAGGAGTGACTCCATCATCATCATAATCAGCACATACAATTTAGGAGTTCTCACCCTACGATCAAGAGTATTAGCTAGAAACAGTCTCTCGTCTGAAGGCGGGTTTTTGAAGAATGAACTGTTCCATTTAATCTAAACTATTAAGGTCCAACCCAAAACTCGATGGCAAGCTATTTATTTTCTGGCAAATGAACACATCCTCTACGGCAAAAAGTTTGCACAGCAAGTCAAATCAACTGGCGAGAGTTTTGTGTCTCTCTTACTTTTGGTCATCTGTTCAGTGTTTAATCACCTACGTATCACTGCCTACTAATTATCTTACAATCACAACAAATGCAGCATGGTAATTGAGTCTCTGAAAAAAAAGAATCGCATCTCCAAAACAAACACAAAACATGATAATTTTGTAAACAAGAAAGGCTGGCACAAAAACGTTTTTTTTTTTTAAATGGTTTAAAAAATGCAACAGATGCCGAGGGAAACGCCATCTAATATTTTCACATAATTGTGTCAAATCCTTAACAAACAGATTGCCAACAAAAAAGTTATTGCCTGAAATCCACACTGAACATGATATAAAACAAACTGAACAGAACCTTCATGTTTCAACCAACATTAAAAAAGAAAGTTGCAGGATGCTTCATGCACAGTCACACTCTCGTGTCTGAAGTGATGAGAGCATGACAGAGGTCACTCGATGTGATGACACCAACTACAGGGTGCTCATCACGACACGCAGTCCTGTATTCGACTTATCCACTCCTCGGCTGCCGGCTTCGTGTCGGCAACAAAGTTATACGCCCGTCGAGTCGTCTTCAACTGCAGAATGGGAAAAGAAAACACACTTTGTCTAGAAACCTGCTTTTTTATCTATTGCAGGCCTTCAAGCAGACCCGGGTGAAAAAGTAGGAGAATAGTAGAATCAAAGTTTTCATAAACAGGACAAAAGTAGGACTTTGGACGACAAAATCAGGATAAAAGTAGGACTTTTGCGGGGCTTTTAATAGTAGTTTTAGTTGATACTCACCCATGTCTAGCAGTGATGTAGTCGAGACCAGCACAAGACCAGCACAAGACCAGCACAAGACCAGCACAAGACCTTCATTAATTCAAGTTTCAAGCTATTCAAATGAACTGTAATAAAAGCATTCCTTTGTCCTGGTTTATGCCTGTTAGTTGTAGCTGGTCTTGTAAAAAAATGGTCTGGTGCATGCTTTGCAGTTGGTCTTGTGCCTGGTCCTGTGATGGTCTCAACTACATCGCTGATGTCCATCGCATCACAAGCCTCATTTGACAGTTTCTGTACTCACAACACTTGTGCTCCATCCTCAACTAAGCCCTAGGAAGTAAAGTTGCAGTACTCCTGCACCCAAGCCCTTCATTATGATTTTCATACGACAGTCTATAGCACTGTTATGCAAAATATTTATCACACAAACCACAAGCACCCCCATTCAAAGACAAATTTGGGAGACGGCCAACATGGGACAAGTTAGCTCAGTTGGTAGAGCGCCGGTACGCTGTTCCGGAGATCGCAGCTTCAAATCCCGCTCCTGCCAGATTTCTTTGTTCACTTTCAAAATATTTAATGAGATTTCGTTTTTCGGAGTTGTGGGATAAAAAAGTAGGAAAAAAAAAGGAATTTCAGGAAAATAGTAGGAGCAAGGTAAAACAAATTAGAAAAAGTAGGAATAACCTGAAAGCCTACTATTGTTATTTGATATAAGCCTAGACATAAACTTATTGCCTTCTTATATTCCGAGTTGGCAGTATAGGAGAAATACAAAGACCAATACAGGACCAGTGTTCTAGCCAGGCATTAAATAGCACTTGCACCCACTACACTTTCAGGCATTAGTACTACGCTTGAATCTTGCCCCTACGCTACCGCTACGCTACCGCTACGCTATCAATTTAAGAGCAAGAGTATATTCTAAACAATTTCAAATGAACTTAATTTTGCCTATATAATCTTTAAAAACTTTTGCTCAAAACAGTCGGGGGGAAAGTGGCCAGGTATCGCCTTAGATTGCACCACAGAGCATCTAGAATCCAAATTTTTCCGTCCCCTTGAGCGGACCCCGAAACCCACGCCGTAAGGGCTTCGCGCTCCGCTCTCGCATTGTCCATCCTTCAGCAAAATGCCCCTACGCTTTAATTTCACCCTGGCTAGAACACTGTACAGGACTACAATCAGTCCACCTGTCACTCTTTGGTGGCATTTAAACCCAGCAGCAGAAAAAAAAACGCACTACTACTCCATCCCGATACCCAAACCTCAACCTTCACTTACGTCAAAGAAAGCACTCTCATCACATTTCTTGGGAGCTCCTGCCGTAGGGAATGCTGGCTGGACGGACTCGACCTCCTTCAGATCAACGATGCCTTTGAAGTGAGGATCGTTCCTCGTCTCATAGTACCGCAGCTAAAAAAACAAACAGGTATTACAGTGGAATGCCGCAATAATGAACATTGCGGGATATCCACAGATTTTGTTTGATATAGCAATTGTTCGGTCAGGGATGTATTCGAATCCATCACAAGTCCCTGCAAGTCCATCACAAGTCCATCACAAGCCCTCCAGTCCTAATTCCAATCACAAGCTATTGAAATGAGCTTTGACAAAGGCATTTCTTTGTCATTGTTCATCTAGTTACTTGTGACCGGCTTTATGAAAGGACTTCTGACTGGGCTTGCGAAAGGACTTGTGAAAGGACTTGTGAAAGGACTTGTGAAAGGACTTGCAGGGACTCAACGACAACTCTGGCTTCAGTACAGCAGACCTGCCAAGACCTACCTGGTGCTTCTGTGAATCCAGGACAAACCATCTCTGCTTCCAACCCTTCAGCCTCGCCCCTCGTTTGTAGAGATACCCCTCGTGAGTCCTAGTTTCTCCAATCTTAGCATAGAACAGTTCATAACCTGCCGTGGGGGGGAAGAGAAAGTGCGCCGAATACTTGAGAGAGATTCTAACAGACTGAGATCATTGGACAGCAGATCAGTTTGAGTACATGAAGTCCAACTCTAACTGACCACTGGATTCTGATCCGAGTTGACATGTATGCTGCACGACACAGAGTTTCATTTTTCCCGTGCATTTTTAAAACTGAGCTTTCATTCAATCACAAATAGTGCACCAAGCTATCGCAGATTTGCTGTTATGTTCCACAACTTCACAGCTCTCAAGGAAACCTATATCTTATTCTGTGCTCTTATTTGGGCTATGGATTCCAGAACTAAATATTAGCCTGGTGGAGCAGGGGGGGGGGGTTAATAAGGAAACCTGTAGCTAATTCATATTCTGAGCTCTCATCGAATTGTGGATCCAAGAACTAACTATTACCCTGGTGGTTGGGTTAATAACCTAGAACTAACTATTGACCATGTGGTCAGGGGTAACAACCTAGAACTAACTATTGGCCCGGTGGTGGGAGGGTTATAATAAGGAAACCTGTACAATGTTAGCTAACTCAATTCTGAGATCTCATTGAACTGTGGGTCCTAGAACTAACTATTGGCCCTGTGGTCAGAGGTAATAACCTAGAACTAACTATTGGCCCTGTGGTCTGGGGTAATAACCTAGAACTAACTAATGGCCCTGTGGTCTGGGGTAATAACCTAGAACTAACTAATGGCCCTGTGGTCAGGGGTAATAACCTAGAACTAACTATTGGCCCTGTGGTCAGAGGTAATAACCTAGAACTAACTATTGGCCCTGTGGTCTGGGGTAATAACCTAGAACTAACTATTGGCCCTGTGGTCAGGGGTTCTACAGATGTGACTAATACCTGAAACACCAGCAGGTGCCACAGGGGTTCCAGCACTAGTGACTTCATCAGAGGTTGGCCGGGATGGTCCTGAGCTTGGCTCCTTGGTCGATCCTCTCCGTGTACACTGCCGAGGTACCTTGGGCACACAGTCTTCATGCGCATTGTAGCCACAGTCGAGGCACTTCATACCTGCAGAATGGTTTATAGAGGTTATCATTACACTGAGTAAAGCCGTGTTTCCATTGGACCTTTTATTCCGCGGCCTCGCGGAAACTTGCCGCAACATGCCTTCGCGTAATTCTACCGTGCGTTTCCATTTGAACTTTTATTTACCGCGACAAGAACGTTTATTCGCCTTCGAGGCTGGCAGAATGTCACACATTGCGAGCCTGATGACTTTCCGCGGCTGCGCGGATATCTTCCGCGACCGCTTTTACATCAAGGTCGCGGTAAGTTGATAGGGACGTTAGTTTACCGCGTGTCTCCATTGGACTTAATTTCGTTATTCTAAAGAAAAGTTGCGGTAGATTGACAAAAAAAGGTCCAATGGAAACACGGCTTATAATCACAGTATTCACGCCCATTGTCAAAATCTGAATATTTAGTACGAGCACATGGCAAAGCTTGAGCATGTGCTATTCGCAGTGTCTTGTAACCAACCACCGTATACACAGTATTGTCGGGCGCAGCGGTCCAATTGTTATTGTGTCCGACTCACATGCGATGGTATATGGGTTCGAACCCCGCCGGGGGATTATGGTGCTTGTGTTCTTGGGCAAGACACTTTACTACAATTGCCTCTCTCCTGTGAGGGTAGAGAATAGATTGCGCTGATCTCGAACTGCTGCATAGAACTGATCTCATGGCCTGCTGACCAGGGGTAATAACTGTGAAGCGATTTGAGGCATTTGCATAAAGCGCAACATAAGCACAACATTATTATTACTATTAATTATTTTTATTATACATCCGACCCGCACTGTGTATTTCAATGGTCTCGTCATGAAAAAAATATATTAAATAAAATTGGGCTGCACGTTTGTTCGTAGAATCAACTACCAACTGCACTACACTGCGTCTCCTGCCTTATGCTATATGCTACTTATACCAATGTGATTACTGTTTTACCTTTGCAGCCTTGCTTGACAGCCCCAAATAGGAGGTTGGAACACAAGTCACAGTCTGTTGGAGTCATGTAGGAGTGAGCTTCGAAGCGATGCTGGAAAGCAAATCCTCTGGGTTGTGGCTCAATTATATTCTTGCCCTGTGAACGAAAAAAGACGAGGAACGGGCCAATAAACTCACAGGAAGTGGGCTTTCTGTTTCTCTCAACGCACAGAAACAGCTTTGATGCTTTGCAAAACCCAAGACAAAAATCTGAGGATATTTATGTCGACTAATTTCCCCCCGGAACTGATCGGACGGTATAGTTCTGCCGTGAACGCAATAAATATCGCAAAGGAGAAGCAGTTTTCAACAAAAGTATGAATTTAATCAAAAGGAAAAGAAATGAACGAAATACAAATGCAATGGATCAAATTATTTGCAAAATTTACAAGAGGGTCAAAGTCAATCAGAGGCATTTTCTCAAAATACGCGAACTGAAGAACTCGGGAATGATCCAAATAATTCAGCGCTTTCCCTTAAAAATAACGAACTCAAAAACTGTGCAAAATGCAACAGAATTCAACTTAGACAAATTGTACTGCAGTCAACTTCTCAAATCAAACCAAGTTAAATAGTTAAATAGCAGGTTAATGAGCAAGTCAATTAGCAAGGCATGAGAAACATTTTGAATCAGCAAATTTTGCATTTCTCTCTTGATTATTTTGGTCCCTGAAGCAAAATCCGTCACCTACTGACTAGGATACTGATGCTAATCTTGCGAGTCATCGGCTTCACTTACTACTTTCACAATTTGGTTATCCCATTAATTAACCCTAACCCATGTGGCACTTTTACTAGGAAGTGTCCTCAACCTGTCAAAATCCAACACTGTGCAGTATACCTATGGCACATTCTTTGTACTTAGACAAATTGAGGCATCATAGCTCCATGTAAGGTAATGGTGCCAAGGCGCTACAGTCCTGAACCCATCAAAACACAACATGGTGTTGGAGTTTGGCGGATTAGGGTTAGGGAGGAGTGATTAATCTGTGGTCGGGCCAGGCCTTTGAAAAGCCCAGCCATGCCCGGGCCTTCTGGCTTTTACTCTTGCTATTGTGAGCCACAAATCACCTAACAAAAGAGCATCAACTAATCAATAAAGCCCCTGCCAGGCCAGGCCTGGTTGTAGCCCCTCCCACTATAATCTGTACCCATTCACGGCAGGATCAAAAGATGCGTCAGCTGTCAGTCAGGTCTGGGTGAACAATGGGAGCCCGCTGGACTCCAGAATTAATGGGCAGTTTATTGTGTACAATCGGGGGATTATAGAAGCCTGAAGGCCCGGGCGTTCCAGGGGCTTGGCCAGGCTTGTCAACGGCCAGGCCCGACCACAGATTAACCACTCCACCCTTAATGAGTTCTTTCCTTGTTCCACATTTCGACACCTAAGCACACCCCATCAGCCACTGACCTTGACTAGGATATCAATGGTGGTCTTCTTGTGAGCTGTCATGCCCTGCTGTTGGGCTTCCTTCGTGGAGGGAGATTTCCTGCGGACTCGGCTGGGGAAGCTCTTCTGCGCTCGGTCTAACCTAGTCTTCCAGTGTTGCGGTGTGTGGCCCAGATCCCCCTCTAACTGCTGCATTTCCTGCAATCACAAAACAATTTCCATGGAGTAGTAAACAAATTCAAAGGCCCTGATCCCCCCCCCCCTCCCCAAAGGCAAATGGGTCATTCCATGAGGGTGGCACACAAATTGTGACATTTTCCTACATTTCCAGTTACCGACTAAATTAGTTGAATATTTATTTCTGGGGCCAATTCTATAGAGCTGCTTATTCAAAGCATAAAAACCTTGCTTAATAAAATCAGGTTACCGGCCAAATCTCTGTGCGTGATGTATATTGCTTGTGACTGGTATTTAGCTGCTGTTTGCTTAGCATAAAACTAACATGGAGTTTTGGCTGGTAACCTGGTTTTACTAAGCAATGGTTTTTTTTGTGCTTAAGCAGCTCTATGAAATTGGCAGAGTTGTATTCGAGTTCCTGCAAGTCCTTTCACAAGTCCCTGCAAGTCCCTGCAAGTCCATCACAAGCCCTCCAGTCCTAATCCCAATCACAAGCTATTCAAATGAGCTGTGACAAAGGCATTCCTTCGTCATTGTTCATCCAGTTACTTGTGACTGGCTTTATGAAAGCACTTCTGACTGGGCTTGTGAAAGGGCTTGTGAAAGGACTTGTGAAAGGACTTGTGAAAGGACTTGTGAAAGGACTTGCAGGGACTCGAATACAACTCTGGAAATTGGCCCATGAATTTCGTCTTGGATGTTGGACAGATTTGGGCAAAGTTTTACACAAAAGAAAACTGGACGGAGCGGGATTTGAACCTGCGACCTCCGGAACACCTTACCGGTGCTCTACCAAGTGAGCTATCTTGGCCAAAATAGGGCAGGATCCATCAGTTGGTAGAGCACTGGTACGGTATTCCGGAGGTCGCAGGTTCAAATACGGCATCATAGGACAAGATAGCTTAGTTGGTAGAGCACTGGAACAGTATTCCGGAGGTCACGGGTTCAAATCCCACATTTTGTTCACTTCGAAAATCCATTTAAATTATACCCAGAACAAAGATACTGACAATTTGGGAGACAGCCAACATAGGGCAAGATAGCTCAGTTGGTAGAGCGCCAGTACAGTAACCCGGAGGTCGCAGGTTCAAATCCCGCTCCTGCCAGTTTTCTTTGTTCACTTTGAAAAAAATTTATACCCAGTCAGTTTCCCTTGTGGTCTCTTTTCTTAAAGTTAAATAGGTCCCTTGGTTGAATGTCAACGGGATACGGCTTTCAACAATGTGGTTGTGGTTTATGGTTTATTCAAAAACACGACACATAGCAGCTAAAAACCTGAATTGCATGTCATTTTATACAATAATTAAATAGCAATTAAAAGACACAAAAAATATCAAAAGTATTTAAACAATAATAAAATGGCAATTGAAAGACACGAATAGATATGGAAAGTATTGAAACTAAAACATATCACTGGGCAAGAACTGGTACACATATTCTGGGGTCATTTCACGTAAAAATCTACGAGACAGCTGGACTAGTATCACAAACATCCCACTAGACCGGAAGGCATCTCACAAGACCATTGGCAAAAAAAAAGAACACACAATTTCAATGCTGTGAAATGTGACGTACCTCCAAATACCACATGTGCATATCAGGTTCAGCCTGTGCAGCATTGTCGTAGCAGTTGTTGATAACCCTGCGGTCCGACGGGAGAAGGGGGATCTCTTTATCTTCGGCTATGGCCAAATCAAAGAGTTCTCGATCAAACGACGGCCCACCCGCCAGATCTTCTTGGGTGAAAAAATCCCAGACTCTCAGGCTGGAGATGTTTGTGTAGGGTCTCAGGATCTGTGAACCAAAACAGATCAATTCGTCTACTGTCCATTCAATTTATTGGTTCGTGGTTAGGGTTAGGGTTAGGGTCAGGGTTAGGGTTAGGGTCAGGGTTAGGGTTAGGATGGAAATTATAAGCAGATGTGTGTAAAAGCCAAAGAATTCACAGTGATACTATAATAACGTAGATTTGTAAAGCGCACATTTCAACCATGATCACAGTGCCTAAGGTGCTATAGTATTATCCCTGCTCATCAGGCCTTTTAATCATTCCTGAAACCTTCTCAGCTCCCTGGGGAGTATACAGCCCCCGCTACAAGTTAAGCGCACATGGGCTAATCAAACACATAACCATCACTACCCTCACAGGTACCCATTTACTCCTGGGCGGAGAGAAGCAACTTGTGACAAGGTGTCCTGCTCAAGGACACAAGCACCATGATCCTTGCTGGACTCGAACCCACAATCTGTAGTATCGACAGGATCTTGTGTTCGGTACCCTAGGCCAATAGGCCACAGTGCTTTTAATACAAATATTGGTTTAATGTTAACAATATTTCACACTATTGCTTCCTACCTACAAAAGAGATACAATATATCATCAATTGTAGAATATCGGCTGATTGCAGGTGATCTCTGAGATATAATCCCTGAAGAATTTAATTCTAATGATCCAGCGATCCAGATTTAAAATGAACCGATTGACTATGAACTCAAGCTTCTTACCTGAGTGTGCGGAGCGAATATCAGGTTATAGAATATCGGCTGTTTGGCATTGATCCTCGAGACGTATTCCCAGAAGGATCTGACCGGTGTCTTGGATTTTCTTGGATCTACGGACTCGTCATGGTCCGAGGGTCTGTCCTCATAAACCTGTGTAGCTGCAGTCAGGTACAAAAAGTCATTAATTGTATGGGCGTGGGGCGTGGGGCATGGAGCGTGGGGCGTGGGGCGTGGGAGCGGGACGTGGGAGTGGGGCGTGGCGGGGCATGGGGCAGGGTGTGGGGCAGGGCGTAGAGCGGCGCATGGGGCGGGGGCGGGGCATTGGGGTGGGGCATTGGGGTGGGGCATGGGGTGGGGCATGGGGGTGGGGCATGGGGGTGGGGCATGGGGGTGGGGCATGGGGGTGGGGCATGGGGGTGGGGCATGGGGGTGGGGCATGGGGGTGGGGCATGGGGGTGGGGCATGGGGGTGGGGCATGGGGGTGGGGCATGGGGGTGGGGCATGGGGGTGGGGCATTGGGGCGGGGCATGGGGATGGGACATGGGGGCGGGGCATGGGGGTGGGGCATGGGGGTGGGGCATGGGGGTGGGGCATGGGGGTGGGGCATGGGGGTGGGGCATGGGGCATTGGGGTGGGGCATTGGGGCGGGGCATGGGGATGGGACATGGGGGTTATGGTGGAGGGTTTCAGTTTGTTGAGAAGGATAAGAAAGTACTGCACACGCAGTATTTAATCAATACTCATAATATTTACCTGCTTCAAACCTTGCATATTCCGAGTCCAGCATGAATGTCTGGAAGCGATTGGAGACATGATGATAGGCAACCATCTTCAGGAAATACTGGTTGAACTCAAAGGACATAGGAAACTGTGCTTGCACCTGCAAACATTAAATCATGAATGACTATCTGGTTAATTCGAACATGAATACGCGTGCCTTACACTTTTGAAGATAGCTGACTTTTTTTTAAATTACAAGAATCTATTGATGCACAATCTTTGAATTCTCAACAGAACCCCAGCTTCCAATATAACATTTTAAGATCACACCTAGCATTTTGTAGCCTTTACTGCAATTTTTGTGTAATATTTTATGCTACACTGTTATTGGTCTGGATCTTTTTAATAATTTAAGTCCCAATGTTACGGCCTTACCTGATGGACGCAATCCAAGAACTGAAGGAACATCGGAGCAAATCCGCTAGCTTGATGAGCGAGAGTCTGATTACTACGATGAGTAAACCGATGACCGAATGCAAACCATTCCTTCTCAATCAAGGTTTGAAAACCCTCTAGTGTCCGGTAGTAAGGATCCATCAGGATTTGGGCTAATGACACAACCTGGTCATGAAGAATAAAGCATAAAGCAACCATGAGAGAGGCTTTCAAGCAGACCCATGTGAACAAGTAGAATAGCAGGATCAAAAAAAAAAAAAAACAGGATAAACAACAAAACAAAAACAGGATAAAAGTAGGACTTTGGAGGACAAAATCAGGATAAAAGTAGGACTTTGGAGGACAAAATCAGGATAAAAGTAGGACTTTGGGGAAAAAAATAAAAAAAGTAGGACTTTTGCAGGCTTTCAGGAGTAGTTTTCATTGATACTCATTGATACTCATCACAAGCCTCATTTGGCATATTCTGTACTCACAACACTTGTAATCCATCCTCAACTAAGCTCTTGGAAGTCAAGTTGCAGTACTCCTGCACCCAAGCCCTTCATCGTGTGATTTTCATATGACATATTCATTGAGATTTCACTTTTCAAAGATGTGGGACAAAAAGTAGGGAAAAAATAGGAATTTCAAGAAAAAAAAAGTGGGAAAAGTAGGAAAAGGTATTAACCCTCCCTCTCTCGGTGCCAAAATGGAGCAAACTACCCTACCTATCAAAACCTATCAAAACCTATCGAGTCTCAGGTTGAAACACACAAGCTGTTGGAGAGGAAGGGCCTCGGTTTTTGGACAGGTTATGATAGTTAGAACAGTAGGAGGGATAAAAAACAAATTAGGAAAAGTAGGAAAAGTAGGAAAAGTAGGAATACTTGAAAGGTGCATGAGATCACAACATGGAAGGGTAGTTCCACTCTGTTGGACATGAAGGTTCATGTTCAGGTTATTGGGATACCTCAAAACTCATCCCTACATGTAAATAATGTCATACCTGTGTCGTGAAGTCCCAGCCGTCCTCAAAGCTGAACATAACAGATGATCCCTGAAGGTCCATAAGGTCAACAGCTGCTCCAGCCAGCTGCATAATACTCTGAATCTACAGGTCGGATCCCAAGAAATACCAAGACGTTATATCAAGAATGAATGCAGTTGTTGCAAAAGTGAGCTTCAAGCTGTACCAGCTGACAAAAAACCTGCAACAAGATCAACACAGAGTCCCACCCGAGTAAGCCCGTGATTGATTTTTCCTCACTGGCTCTTGGAAAGCACCGAGCATACAGTGCTTCATACACTATGTCGGAAAAGGGCAACTTTTTTTTCTTCTAATTTATATCATCCCCGACGTCTGCACTAGTAAGCAGGAGGCCATGGGTTCGAGTCTCACCAAGTTAGCCTTTGAATTTTTTCCACAGGCTTTCGGAAAGCACTGAGCATACAGCGCTTCATACACTATGTCGGGAAAGGGCACAAAAATGTCTAAGATCAACATTCATTCCTATCAGTTGCAAAATACTTTGAATGTACAGGTCAGATCACAAGCAACACCAAAACATTATCTAAAGAATGTGTGCAGTTGGTACAACTAATAGTCAAACTCTAACAGCTCACTTAAAAGTTAAACGTAGTGTACACGATTGGTAATCCTCCCAAATTGTTTTTAATAAATTATTACGAAATACCTTACTAGACTAAGTTAATAGCAGTCTCAATCATCCTGTGAAATCATGGCACCTGGTGTGCTGTTATTTTCAAGAAATTTGGAATTTTATATCGTTTTTCAACGATTGTCGGCCGACAATCGTTGGAAATAGTCTAGTTCCCTGACCTGATAATTCCCCGACGTCTATAAATTGCTCTGTTTTGTCTAAAGTATAGTGAGGGAACCAGACTACTAGAATATATTTTTTTTCTCTACGCAGCGAACGGTTTTCCCAGCATCTACGCACACAAAACCTTAAACAGGTCAGTGTTGCAGTATTTGCTAGCATCCTATAAAATACTAACCCCCAAATCCATTTATTTCCGAAAAATGGGTCACGACTTTCATACTGAGTGAAACATGAAATACCTGAACGAGCCACTCTGACTCCTCGACCAGCTTGAGGAAACCACACTCGGGGTCCGTCAGCACCGTGCTGGGGACACACGCCTTCATCAACTTCTTCAGACTGCTCTTGGTATGCCGCGTCTCGTGGAAGTCATAAGGAATGAAATCGCACTTGTTGAACTGTTCCAACTTGAAAGGCTGTGGTTGCGGTTGTAAATGCAGATAGTGTAGGTTAGGATTGAGAATCATACTCATCATTTATTTTCCGAAACGTTATTATTGATAAATAATTATGAAACAAATCTAATGTTGCTAGAAATTACTTCTCTTATGGAGCACTGCCTAACCCATGGTCGGGCCAGGCCGTTGAAAAGCCTGGTCACGCTTGGGCCTCCTGGCTTTTAGTCTTGCTATTGTAAGCCACAAATCACCTAACAATAGACCATTATCATGCTGTCACCATCTTTGTCTTGTTCCCTGTATGCAATAGCAATTATGAATAGTGATTCCAATTATTGAATGAAGGTGCCAGACTATTTTTTCGTTCCAGCCTCGGTTTGGTTACATTGATTTTAATAGGAGAAAAACAAGATGGCTGTACCATGATAAAGGTCTATAGAGTATCTGCTAATCGATAAAGCCCGGCCTCTGCTAGGCCAGGCTGTGGCCCCTCCCACACTAATCTGCAGTGATCCGGAGATTAAGTCTGGGTGAACAATGGGAGCTGGCTGGACTCCAGCATTAGTGGGCAGTTTACTGCGTACAACCAGGGGATTATAGAAGCCCAAAGGCCCGGGCATTCCGAGGGCTTGGCCAGGCTTTTTAACGGCCTGGCCCGACCATGGGTTAGGCAGTGCTCCCTTATTTCTTTCCACTTGCTATATTTAAAAAGTATCTCAAAATGCACTTCCGTTAAAAAACAAATATGAGTATCCAAATGTCAAGATATCTCGAACACAAAATGCCACAGGGGTCAAACCTACACCAAATCAAAGCTTAGGACGTGACAAATTCAACTTTGTATGCAACTCATTTTCAGGATTTTGCGAAATACAAGTAATACCCATTTCTGTAGAGCCAATTCACAATTAACTCTGAACGAGGTCATGCTTTCTCTGCAGGTTGGCTGTGTTTAACTTTCGTAAATAAGCAACAGAAATCCAAGAAATCACGACATAAAATCGTCTGCAAGTATCTCACCCTCGACTGAGACTTCTCTCCGAAGATGTAGAGCGCCGCCTTCCGTGGATCTTGGTCCTTCTTGCCCGCCATGTCATAGTCTGTGACCGATCCATTCCGGCTTACTGAATGCGGAGCAAGGGTTAAGTTCTTAGAAGAAGTGCCGGAGTTCATCCCGCTTGACCGGAAACTGCCCAATTTACCCAGCGTTGCTCCTAGATCCAGACGGGATCGATCGAGGGTCAGAGTTCAAGCATGGCAGCATACAATGTATGAAATGTATTCGTTAAGATGTCGAGTGTGAATTTGTGGATTAGTTGTATGCATGTTAGAGATGCCAATCGCTATCATGGATGAATTATCAGTGGTCATGAATTTCAATGATTAGAATCAGTCAGGCATGTTAAGTTATAAGAAAATGATTTCAGTACGAACAGCGATTGATAAGAATGACACGCATGGATGATAATCTGCTCTTTTGAAAAATATGATTGCATGTAGTTTTCAATAGGGTCCCCGGTTGAGAAAGGTCCCCCGTTTGAAAATCGTGTACAAAACCAATGAGGGTCCTTGCCAAAAAGTATGAACAATAGGAGGACAATAGGAGGTCCCCGATTGAAGGTGTTTACACACTTGTGTGAGTTGCCGTGCCAAGGCATTTCATGCGGTTAGGTGGCAATACGAGCCTGAGAAATCGGTGACAAATTTTTTCAGGAGATGAGCTCCATGACATTGTTTGCATTTTGGTTGTAAAGAAAGCTGACCGGACAATGAAAGCAAGGATGTTGAGACAAACAACGTACACTCGGATAAGAGAAAGGCAACAGACAGACAAACAGATGACTGACAATGAACCAGCCAGACAAACAGGAGGGTGACCAACTAACATACATGTACAGTGTAATATTACCTTTCAACAAATACTTTGACAAATACTCGCAGGCTTTCAAGCAGACCCAGGTGAAAAAAAATAGGAGAATAGTAGGATCCAAATTTTCAACAAAAAAAGGGACAAAGGTAGGCCTTTGGAGGACAAAATGTGGGCTTTCGGGAGTACCTTTCATTGATACCCATGTCCATATCATCACAAGCCTCATTTGGCATGTTCTGCACTCACAACACTTGTGTTGTATAGTCAACTAAGCTCTTGAAAATAAAGTTGGAGAGTTTATTTATTATTTTCTTTAACGCAATTCGCTCATCACAAGGCCAAGGGCCACTCGAGGTGTGGGCTACAGAGGAAAGTGTGGAAGAACCAGCCCCTCACACTGAAACAAGACAAGATAATCCGATCTCTTCACAGTATGAATAGGGTCGGGATGAGTAACTAGTCCACTGCAAGGCATTAATAATGCCTCTACCCATATTAAGCGTAGAAGTGCTATAGCCCAGGACTGGGCTCGAACCCACAACTTGCAGAATTACCCGCAGACCACGAATTCAATGCTCCAAACCACTAGGCCACGGCACTTCCACAGAGTACTCCTGCACCCAAGCCCTTTATTGTGTGATTTTCAAATGACAGTGTGCGATTTAATTTTTCGGAGTTGTGGGACAAAAAAGTAGGGAAAACAGGAATTTCAAGAAAAAAGTAGGAAAAGTAGGAGCAAGGTAAAAAAACTTTTTAAAAAGTAGGAAAAGTAGCAATACTTGAAAGCCTCTACTTGTAGCAAGCTTTAAGAAAAATACAAACCACACAAAGAACACATAATGACGGTCCTTTCTATATTTTGTATGAACTGTTTTGACTGCTTTAGTTACGCGTGATGAATGCTTATTGTAGTGTGAGCTTTGAAGGAAAATATTTCTGATCTGTTTGGTATATTCAGTTAACAGGCTTCCATTCATGCATGCATTAATTCAAGAAACTATTAAAAGTGTGGCAGAAAAAATTTGTTTTGTTTATAAATGCATGCTGCCATGATGACCAATGCGTGTATGTTATTTAAATTAACCCCTTGAGTACGTTTTTTTACGGAAGACGTCGGGATGTCGCAGCGGCTCTGGCAGCCAAGCAAAACGGCCACAATGTGTTTGTGCAGTCAAGCATAACAATAATCCAACAATGGATTGAAACTGCACAAACAGCGGCAAATGGCGTCATCCGACCTGGTGGCACTGTTTTTTTGCGCCATATGGCGTCTTCCGTAATTCGTATTTTTTAAAAAGGAATCAACATACTGTTATTGAGCAGATGTGTTAAGGCGGGTAGAGCATGATGGGTAAATATGAGCAGCCAGCGTCAATGAAGGCTTGTTATTCATGGGAATTAGTACAGCTAATATATAGTACATTAGTTTACATATTACATAAGGGTTGCATTCTGATTGTACAATTGTATACTTTACAGTCAAACCTTTATAAATGCATGTCAGTGGACTATCTAGGGCCGAGGTACAGAGGTGGCCACAACGGGAGGGCGGCCACAACGGGAAGGCGGCCACAACGAGAAGGCGGCCACAACGGTAAGGCGGCCACAACGGGAAGGCGGCCACAACGGGAAGGCGGCCACAACGGGAAGGCGGCCACAACGGGAAGGCGGCCACAACGGGAAGGCGGCCACAACGGGAAGGCGGCCACAACGGGAAGGCGGCCACAATTCGGAAGGTGGGCACAAAGGACAGGTGGACACAATGGGAAGGTGGACACAATGGGAAGGTGGACACAATAGGCAGGTGGACACAATGGGCATGTTTTTACAGACATTTCATTGTGAACAGTTGACTGTAAAGTTGACAAGGTATCTTCATGCTAACAACCCTCAAGTATTAAATGTGAATTAAATGTACAGCAGAATGAACGACGAAGTTATAGCTCGTAAGCACACAGTGGTCATTACATTGTCTGCCAATAACATGGAAACACATACAGCAAAACCTCGATATAACGCAACACGGCCATTGCCAACATCCTCATTGGCTCCCAAATTGATATATTCAATACATACCAATATTCACTATAACGAAACACCGCTATACCGAACATTTGGCTATAATGAACATCTTCTTTGGCTCCCAAATTGATGTATTCAATACATACCATTATTCACTATAACGAACACCGCTATACCGAACATTTGGCTATAATGAACATCCTCTTTGGCTCCCAAATTGATGTATTCAATACATACCATTATTCACTATAACGAACACCGCTATACCGAACATTTGGCTATAATGAACATCCTCTTTGGCTCCCAAATTGATGTATTCAATACATACCATTATTCACTATAACGAACCATCAATATAGTGAACATTTTTTGTGCATCCCATGATGTTCGTTATAACGGCGTTCTAATTTAGGCTAATTTTAGGTAATTTAGGCCAGACACCAGGGGCCAATTTCACGGAGCGGCTAAGCACAAAAATTTGCTGAGCATGAAAACTCTTCCTTGATAAAAACTGGATTACCAACTAAATTTCAATGTGTTGTATGTTGCTTGTGACTGGTATTATGCTGTTGTTTGCTTTGCATGAAAATCACACAGAGTTTTGGCTGGTAACCTATTTTTAGTAAGCAGGACTTTTTTGTGCTAAGCAAATTTTTGTGTTTCGCAGCTCCTATTGTAAATCCGGTTGCATCCATTAATTTGGTTACCAGGCAAAACGTTAAACATCTGACTGGTATCCTCAGCCACATTAACAACATTCCCATACTAAATACACTTGAGGGTTTTAAGCTTGAAGGCACTTATCAGAATAAATACATCGCCACTACAATATTTGAAAAGAAAAAAAACCCATCTTTTCCAAGAAATTAGGAAAACTGATGTTAAAAGTAGTGTACACGATTGTTAATTCTCAAAAAAATTTTTTTACTGAATTATTACAAAATTCCCAACTAGACTGTAAGTTAATAGTAGTCTGAATCATCCTGTGAAATTATGGCACCAGGTGTGCTGCCGTTGTCAAGAAAAGTGGAAATTTATTTGTCTTCCAACGATTTCCAGCTGGAAATCATTGGAAAACTGCCCTGTAGCCTTTAGTCAAGGCGCGCGTGGACATGCTGGCATTCAGGGCGCGTCACGTGTCCAGCTGGTGGCCACGCGCCCCTTGACTAAAGGCTATCATCCGCCCGACAGTTGAAAACGAGCGCCGTTTTTCTCTCGTTTTTTCCGCCATCCAACAACGCAAAACTTTGAACAGGTGAGTGGAACGATATTTCCTATAACATACACATGTACTAACCCCCAAATCTGCCCATTTTTGAAAATTGCAATAATGACCAATCATGTACACAGGCTTCAATAATACAATCACATAAATGGTATGTAATCTGAATTTACTCTCTTACTTTACCACCTAAAGTAATTTGTGTCTTAAATCCAAAATGAAAGAGCAGACATGTAGCCGAATTGGTACAGTATTCCAGAGTTCAGGTCATGTCTACATTTACCTGCTTGTAAAAAGAAATGTTAGTAATATGTACAACAAAACTTCAAAACAAATTTTTCTTGCAATCATGCAAAATAATGTTTGTAGTACTAGAAAATAAAGTCTACAGAATTGGCCGATCTCCCTGAAAAAAAGAAAGAAAATAGGCAAACGAAAAATGGAAATCTGGAACCGAAAAACTGACTAAAGATCTACAACTGAAGATTGGAGACAAGGAGTCAACATGCTGAAATGAATTAAAGGGCAAGTTGTTAGTGGTACACGATGCACAAATTCTATGATTAAAGATGTCACAAGGCAGTTGGCTGTAGGGGTACGCATCGGAACCGAGTACCCGACCGTTCATGTCAGGAACCGGTTCCAGATTATGTAATCGAGTTTCCACACAACTTTACATTATCACATTCCCAGACAATGAAAAAGGAAAGGTTTTGAATGTTATTTGCCGGGAATTTTCCAAACTAAAACCCGACCACATGGGGAACCAGCACATATTTCACGTTTACGAAGCTCACCAAAGTTGAAAATAAAGGGAATTTACCGGTTGTGGTTTTTGTGGTCTGGGTATGGATAAAGAGCCTCGACGAGACATAATAGCATGCCTTACTCCACAATAAATACAACGGTATAAAGCTTCCGGACCACCGACTTTTGTGATATGCCGCGCTGGTGCATGCACGTGCCAGCACACGCAAAGGCAAAGTAGTGATCATGTTTACTGGACAGGCATGAGGTTTTTCAGATTTTTGTCTGAAATCAGTTTGTTTTTTTATCTCAGAGAAAGACACTATTAACAATTTCCGGGATTTGTAGTTTGGGGTTTGGTTTCTTTAACGGGTACCCGGTTCTTTTACTACCCGTAAATGCACACCCCCTAGTAGGCACGTCCCTCCATCAAAACCAACAGGTGTTGAATACAAGACCAGATGCAAACAGATCAACAGGTGCCATCAGGGATGAGATTTGAGGAAAATGAAACAAATCCACAAAACATTTTGGAGTGATAAAAACAATTTAAATTTTAAGGACCAAACAATCTTTTAGAAATCTGGAAGATGTCTCATAAAAAAATCGCGAAATCAGGAAGAATCCAGAAAAATCTCACCCCTGGTACCATTGGGGGGGGGGGGGGGAGAACTAGCCGAAGCCCCCTTGATTTAACTCCTATCCAAAATGGTCACATTTTGCGAGATATTTATGATATTTATATATATTTATGAAACCCCCACTGACTTGATATGGTTGGAAAGATTAACTCTTAAGCAAGGTTCTAGTACAATCCCCAGCTTCTGAAACTTCCTTACGGGAGGAGTGGTTAATCTGTGGTCGGGCCAGGCCTTTGAAAAGCCCAGCCATGCCCAGGCCTTCGGGCTTTTACTCTTGGCCAGGCTTTTCAATGGCCTGGCCTGACCACAGATTAACCACTCCACCCTGAATCGGAGATATACTCGATCTAAGCAAGTCATGTTTTGATGTGTTTTTGTTTAAATTCCTGCTTCATTGCATGTGCTTCAATGGGACTAGCCAAGGTACAAAATCCACCCTTGACTCAACTCCTATCCCAAATGGCTGCATTTGTTCGATATATTTTCATTATAAACCCCCACAAACTTGGTCTAGTTGAAAAGATTAACTCAGAAGCAAGATTCTAGTGAATGGACTTTATTCCCGATTAAGGATGAGATGAGTTAGTCTCATCAGACGCATCACTGGAATTAAATTCTTCTCAATCAACTTCCCGCCATTCGGCATAGTTTTTCAAAGGTAATCTAGTAGACCAGCCCATTGATAAAATCCAAGATGCCACCCATGCAACGTGCAGAGGACCAGGCCGCAAGTCTAAAAATCCAGGACACATTGCACAGTCCGAATCATCAGCATTTAAGACTGAATACTTGGAGGGGCTGACAGATCCCCACTATCCATAGACTTGTCACAAGTCTCTTCGTTTGACGAGTCATCATCAGACGAGACATAGATGGACCAGGTCGGATCCGACTCCAGCAGCGAATCATCAAAAATCTCCACTATTTCTTCCAATTCTGCAGACAATTGGCCATAAATTAATGGCGTTTTCAATGTACCAATATTCTTCTGACGCTAGGCAACGGAATATATGCCATGCAATAAACAATTACTCCTGTGGTCCCATCAGCAGGTTGGTGGGCAATATCTTTGGCTTGGTTAACAGAAACTGGTGATTTGGTTAACAGAAACTGGTGGTTTGTTTAACAGTAACTGGTAGTTTTGGTTAACAGTAAGTTGTTTTGGTTAACAGTATCTGGTGGTTTTGGTTAAAAGTACACCTGATTTTCAATGCATGAATTATGTACACCCATGCCTATTAATGGTTAATGCCATATTCAATGGATCACCCCATCTTTTCACCAAATCATTGCTAATCACCATATTTTTCGGCTATAAATGGTAACTTTTGGCAGAAACAAAAATTCAACACCGATTTTTGAAGCATGCACAGCTTATATTCAATTTTAATTGTTACTAGTTGAAATATCCAACTTCGGATATCCACACTCGGAATATCCCAACCAAACCAAAACCAAAGTTAAGAAAGTTAAACCAAAATTTATTTGATGATGAAAATTGGATTTTGCGATTTGGGCTATAAAACTGAAATGGATATGGTTGGGAAGCTTTTCTAAAAGTAGAATATAAAGATTCACATAACTATCTCTTCAAATTGCGTGGTTTTTGTTTAATTTCGTGACAAATAACGGTCCGCCATTTTGTAGAACCAAATTTTTGACTCCACAAAATGGCGGACCGTGTTCACCAGTCGTATTTCCAGCCGCATCTGGTTGAAGTACGTTCTGTTGATCCATTTTGATGTACTGTGGCACGGCGCGCAGCACTAGGTAGAGAATTGTACCTGCCGATCATCTGATAGGTTCACAAGGCCACTGGCTGCGGCGCCAGCCTAAAGACTCTTACAGCGTATTTTGCGCATTATTTAGATGGTGGTATTTAGTACTGGAAATAAGTCTATGTTTCGCGGGTCAGATGTCAGGGGTAAGCGGCAAATTTTTTGTTTTGTAATCACTACTCACTAATTACAACACATTATACGTGTTTTTTTGCATGAACAACTCTTATAAAACATAAGGAACATTTCCAAACAGCAAAATTTCATGACATTTGAAGGCAATGTGTCCCTTTAACTCTGAGTCCCCACCATCCTTTGTTTACACTCTACTCCCAGCCAGTATATTAACCCCATGAGTACGGTATTTTACGGGAGACGTCGGGGTGCCGCGGTGGCTCTGGCAGCCAAGCGAACCGCCACAATGTGTTTGTGCAGTCAAGCGTAACATATACACAATAATCCAACAATGGATTGAAACTGCACAAACAGCGGCCAATGGCGTCATCCGGCCTGGTGGCACTGTTTAATCCAACAATGGATTGAAACTGCACAAACAGCGGCCAATAGTGTCATCCGGCCTGGTGCCACTGCTTTTTTTGCGCCATATGACGTCATCCGTACACAAGGGGTTAACTCAGACTTAGGTTGCCTCTCTGCACTGCATCTGATTGATCAAAGCTTATGCCATATTTTTGAATTTTAATTAGTCTTTAAAGTGACAGCTTCAAAATGTTTTTTGATCACTTTTGGCGCGTTCCAACTGACGAAGATTAACAACTGAAAGAACTTAAAATCTGGCAGTGTTAGGGTTAAACTCGTATCGAATTACCTCGCTTCAGCGTTGATAACGATCTGTCGATCAGCCCTGGGGGAAAAAATACACCGGTTAGTGGCAAACTGTGTTGGGAATCTCCCTGGCAATGTGTCAAGCTGTTACTGCTGCAAGTAGCAGACAAAAGATTGTTAAATCTAATAATAATAATAATAATAATAATAATAATAATAATAACAGCATTTATATAGCGCATTTTTCCAACGGTTACAATGCGCTGCGAAAACTAATCCAGAGAAGTCAGAACAAAGCAAAAACAAATACATTATGAATGACATTATTTTGAGAGCAGGTAAACCTAGGATGAAAATAGATATGTTTTGAGTTTGCGTTTGAACTGGCAGACAGAGTTGCAATTACGGATGTTGAGAGGGAGTGAGTTCCAGCATCTTGGTCCAGCTACAGAGAAAGCCTTGTCACCTGCGTGTTTGAATGTGCGCTGTATTTTTAAGTTATGCCCTGAGCGGAGGCCACTTCGGTTGGGCATGCTGAGGTCTAGAGAGTTGATTATATATTGTGGATGTGTGCTTGATAGTGCTTTGTACATGTTCATAGCTGTTTTGAAGATAATGCGTTTGTGAACAGGTAGCCAGTGTAATCAGGCAAATCAGGCAAATCATATCAGTAATCAGTAATCAGTTACAAATGGGGGAAAATGGCATTCCACTGTACACATCAACGCATTGGAATGCGAACACTGATTGGTAAAAAAAATGACGTATTAGAGACATGTAGCGATTAGGAGATGAATATTACAGCACATTGCATTTGAAATTAACACTTCGAATGGGAAAGGAAAAGTTTGCGAACAGAATTCGCAGTCGCATTTCGCACGCAATTTTATCCCCCCCCCCCGCGAATGCAAGCGGGAAATTATTTTTACACTTTCGAGAAAAAGGTGTGGAAATATTTTTCCACTTGTATGAAAAGGCTTGAAAATGTTCCCTGGAAAGAAAAAAAAAATGTAAAGGGAAATTCCTATTCCCAGGTTAACTTTCAAATGCAATGCACTGTACATCAATTCAAAACATTAGTACAACTAATTAGTCACACCTCAATCATCGATTAATACAATACTCAACAACTACAAAAGCTTACTAGATACGAGAAATATAAAGTCAGTTTTAAAGAAAACATGCATCCTACCCGTCTTTGGCCCTGATTTCCCGCCACTCGATCGCATGAAACCTCTCTGAATTAACGTCCCAGATGAGTGACCCTTCCGAGATCCTAAATTAGGGGTGGAGTCGGGCTCCAGGGTTATCGAGGGAGGCAAGATGGCGTTGAGACTGACGAGGGAGTCGGACTTGTAAACGCTGCCGCAGGGCGTGTTCAGCACCACAGCTGTGAAGAACTTCTCCTGCTCAATACTCTTACTGGTACTGGTTTCAGATGACCCACCTTGAAACAAAGATACCAAACAGGTGTTTCTTCTAAACAAGTATTTCCATCAGGTGTTTCTAACAAGTATTTCAATCAGGTGTTTCTAAACAAGTATTTCAAACAGGTGTTACTAAACAAGTATTTCAAACAGGTGTTACTAAACAAGTATTTCAAACAGGTGTTACTATTAAACAAGTATTTCAAACAGGTGTTACTAAACAAGTATTTCAAACAGGTGTTACTAAACAAGTATTTCAAACAGGTGTTACTATTAAACAAGTATTTCAAACAGGTGTTTCTAACAAGTATTTCAAACAGGTGTTTCTAACAAGTATTTCAAATAGGTGTTTCTAAACAAGTATTTCAATTAGGTGTTACTAAACAAGTATTTCAAAAAGGTGTTACTAAACAAGTATTTCAAATAGGTGTTTCTAACAAGTATTTAACAAAAAAAATTTCAGCACCACAGCTGTGAAGAACTTCTCCTGCTCAATACTCTTACTGGTACTGGTTTCAGATGACCCACCTTGAAACAAAGATACCAAACAGGTGTTTCTTCTAAACAAGTATTTCAATCAGGTGTTTCTAACAAGTATTTCAATCAGGTGTTTCTAACAAGTATTTCAATCAGGTATTTCTAACAAGTATTTCAAATAGGTGTTTCTAAACAAGTATTTCAATCAGGTGTTTCTAACAAGTATTTCAATCAGGTATTTCTAACAAGTATTTCAAATAGGTGTTTCTAAACAAGTATTTCAATCAGGTGTTACTAAACAAGTATTTCAAACAGGTGTTACTAAACAAGTATTTTAAACAGGTGTTTCTAAACAAGTATTTCAAAAAGGTGTTTCTAACAAGTATTTCAAAAAGGTGTTTCTGACAAGTATTTCAAAGAAGTGTTACAAATAAATGTCTCAAGCTGGTGGTTTAGGAGCTGGTAAGCTCATTCCTGACCAACTATAAACTATAAAATAATAAAACATTGGTAAATATTCTGCCTACATTATGAGTTGCTTTCAATCAGATTTGAAAACATTGTGAAAGTAATTCAGAATCACTAATCCCTTTGCTTGGTTCGACGATTTTGAAAGATAAGAGATGTTGAAGGTCAACTTACTGCTACTGGGATTCTGTGCCGACTTGATCATTCCCATGACCCCTTTGCCATGGAAACCACTGGACCTTAGCAACAGTGCCTTAGTGCCTGGATGCCGCCATGTTATAGCAGGGAACCGGTATTGGCGGTGACACTTGGCTAATCGTCGGATGCTGTCATCTGATAACGCCGATGGTACAACGACAAGCGACGGGTAGCTGCAGACGGAATGGGAAGTTGTGGATATTGAACTAGCGGTGAGAGAAATCTGAGATTTCAAAATCTGAGATTTCAAAATTTGAGATTTCAAAATCTGAGATTTCAAAATCTGAGATTCCAAAATCTGGTTATTCTAATCTTATTCTAACCGAATAACGGTTATCCGATTTCCCCGGAATTTCCCATCTAGCTCATAGTCGTGCCAACAAAAAGTGACCAGTGAGGTGCCGCATGAAAAGCCCTCCCAATGACTGGATATAGTTTGCAGGATTCAGTGACCACTGGGCCTTTACAAAAAACATGGATGGGCAAGCTATACACCAAGACCACGAGCGAGTGAATGCAGTAACAATCAGAGACCATGGAGCAAATTGGAGGATGTTCCAGTTGTTTTCTTTAGCCTGTGTCACAAAAAATGGAAGGTTTAATTTTTTGGAAGGTTTCTTTCGAATAACCGGTTTCCAAAATCGAAACCGAAGTGAAATTCAAACTGAATCGTTTAAATTCTGAGTTTATGTCCCACCACTAATATTCACCTCTGACATTCAGAATGCTAGATTTGAGCCAAACTAAGCGCCAATAATTAACATATTACCTTCTTGCGACCTCAAAGCGGATATTAACCTCCGAGATTCTGAATGCTTCTCCTAATCTGGGTCTCAGGACTCCTCCAGGGGTGTAGAATCCTAGACGATGGTAGTCCTGTACGTATAGCTTCTTCTGTAACTTGTCGACTGTCAGGACATCGATGGGCTTCAGTGTGGACGCTACGTCGGTTTCATCAATGACTGCAATCAAGCCAGAGATGTTATTTGCAACCAATCTTATCCATGTTTGGCAAGGGTTTATGTCATCATTGCTAAGATTTCTCTTCTTGGAATTGTGTGGCATGTGGATTCAATATTTTTATGGGCACTTGTTAGTGTTGGAGCAAAGGCTTTGACTCTCGTGGCCAAGGCCCAGGCTTCGACCCTCAAGGCAACAAGGCCAAGGGTCTGAGGCTCAGGGCCCCAAGGCTTTAATCCTCAAGACCCAGGCTAAGGCCCTATATAAGGCCCTATTTTGTATAGGGCCTTGGCCTTGATCTGGGCCTTGAAGGTTAAAGCCTTGGCCTCGAGGGTTGAGGCCTAGGCCTTGGAACCTCGAGGGTTGCAGCCTTGGCATTGAGGGTCAAAGCCTTTGCTCCACCACTGGCACTTGTAACAAGCACACAGGCTTCGTAATAACAAGTGCAGCAGTTTAACGGGAAAGCTTTTACGAGGTCAGTTTCAGATCCTGCACCAAACTAGGTTATCTCTCTCAACTGGTTTGGCTATTCACTTGCTGCACTGAACTTTAGAGCGGTGAATAAATCTGGGACTAGGCACACATTTTTGGTGGGATGTTAACGTAGATCCCCGTCTTGGAAAACAAGGGAGTATGACTAAAGTTATATGAATCGCCGTAGAACTCTTAAAATATTGGACTCAATATTTGTCCATGATGGACTCGGGAGGGCTTAGATGACAAGTCTTGAAAAGTGGTCAAATGAAATCCGGCTATGGGGGGGGGGGGGGGCAACATACTCAAAACTTAAAAACTGCAAAACCAAATGATGCATGAGAAAAAGCGCGTGGCAAATGAATGTGCAGAAAGAGCATGAATATAGATGGAATTACAGTTGAATGTCGAATCATGAGAGTTCGTCTGAAGACAATGTCAGTATGCATTAGAAGTGCAAATGGTATAATGGTATACATGTGTGTCAGCAACTGCAAATAGGGTAATATGCATGACTACATTGCAGCTGTCTACATGAGGTAAAAACGACAACCACATTCATTAAGACGATGTGTGTAATCATTCTACCAGTTACAAACTGCTGAACTCTGGCAATACGTTAACCCTAACCCCTATGGCACTGAAGTGTCCTCAACCTGTCAAAATCCAACGCTGTGCAGTATACCTATGGCACATTTTTTTGCACCGTGCCAAGGCTCTACAGTCCTGAACCCATCAAAATACAACACAACCTGCTGTTGGATTTCACTGATTTGGGACAGTTAGGGTTAATCACTAAAAACCAAAAATAAATTGAAACTAATTCAAATTAATCTTGATGAGAGAAGTGACATTGGTCACCTGATAAGAATATGATATTCAACTAGCCTAGCAAATACACCAAGTTAACTTGCACTGTGAGTACACCATCCCTAGTGTGTAAATAGAGACACCTGTTTACCAATCAAGCATATCAAATAATTACAGTCTACAAACCAACTACACATGGCTTTCAGCCGCTTGTTATTTTGCAACATTTAGTTACGCATCATTCCTGCGATTTCATTTCTGTACCAGTAACATGCACATTTAATGCACTAGCCAATCATTGCTGCCCGTCAGCCAAGGCCACTGATCGTCCGTCTCCAAACAGTTAAGGGAGCATTTCATATCGTCCAGATGCGGTATCGATTGCGGTAACGCTGTTTTTCTTTGCGGCGACGCATTCCTTACCTTAAACCTAGCTAATGAATGCGAAGCCGGGCGGCTTGAATAACTGAATAATCATGAGGTCAAAACTGGAGATTGGAGCTGATTGGAGCTCATTAAAGCAAAAGAACCCCATTAGTGGAGGTCTTGGAATGTTTATTATTTACAGCTCTGGCTTGGAATACTTTAATCCCCAATTGTGCACGGACTATCCAAAGAGCTGAGGGATTAGTGATCCACAACTGGATTCTTTAAAAGCACCAGCAGCCAGGGGATCACACTCCTCATGAATATTCGTACGTGCACTGACCTGCATAGAATGAGCTCATTATATCAGCCAGCCGGGAATTAATGCTGGTACCGCTACTAATACCGCTTTCAGACGATATGAAATGATCCCTAAGTGACCCGTTCTGCAAAAAGGGCACATAAGTCGCTGTATGCTTTTACGCGTTATTTGAAGAGGGTGAACAATTATTCAAACAAGTGATTTTTATTAGGGAGAGGTATTTTTGCATCTTTGATACCCATATTATCCTAGTTCATAACGAAAATCTTTGAATTCAGTGAATAAAGTTGGAAAAAGAATGTGTTTGTGTCGAGTGTTTCAATCTATTGCTTTGCTGTTTGTGTTTTTAAATGGCTTGTCTCTATAAGTCAATTCAAGAAGTTCTTGAAAACAAACAAGCAAATTTCCAATTATCTCGCGAATGCAAAATGCTACAGGCCTCAGACATATACCATATGAAAGCTTATAAAATGGCCTTTCCAGCTATATATAAAAACACTATTTTCAAATTTTGCAACATAATTGCCCTTTTCATAGCCTGGGTCACATATGTGACCCGCTCCAGAAAAAGGTGATATACAATGTAAGTCGCGCTATGCATTTACGTGTAATGGCCCTTTCAACATTGAGAGGGTAACAAATTTTGTCGAAATTAATTTTTTGTTTTTTGTCTTTAATGACATCTTAAATATCTAAAGTTTCAGGTTTGGTGCACAACAATGTTGATTTCAGTGAATAAAGTGAAAAAATAACCTGTTTAGAGTGCATTGTTCTATTGCATTGTATTAGAACTAGCTATTCCAAAGCCTGTTTTCTCTGTTGTGCAATTTAAACTCCATTGAACTAATTAATATGCAAAAACGTGATATCGCTTTAGAGCTCTATCATGTACCAAATGAAAGCTTCCATTGTGGGCTTTCCAAACATACATAAAACTATTTTGCGACATAATATACCTTTTTCCAGAGCGGGTCACATATAAGTTATATGCAGTATCTCTCATAGCTCAATTTAAATTGCATCAGCCAACCAAATTAATACTGTAGGCTGGGACGACAATCATCTCATTCTGTGACTTATTCACCACAATTTGACTTTGCAAAAGTAAACATAAGTGTGCACTGCGTCTCGTAGCTCAATTCAAATATGCAACAGCCAATCAGATTCATGCCTCAGCCCAGGCCAACTGTTTTAAAACAGTTGATTAGTGCCAAATGTGCGCAGTGTCCATCGCAGCGTAAATACCAGCCAATCAAATGAATACTTTGCCAAAGCCTTACAGCCCACGGCCCAATTTTATGATGCTGTTTAACCCCTTGAGTACGTTTTTTTACGGGAGAACGTCGGGGTGTCGCGGCGGCTCTGGCAGCCAAGCGAAACGGCCACAATGTGTTTGTGCAGTCAAGCGTAACATACACAATAATCCAACAATGGATTGAAACTGCACAAACAGCGGCAAATGGCGTCATCCGGCCTGGTGGCACTGGGTTTTTTTTGCGGCATAGGACGTCTTCCGTACGCAAAGGGTTAACCTCTTGAAATACTGACAACAGCCACAGCCGCAGTTTGAAAAAGACCACCTGGCCGGTTGACATCTATAGACACATTCCTGCACGTACTCAATCTGTTCATGTTTCAACTATATTGTTCTTGAATGGGAGTGTAATGAATAGATGGAGCTTTTCAAAACAAAGCTTTCGTTCACACGAAAGAAGGGGCTCCAAATGCAATGAATATGACCACTCTATTCAGAGTGGTCCATAGTACAGTCGAACCCTGATAATAAGAGCACTGTTAATACAACATACTGCTTATAACAAGGACAAAAATAGATCCCAAGTCTTTGTTTTTCTTTGTTTTCCATTACTGATAATACAAGGTACAGTCGAACACCTTTATAACAAGGTCCTTGGGACTTCACAATTTACCTTGTTATAACAGGTACCTTGTATTATCAGTAATTGAAAACAAAGAAAAACAGACTCGGGACCTATTTTTTGTCTTGTATAAAGCAGTATGTTGTATTAACAGTGCTCTTATTATCAGGGTTCGACTGTACCTGTTATGACAAGGTAAATTGTAAAGTCCCAAGGACCTTGTTATAAAGGTGTTCGACTGTATTTGTGTTCATGCTTGGCTGCACAGCCCCGTTCATGGTATACAGCCGGACGCATTGGGTAAACTTTTAGCAATGAATCTGACAATCTGCGATAACTTTAGGAGCAAAGACGTACGGTATAAAACAAATTTGTGAAGATTTTCATTTTCAAGTAATCAATGATAGTATTAGTTACTCAAACGTAATACTGTGCTGTGCTCACAGACTCCAAGTAATGAACAGACGTTCTGTTAACCCCTTGCGTACGGATGACGCCATATGGCGAAAAAAAAAACAGTGCCACATGATGCAATTGGCCGCTGTTTGTGCAGTTTCAATCCATTGTTGGACTAAACAGTGCCACCAGGCCGGATGACGCCATTGGCCGCTGTTTGTGCAGTTTCAATCCATTGTTGGATTATTGTGTATAGGTTACGCTTGACTGCACAAACACATTGTGGCCGTTTCGCTTGGCTGCCAGAGCCGCCGCGACACCCCGACGTCTCCTGTAAAATACCGTACTCATGGGGTTAACAGTGTCATGAAATCTGGCAGAACTAGCCAGTCAAAACTGTCTCCGAACAGCTCTCCTGCACATGTGTGTAATGCAGCATCCCTTGCAGTTCATATGAACCCCAACCCCTGTGGCTCTTTTGCTGGGAAGTGTCCTGAACCTGTCAAAATCCAACACTGTGCAGTCAACCTATGGCACGGACAAATTTGGGGCATCGTCGCTTCATGTAAAGTAATGGTACCAAGGCTCTACAGTCCCGAACCCATCAAAATACAACACAACATCGTGTTGGATTTTGGCAGATCTGGGACGGTTAGGGTTAATTAATGAATGGACACGTGATCACATCTAAGCTTTGCACTGCCTAACAGCCCAATGCACCAATCGATTGGCTTTACAGCCTGCCTTTGCGCCATGCATGTGTAACAACCCCTCGGTCCCACATAGCTCAATGAATGACATACACAAGCCGGGCAAATCCACATTCAACTATCAAACGTTAACCTGCTGGGATAGACATGGAGCGACATCTCTCTAGTTTGTGTGACCTCAAAGGGTGCGGAGCGTCTGTGAGATCTGAAACTAAAACCAGCCGGGGGGGGGTTTGTCATGATCAGCCGGGATGCAACGAGTCACCCCCCACAATTTCATCTTCCGATGCAATTCAGCACAGGCATTCAAGTGTAATTAAGGGAGCACTGCCTAACCCATGCTCGAGACAGGCCGTTAAAAAGCCTGGCCCCGGGAACGCCCAGGCCTTCGGGCTTCTATAATCCCCAAGTTGTACACAATAAACTGCCTACTAATGCTGGAGTCCAGCCAGCTCCCATTGTTCACCCAGACTTGATCTCCGGCCCGTGAATGGAATGACAATGAAAGCAATCACTGCAGATTAGTGTGGGAGGGGCCACAGCCTGGTCTAGTGTGGGAGGGGCCACAGCCTGGTCTAGTGTGGGAGGGGCCACAGCCTGGTCTAGTGTGGGAGGGGCCACAGCCTGGTCTAGTGTGGGAGGGGCCACAGCCTGGTCTAGTGTGGGAGGGGCCACAGCCTGGTCTAGTGTGGGAGGGGCCACAGCCTGGTCTAGTGTGGGAGGGGCCACAGCCTGGTCTAGTGTGGGAGGGGCCACAGCCTGGTCTAGTGTGGGAGGGGCCACAGCCTGGTCTAGTGTGGGAGGGGCCACAGCCTGGTCTAGTGTGGCAGGGGCCACAGCCTGGTCTAGTGTGGGAGGGGCCACAGCCTGGTCTAGTGTGGGACGGGCCACAGCCTGGTCTAGTGTGGGACGGGCCACAGCCTGGTCTAGTGTGGGAGGGGCCACAGCCTGGTCTAGTGTGGGAGGAGCCACAGCCTGGTCTAGTGTGGGAGGGGCCACAGCCTGGTCTAGTGTGGCAGGGGCCACAGCCTGGTCTAGTGTGGGAGGGGCCATAGCCTGGTCTAGTGTGGGAGGGGCCACAGCCTGGTGTAGTGTGGGAGGGGCCACAGCCTGGTGTAGTGTGGGAGGGGCCACAGCCTGGTCTAGCGTGGGAGGGGCCACAGCCTGGTCTAGCCTGGGAGGGGCCGGGCTTTATCGATTAGTAGATGCTCTATTGTTAGGTGAGTTATGGCTCACAATAGCAAGACTATAGCAAGCTAGAAGGCCCAGGCGTGGCCAGGCTTTTCGACGGCCTGGCCCAACCATTGGTTAGGCAGTGCTCCCTAAATTTCGAGTAAGATCAATGAAAAAATTGGTCTAGCCACTAGTACAAAATGCCAGAGCTATTTATAAATGTACATATAGGCACGTGAGTAAACAAAACAAAAGAGAATAAATTTTAAAAATGCAGATATCCAATATTGGATGAACTTGACGAAAACATCTTTTTCTGTTTTCCAAACGATCCAGCCAGAATGCTCATTTCCAGTGATTCCAGCAACATCAGATATTAGTTCCCTTATGTTTGTGCAAGCCAATGAAATTATGAATGAGATACTGTCAATATACATTAAAATGAATTTATAGTGAACTGTTAATAAAGAAGATATATTTTGTGGTGGCTGGCCAGAGTATAAGTACAACTATGAAATGAAAATCTTGAAGGGAATATCATTTTTCATTCAAATGACTTCGTGCAGAGCAATCTGGTAGAGAGCTAGTCTTCAGCAAATAAAATTAAATCAAGCTTTGATTTGGCAATTGGGTGCCATTCCAGTCTAGACCGGTTTAAACACCATTCCAGTCTTGACCGGTTCTGGTGCCATTCCAGTCTACACCGGTTCACACACCATTTCAGTCTAGACCAGTTCTGGTGCCATTCCAGTCTAGACCAGTTCAGGTGCCATTCCAGTCTAGACCAGTTCAGATGCCATTCCAGTCTAGACCAGTTCACACACCATTTCAGTCTAGACCAGTTCTGGTGCCATTCCAGTCTAGACCAGTTCAGATGCCATTCCAGTCTAAACCGGTTCAGATGATATTCCAGTCTAGACCGGTTCAGATGCCATTCCAGTCTAGACCATTTTAGGTGCTATTCCAGTCTAGGCGGTAATCTGGTCAAGACTGGTTACAACATCACTCCAACAGAATAGAATGAACTCCAGTACAAATTTGTTAAAGGTAGTATACATCATTTGCTTTTGCTGTAATTTTCAGAAATGGATGGATTTGGGGGGTCGAGTATTTTATAGCAAATACTGTAAAGCACAATTTACACATGCGCGACTTTGTCGTGCGATATTGTGGCACATTTTTCTAAATACACACAAATCAATGAGCGTCTCGTCGCACGACTCTGTCGTGTATAAATGAAAACGCACCAACTGATTTGCGTGAATTTAGAAAATTGTCGCACGACTATGTCGCGTATGTGTAAATTGGCCTTTACACTGACCCGTTAAGTTTTACGTGCATTGATGCCGGGAAAACAAAGAGAAACAAAAATTGTTCTTTAAGTCTGGTTCGCTGACCCTACATCAGACAAAACGGAGCAATTTATAGCCGTCGGGGAATTATCAGATCGGGGAACTAGACCGTTTCCAATGATTGTTGGCCGACAATCGTTGGAAATTGATACAAAAATGCAACTTTTCTTTGGAATGACAGAACACCAGGTACCATGATTCCACAGGATGCTTGAGACTATCATTTACTTAGTCCATTAAGGTATTTCATAATAATTCAATAGTTTTTTTGATGTTTGCAAATGTTGTATATTACCTTTTAGGCACCATCATTCTAGCAATGACAGCTTTGTCACCGTTTACAATGGAGTGCATCTTTCAAAGGACCAAAGAACGGCAAACAAAAATGCAATAGAGATATTTGAAAACACAGTCAATGACTAGTATGGCAAATCAAAAAAACTGAACAAAAAGCCAGAAACAATTGGAAAAAAAATAGTAAATCAGCTGATAAATCAGTAAATTAAAATGTTAACCTGAGAGAAATGAGCCAGGCGGACCTCTAAACCGTCTTGCTGGGGAGTCAAGGTCAAAATCTGCAAATAGCCAGATGTGACTCACTGAGTAACTTTTGTATTACACACCAGATTAATTGGGTTGATAAAGAAACCCGATCGCTCATGAACAGTTTTGAACCACGTCAACACCAACAAATGTTTCAGCCATGCTACTGTATGATCAAACGAACCACAATCTGTGTTTCTATCAGTCTGAATACAAGCTGGCAACAAAAATCGGACTACAAATCCGGACGGATGTCGTAAAACTGCCAAGCACTACTCATGAATGAAAGAGGTTAGTCTAACAGCCCAATCAGTGACCAGAGTAATCTGGGTTTTTTTTTTGGATCGTTGTAATAACCTGAATCGAATGAACCTGCTCGACTTCTCAGAACTCGTAGGGAAGACTCAAGACCAATATCTGCATCAAAAATACGAAGAGTTTCAGTCTGTGGAACATGGTGTGAGTAGGAAGTTAGACTTGAGATATGGGGAGAAAAAAAACAAGCCTTTGCAAACCTCATAGATAAGATATGAGACGCTGCACAACAAGGGAAAGTCACATTATATAGAGTACTGAAGTCTGACGTCAGTTGGCACGACAACTGGCTCCAAACAAACGGAGATCTCGACTGTTCCTGCAAACACATTGACACAAAATAACAAAAGTATTCTGGTTCCAAACATTGCCCTGACGTCATCACTTCGGTACTCTATAGCATTCCGAGTTTATAAACACAAACAACCATTTTTTTTCACTTTCAATTGACGAATGTTTTTAACTGAAAAGTTTATCACATCCCAAAGCTGCAAAACTATATGCAATCAAAGATAGCTCAGTTGGTAGAGCACCGGCACGGTATTCCAGAGGTCGCAGGTTCAAATCCCGCTCCTGCCAGTTTTCTTTGTTCACTTTGAAAGTTCAAAAGTAGTAGCCTCATTGAGTGATCCCCACAATGTCGGCTCCCAGGAAGTACATTAAGTCGGGGGCGTGATCCCTGGGGCTATACGGCATTCTGGGTTTATGACTTCTGACTAGCGCCCACCCGAACAAAGACACTGACAATTTGGGAGACCGCCAAGATAGCCCCGTAGGTAGAGCACCGGTATGGTATTCCGGAGGTCGCAGGTTCAAATCCCGCTCCTGCCAAGTTTTCTCTGGTCACAATATTGTTTTGGGGCGATTTCTTTTGACAACTCTGATTACAGTAAGCTCCGTTTACAAACCGTGGCCTTAATTTTCTCCAACATAAATTTCCATCATCTCAATTTTTATCTTCCATCACTTCCATTGCTACTTTGTGGGGCATGGTGCACGGTGAAAGTAGGAAAAAGACTCGAGATAGAGAGAAATACACATGACTTTGTAGTAGATGTAGCAATGTAAAAACCGTGGCAAAAACCGTGAAATACTCACCACGTATGAAAAAAGCCGACAATGAATATATACATTACTATTTCAAATGTATATATAGCTTTATAATGAAAAACACAGCAGTCACAACAAAAGGAATGTGTAAAAGCTTATCAATACACTTTACATTACAAAAAATGGAAAAACAATTACGGCAGCTATTACTAAAAAATAGCTGCCACACTGTGCCACCATAGCTGAGGTGTCGGTGTACGGCACTGCGTGCCCCGATTGTTTGACCATCACACTGGTATTTACTAGTCACCATTGGTGAGGTGTCAGCATGCTAAACCCTGTGCTAATTACTGCATATCACCTTAGATCAATACTTACTAGACACCACAGGTGAGGTGCTTGCGCTATTAAAACTGGGTGCTCTGATTACTGGTACTGCAAATCAAATTGGTACTAACTCATCACCATTGGTGAGGTGTCAGCATACTACGCTAGTTTAATTACTGCATAGCACCTCAGATGGGTACTTACAACACACCACAGGTGAGGTGTCAGAATATTTAACTGAGTGCCAATTGCTGCATAGCACAACAGATTGGCACCTTCTAGACACCATAGGTGAGGTGTCAGCATACTCAACTACGTGCTTTGATTTCTGCCTAACACATCAGATCAGTATTTACTACACACCATAGGTGAGGTGTCAGCTCAGATTGTTACTTACTGGACAACTCCTCTTCTTCATACGCGACACTGTTGGGTCGAGTGTCGCTCACGATGCTGTCCATGCTCGCAGCAGTCATCTGCCGTTGTAGCGTCGCTGCCGACGGCGGTCGCTGCGGTACGATCGGCTCAGCTGGCAAGACGTAGCGATCCTTACGAAGGCCAAGCTTAGACTTATGACTTCCGCTGCCACTCCCAACACCAACTGCCCTCTTTCCTTTCAGGAATGTCTTTGTGGCAAATTTCCTGGGAGAACAGAACAGGAATGCAAAGCAAAGAGCTCATTAATGTCTGAAAAAGACAACCTGGCCAGTTGTCATCTCTACACGCATTCCTGCACGTACTCGATCCATTGTTGCCTATTATTTGCGATACGCTCAGCTACACAAGCCCGTATTGGCATACAGCACCCAATTAATAACAGCAGCCAGGAGAGGTTGAGAAGAGGTTAAGTATTCAACGGTTTAAATGATTTGTCAAGTCTTAACCAGTTCGCGTCGGAGGACGTGTTAACACGATCTGGCTGTTTTTATACACGGGCACGGCTGACGGGTTAAAACGTCAAGCTTGCCTCGACTCACCTCCAGGTGACGTCTCAACACGCTAATCCCTCATTTGTTTTGTACACACACACACACACAAAGTCCGAGAAGTCTGTGGAGGCAGACCGTGTGTTGAACTTGAACTTGGCCGCTGTGCACGGCCTGTTGTTCTACAATTTACGCTCCGGTGGGCGCACTCGGAGTATTGAAATATATGAGGTTTCGGCAAGAAATATTGTACAAATACTGTTGAAATGACTCTTGCAAATCAGTATCTGTGGCTGTATATCAGTTGGCTGCTATTTTTTGCCTTTTTTGAAAAAATTTATTTTCGGCAAAAAATAATCCCGGCGCGAACTGGTTAAGGGCAGACACCAGAAATACACAGACCGTTCGCACGCGTCCGGACGGGTTCCTTCCCGTTCTGAACGGCCTCCGTTCCTTCCCCGTGCCGAACGGCCTTTCGAACGCGTTCCTTGGAAAGCTTGTATGAGAGTGTATTGTTATGTTAATAGGCCGTTCCTTTGCGTGCGTGAACGGGTCATCACTAAAGAAGATCCGAAGTGCATGATGCTTAGGGAAAAACTCTGTACCGAATTTAGCTTGGAATTAAATCTGATTTGTAATTTGAAAACCGGACATCGACTGCCATTATATACCAGGTCATACACCTTCCAGTTTTTGATAGCCAGTAGGCCTATTGTCACAGTTCCTTTTCGCAGTGTTCAAATTCCTCAGTGAAATATCACAAAGGCCTATGCCTAACATTTCAGTCCAATCATGAAGCTAGCCTGAAAAAATCTTCCTTGTCATTGGTTATATTCTCACAGGCCTATATCAACAAAGGCGCCGACTCAAAGAATTTTCCCTGACCCACTTATCTCCGAAAAAAGATACCGGTAGATCGTATTACTTATGTTGTCAGTCGGCTGTCAATCATTGACTGGAAAGCTCTTCCGAGAATTTTTTAATTTATTTTTTAAATCACTCGTAATTTTATTATCTGGATGAATTTATTCCTCTCTTGGTCCCAACCGTAAATCACAAGAATCCTAGTCTAATGCCAAGTAAGCCAATTTTACGAAGAATTTGTTTTTCTCTTCTCGTTAGTAATAGTCTGAAAAAAATCCACTGCCTAGTAAATTCCCAAATTCCCTCATTATCTAATTAAAGAAATTCTATGGGTAACAGCGCTTATTATCTGCTTGTCTTGAATTCACTAACTAGCTAGTCCATCCGTAAACAAGACAAAAAAATGAAGCATTGCTTATTGCTTGCATCATCCATTAATTTAAACAATCTGAAAATCTTTTTCAAAAATTTACGGAACTCCCAAACACGTTCTCAGCAGATTTCAGGAGGAAATTTAATACGATTTATGTCCATATTTCTTTTAATCTAACAAAACACGATCTCCTACCTATGTCATTAAATTAACAGGCCTTTGAAAAAATGCTTCCTAATAAATGGCCATTTCAAGATAAGAATAAAATTTGTTGCATTATGATATTCATCTTCCTGTATAGTGCAGAAACCTCCGCTGGAGTACATGTATACTCGCGCACATTATTATATCTTGTGTTATCTTTGGTGTATATGAAAACAAAAAAATTCTGAGCCCCGGAGCATATATTACGTACCCTTCATCAGTAATATTCCAAAGATTAAGTTTATTTTGGGTTCTCTAGTTTTTGGCGAGCTGCAATACAGATGCGTGCCTATTTGTTTTGTTATATTAAAATGGATAGAATGAGATTCGGATGGAGACGGGATTGGATTAATATTAGTTGTAGTGAGGATGGAGGTGGTGTGGGGCATCCCCCTCCCGCCTTTAGCAGCGAGCCATGACGGCTTTGCCGCAGAAAAAAGAACGAACTTCAAAGATTTAAGGGGAAATTTATTTTCGGTTTTCTGATTTGGGAGGAAATATGCATTGATTGTTCTCATTTATTCAGTCTACGACCATTATATTCTTAGGCTAAATATAAATGTACGTTACACTTAATAAAATAAAATACTTTTGAAAAGTCCTGGTCTTCATTTTTAGGAGGGGGTACTGGAGGGGGTACTGGACTTATGCTTAGTTCTTGTTTTCGAAGGAAATAAACTGTGGAAGACTTCTATGTTACTTGAGAAATGGACCTATCAATGAATTTCAAATGTTTTAATCAGAGCCGAAAAAAAATATTTTTAAAGGTTATACTTCTAATACTATTGTTAACATTGTTATAACAGTATTTTTATGAGGTTGGTAGACATGGTATAAGTTAAACATGAATATGTATGAAGCTATACACGTACGTCACAAGCTAATTGTCTAGGCAATATTGTTACTATGGACACGCCGTCAGATCTGAAATTCCCATGTTTGGGCGGTCCCCTGGAATGTTAGCATCACCTCATTGGTGAAGCAATATCGTCGTCATAACGACTTGACTGTTTTTCGCTAGGAAAAGTTTCTACACATATTCTTGGCTATGAGCCAAACTGCCTACGTCTGTCTTTTGACGCGCCAAGACGATTGTTTAGAGTTAAGTTGCCAACGGCTGTTTAGTGTGCTAACTCATTCAGCTTAGACTTAGGAAGGAATTTTCAATATATTTTTTTCATACCACGTTCATAATTTAATCAAAGAAAGTAAGAATGATTGCAGATGTTAAAGTAACATAAATCATCCAAGTATAATTCGTATTATGTTTGCCTCTGGTACTGCAGTTTTTGGAGTTTTAAATCTGTGCAACTAGTGGGGTATTCTGAAAAATGGAATAATCACATTGTCAGGGTCCACTTGATAATGTATTTAATACACAGTACACACTTTACTGAATCTGTTTTGTTTATTATCAGATACTGCCAGCTTAGGTGTTTTATGCTAAAATGTCGACACATTAAAATCTTCATAAACGATGCAAAAATTAACTGGATATGTTTTAAGCTCAACAAAGAAATTTGGCAAAAGTACATGTACATCGTTCAGCCAATCATAGTAATCTGATCAGAAATCATGTTCACACTTTCAAATTCTTTTTCAGGAAGGTTGTATACGTAAAGCCAGCGTCAAAATCATTAAAAAAATAGATTGTTTACTAATGCTGATAATCCTGATAATAACAGAAGGCTTCGAAATAGTAAAATGGAATGGTAAAATAATTGGAAGTGTCATAATAACCACAACTCCTATTGTCAAGAACGAACGAGTCCGTGCCCCTACAATGTAGTACCGGTATATTAAACCATGGAGTTAGGAAACTCCATGATTAAACCATAGAGCTCTATGGTATAACTGAGCATAGGCCGACAAACTGTAGTCATGTATAGGCTGTAACATCTGTTGGGGTTCTTGGCTTGACACTCAATGTCAAGAGTCGAGTCCATTGCAAGTTTCATCAGCCCGTCGTGACGGTGCAGCATTGTTTGCAACTACAGAGCTCAAAATCCGCCTGCAAATTCACAGGCACAAGGAAACGGGAGAGATCGAGAAGGTGCGTGGCGCACGCTGTTCATCATGTATCGTTCATGTATCGCCCGGTATGTAGCATGATGACCGTACACTGCGTGCGGCGCGGGCAGCACTAGCAGCCGGCCCCACACTTGTACAAGTACAAATGTATGGTACTGTACTTTATGCATCTAGCACAGTACATACGCACAGCGCATAGGGCCGGCAGGCCCTGAACATGTACAATGTACATGTACGTACAATGGGGAGCACGCTCTTGGTGCGTGATACGAGTTCATTGCTTTCTTATTTGGTTGCCCTAAACTTGACCCGAAACTGAAACAGCCGTCAGCACGTGTTGCAAGTCTCGGAGTCATCCTGGGAATTTCCCACGCACAGGTAAACCAGACAGAGCAGAAACTCGCCGTTCCCAGGCAACATAATTACCATGGCAACATAAGAATTTGATATTTACTAGAGTGTTGAAAATTTTATTTTTGTCAAATACATTTTCCTGGGAATATTTCGACAAATATAATACAATTAACTGTTTATGGAAACTGATTTGAAACAACGGACAGTGTAGGCCTACATGTACGTACCTAACCCCCCAACCTAAAAAGGTAAAATTGCGCCATATTTTGAAGACGGATTCAAGATCGAATAAAATGTTATCATCCTCTCAAAACAATGCTGGATAGAATACACAATGTCAAACCCTCTGTTCCCCTTTCCGTCTGTATCCAACCATGGAGGAAGAACAGTCCCAACACCGGATAAATTACCCCCAACAATCAAGGGGAGCCCGTGAAGAAAGAAACTATACTGAAATTTGTTGCACGCGCCCAGCCCAATTGGATATGGGAGGCGCAACACGGAACCATTGACCAATGAAAATAAATACTATACGGCACGCAAAAAACAATTAAGCGAAGCTGGCATTACTTTTAATTCAACCGTAACTTGAGAAACAAAAAATGATACTTTAAGAGTGAACAATGGGCTGCATAAAAACCCTGGGCTGGAGTCAGCGTAAGTTTCGCAAAGGCAAAAAAAATCCGCTGAATTATTGACATGAAACCCTCCAATTATTAAAAAAAAATGTACCCGGGTTAGATTACAATGAAGTATTAACATAACTGCTCACAAACATCGACACAGTAAAAACAAAATAAGTTAGTTTACAAAAATCGTTAAGCTAGATTTCCGATGTGTATGGAAAAAAGTGTGAACGGTCTGTGTATTTCTGGTGCCTGCCCTAAATGAACTGTGAACAGACTGCAGAAATCTGAGAACGAAATTCAATCTCACCTCAAGGTGGCGCTCTTCTCCTTCTGTTTCATCTGCGTTGAGAGTAGTGGTGAGACCGTGGAGCCGTGGAATGCAAAGGTTTGGTAGAGGCTCTGGGGGAAGCGATATCGGCTGCAGAACTTGCGGAACAACTCTACCTTCTCTGCACCCACTTCCTCGTCGAATGCAATCTTGATCAGCTGAGCAGGGTTGGAATAAACACATCTATTCATTTTCGGCTTTACGTGATTTGTAAGTTGTAAAGAGATGTTTGTCTTTCACGATTACACAGTGATACGTTGGTCTCTGTCAACACCCAATTTAGGGAGGAGTTGTTAATCTGTGGTCGGGCCAGGCCTTTGAAAAGCCCAGCCATGCCCGGGCCTTCCGGCTTTTACTCTTGCTATTGTGGGCCACAAATCACCTAACAATAGAGCATCAACTAATCAATAAAGCCCGGCCTCTGCCAGGCCCGGCCTCTGCCAGGCCAGGCCTGGTTGTAGCCCCTCCCACACTAATCTGTACCCATTCACGGCTGGATCAAAAGATGCCTCAGCTGTCAGTCAAGTCTGGGTGAACAATGGGAGCCGGCAGTTTATTGTGTACAACCAGGGGATTATAGAAGCCCAAAGGCCTGGGCGTTCCAGGGGCTTAGCCAGGCTTTTCAACGGCCTGGCCTGAACACAGATTAACCACTCCACCCTTAAACTTGTCTTGATGGTCTGATAACGGGTATTTGTGACCTGTTCCCACGACATGGGTGGAAAGTCGCACAATTTGAAGATCAAGATTATGGTATTTCCTGAAAGTACAGGTTCAAAACCTTCGGCTCGGGTCATTATCAAGCGTCCAGGCCCCAGGGCAGTTTTAAACGTACTTGTTTCAAACCAGAGTTGGAGTCGAGTCCCTGCAAGTACTTTCACAAGTACTTTCGCAAGCCCAGTCAGAAGTCCTTTCATAAAGCTGGTTACATGTAACTGGATGAACAATGACAAAGGAATGCCTTTGTCAAAGCTCATTTGAATAGCTTGTGATTGGGATTAGGACTGGAGGGCTTGTGATGGACTTGCAGGGACTTGCAGGAACTTGTGATAGACTCGAATGGCCCGGCATATATATTTATTCTCATTCATAAAAAAAACATTTTTGGTATAATTCACCTCCGAAAATTATAAATTTCCGCCAATTTTGTTCAAAGATTTTACCTTGCTTTGTAAAACACCCCTTTAGCTATTTAATGGTTCATGCCTCACGGGAATAGTGCTAAAAAAATTCTGATATGGAAATTGATGCGCGCGTGACACGCGAGTGCAACGTGGCGTGATGTGGCAAAGAACGCAGCATTGCCGGTGTAGTGTGAATTTATGCGGACTCATCGGTCGTATTGCATTTGCGTAATTAGGAGAGTGACTGGTCGCGCGAGTGTTCAACCAACAGAAAGGACCAGATTTGTTGAGGAGTCTAAAAAAAGTGTTTAAAACCGGTTGGTGTTTTATCGGCAGTTTAAAATTTTCAGTTGTGTTTCTGCTTCTAACTCAGAAAATCCCATAGTGCAAATTTCCAGAAAATTTGCAACTGGCAATGGCGACAATGACGCAGAAGTTCCCTACAAAAAATACTTGAAATGCATTATAACTGTGAATAAATTACAGCAGTCACAATGCAATACCTGGAAGGTGACAGATCGGAGTTGGAGTCCCTCGGACATAAACTGCTCAAGGTGGAGTGAGTTGGCAAGGCTGGCCACATTTATCTTCTTCTCCTTGTACAGCGCCGAGACAGGGAAGCTCCTGGTTACGACTTGCTCACAAGCTACGAGAACCAGCAAATAATGTTCAAATTAGGCCAACAAAAATTACTTGTGTTGCCCTCTGCGACCGGACCTAAAAGTCACAAGTCGGGGCCCCTTTTTAAATTTGTATTTATTTTTTAACCCTTTTAAGCCGAATGACGCCAAATACCGCAAAAACAAATTTGCCACCAGGCCGGATGACGTCTATACACGCCATTTTCTGCATTTTCAATCCGTTGTTGGATTATTGTGTATGTTACGCTTGGCTGCACAAATCTCTCGTGTCCGTTTTGCTTGGCTGCACAGGCAGCCCCGGCGCCTCACTATAAAAAAACGTACTAAAGGGGTAAAGGAATTTTCAAAATCTCACCTTTTTCCCGCACAATATGAACAGGTTTCATTAAAAACATTCTCTTTAAATACAGCTACGAGGGCACAATCGTGCATTTCACCATCTCACTTTTAAATAAGCTTAGTTTTTGCCTTCCGACTTACACGACATGTAGTATTGTTTAAAAAAAATAAAATCTTTTTTAATCAACCGACCTGATTTTTTTTTTTTTTGGCCTAGCTGGTATAACGTTTTGAACAGAATCAAGTTCCTTGCCTTTGAGAAAGAACTCAAGTTTGAAATGTCAGGCAAGCTAAAAAAATCAGGTCAATCGAGCCATTTATCATCAGTTTAATTAATTTATAGCCTTTTGACTGTTGCCACATAGCAAGTGTCCCTGGCTATCAACTGGCCTACCTTTAACCCCTTGTGGTCAGCTGTTATTGATGGAATGACAGGGTACCAGCCTCTCACTGAAAGGGCTGTGCAGCCAAGCGTAAACGCGAACAATAGGCGCCACACTGAAAAGAGTGCCCCTCTATTCATAGCACGCTAAGCCCCCCCTTTCATATGAATGAAAGCTTTGTTTGAAAAAGCCCCTTCTATTCATTCAGGGGTGAGATTGGCAAAAAAATAAAAAAATAAACGGAATCCACATAAAAATCCATGAAAAATCCACGAGGACACCAGATCAACTTTATAGTTTGCATATTTTGCCTAAAGGCACACCCTTAAAATATCAATTTTTATTGGTCTATATACACTTTTCACAGGTACAAAAACACCTTTAGGACAACACCTCAGGAATTCCAGATTGCAACAGAGATTCTTAAAAAAATACTGAAATCCCGCCAAAAAATCTTGAAATCAGGAAAAATCCTGACAAATCTCACCCCTGATTCATTACACTCCCATTCAAGAACAGTATAGTTGAAAAATGAATGGATTGTGTATGAGCAGGAATGCTGCTATTCACGTCAACCGGCTCAGGTGTCTTGACTCATACCACGGCTATGGCCATCGTCTTTGTGAGGTCACGAAGATTTAAAATATGGCTGTTACAATTTACCCTGGGTATCAATGGGAGTGCCCTTGAAAATAATAACCCTGTATGAGGTCAGGAAGATAACATTTTGAAATGTGGGTGAGAAGTGTCTTGCACAAGTTACAACTTACCCTGGATATCAATGGGAGTGCCCTTGAATATAACCCTGTACGAGGTCAGGAAGATTGCACCTTCGGCAGGGAGGTAGGCAGGTCCTCCCATCACCCCTCCCACCCCATCCTCTCTTCCGTCCGACAGGAGATATCCTCGTAAGCCATCCAAAACCTTTTCCTCTCCTGGGAGTAATGTCGGCTTGAGAATCTTGGGCTGTGAAATGAATAGAATAGCTTACTTGGGAATATAGTTCCAAAAATCTTGATCTCTTCTGGCAGCATCAAAACATCTTGAAAATCAACGCTTATATAATAATAATAATAATTAAGGCATTTATATAGCGTTCTTACACAAGTGGTATCACAACGCTTTACATCGAGAAGAAAAAAAAAAAAAAAAAAAAACAACAACAACAACAACAACAAAAACAAAAAAAAAACAACAAAAAACAACAAAAAAAACAAAAACAAAAACAAAAACAAAAACAAAAACAAAACAACAACAACAACAACAACAACAAAAATATGAGGAGCAACTTTACTTTAACCCTAACGTCACCGAATACTACAGAATACTACTTGAGTAAACTGTAGTATGCAGTACTTTTAGTACACAGGCCTATGAGAATTGAGTAGTATTTTGTACAGTGTACTGTACCCCAAGGTGAATGCCAAGGACGTTAGGGTTAATGTATGGGATGAAAATCCATTCTTTCCCATGACTTTCCCACATGGTTAATTAATTAATTAATTTATTTATTTATTTATTTATTTATTAATTTATATTTCTTTACCCAGGGTGTGCCCAAACAGTTTAAAACTGGTTTCCATTGGGGCCCTGCATACAGTTTTAATTAAAAAGGAATATTTACACGGATACAAAAACTTAATATTTACAGAAACAGAAGAATATTTACACAAATTTAAATTTATATAAGATTTTCAGCTTTCCAGTATAAGCCTATTGCTGATTTACTGGATGGGCGAAAAACCCACGAAAAAACTTTTTGGGGAAAAAAAAAACAAGAAGAATTTCCCATCCGGCTCCAAATTAACGTGGCAACCAAGTTCACAACTCCGTAAATCAGTGCAAATGACAGAAATATCGCTATTATGGACAGAGCTGTAGTCGAGTCCCTGCAAGTCCTTTCAAAAGTCCTTTCGCAAGTCCAGTCAGAAGTTTTTTTCATAAAGCCGGTCACAAGTATTAAACTGGATGAACAATGACAAAGTAATGCCTTTGTCAAAGCTCATTTGAATAGCTTGTGACTGGGATTTAGGACTAGAGGGCTTGTGATGGACTTGCAGGGACTTCTGATGGACTTGCAGGGACTTCTGATGGACTTGCAGGGACTTCTGATGGACTTGCAGGGACTTCTGATGGACTCGACTACAGCCCTGCTCATGGATGGCTCTACGTAGCTCCGATTTACATGTGCCTCAAGATTTTACGGTCCTCATCAATTCTTACCTTCTTGATTGGAGGAAGTCTCTTGCTCTCGCGGTTAACAGCCTCCAACGTCTCAATGTGCATAGCAACCATTCCTGTACGACAATGTAAAGTTCATTATTCCGCAAAACAAAAGATAACATTCAAGTGACACATTGTGACCCAACCCATGTGATGTGATGCAGCAACTCCACATCACATCACTTACACTCCTGAGGACGGACAGAGCACACTGTCCGAAACGTCGAGTTGCACACTCATCCCGGTTCTTTTCAGAACCACACATCTTCCTGGAAGAGATTGATTTCACAGGGTGTTACCCGCAATCTCAGTCTTTCTTGAATCTACACATACCCGGTATCATCGTGTGGAGGTTCTTGAGATGCTCGCTAGCAACTCCTGCCTCCGTGCACACCTTATCCACAAATCTGCAGATGAACTTGATGACCTGGTGCGACACGTCGTGGCTGCTGCTGTCAAAATGGTTGTCAGCGTTGTAACTGTCGCTGCCACTGACACTACTGTAAACAAAGATAAACAAACAAGACAATACAAGATGTAAAATTAGTTTTAACTCCTTGGGCACGGTATTTTACGGGAGACGTCGGGGTGTTGCGGCGGTTCTGGCAGCCAAATCGAACCGCTACAATGTGTTTGTGCAGTCAAGCGTATCATAAACAATAATCCAACAATGGATTGAAACTGCACAAACAGCGGCCAGTGGAGTCATCCGGTCTGGTGACACTGCTTTTTTGCACCCACAGGCGTCATCCGTACGCAAGGGGTTAACATGCGGACTTGACTGAAATACAGGGTCTTATCTGATGAGGTAACGTCAATGATAGGCGATTGTGGAGTTTAGGACACACCCACCCCACCCCCCCCCCCCCCCCCCCCCCCCCCCCCCCCCCAGTGTTCGATTTAGACGGGTGCACGCATGCACTGGTGCATGTACTTTTTCCTCTGTGCACGTAAACCTCTGGTACAACGTGCACGCTGTGCATGTACTTTTTTAGGCCTGTACGTACGTACCTGCTGGTATATTTCCCCATGTTGAACAACGTATCAACGCGCACCCGATTTATTGCACGCAACGATCGACATGATGTGTGCGTGCCTGCATATTACCATCGTTGTAGTCTCGGTCAAGTGCAAACAACCGCAACCGATCTGCTACCATATTATTCCCAATGTACAATGTACATGTACGTACACGCAGCTAACGTTGACTTGAGAAAAGACTCGTTAACCCGGCCCCCGCGACCTGGGGTTAGAGCAATTGATCAATAAAGCCAACCCCAAAAGCGCATCTGCGCGTGCGCGTTGCTTTGTTGCTAGTCTTGGTCAAGTGCAAGCAACCGCACTGAATGCCACCGTCTTATTCCCAGTGTACAATGCATGTACACGCAACTAACACGAAGCGAAGGTTGTCTTGAGAAACGACAAATGCGTGCGGCACATGCATTGTACACAAGACATGCAAGACAATGTTTTTGACAGCTCACGTGTGATTTGGGCGTCCATGGTATAATTTATCAGCTGTTACTATAAATCAACAGTGTCAAAATAGAAACAAACGCTCGTCTTTAGTGCCGCAAGGAAGCCAACTGAAGGTAAATGTCGTAGTACTCCAACTACTCAACAAGTATAGCCTTGTCCGAGTTGTCATCAACCCGGCCCCCGATCCTTCCTGCCCCAATTGCCGGCGCGGCCTCGGCCCCCGGCCCGATTCGCGATCTCTCGGTGGCCGGCCCTGATATTAAATTTTAGCGGAACCGAGCTCAGTCCCGGCGGGTCCGATCCCGGTGGGCCCGATCTCATAATGCTGTACACGTGGTGATTTCCATCAAAAGAACAAATTATTCCTCCGTTCTTCCGGTAAGGAAAAAGTGACGTCATCACGATAATATCGCAATATTTTGGGCCGATATTTCGGTATCAAAATATCGAACAGTCTTCCGTGGAACATGATACTACAGTAGTAACGTAACTTCGGCTTCGCCTTCGTCTTCTCGCGATCGTGTCAGAGATTGCTAATTACCACTGATGAAATAAACAAACCATCATATCCTTCATACTTCAGATCGCCTTGCCCGTGCCGCCCCTGACAACCCAATATTGGCTTATAGGCGCCCCGCAATCTACGAGACCTGATTGTTCGAGCCGAGGTCCCCACCTTGGCTGCATCCCCTCCCATACAGCATGGTACTTTTAAGTGCGATTCCAGGTGTGTTGTTTGCCAGACTCACATGCAGGAGTCTGACTCCTTTTCTGGCCATTCATCTGGAACTACTCACAGAACCAATGGCAACATTACTTGCAACACCTCTAATGTCATATATCTCATTTCTTGCAGGGTTTGTGGTATCCAGTATGTCGGGGAGACCAAGAACACGCTCAAGAAGCGTTTCTATGGCCATCGATCGACTGTAAACACCAAGAAAATTGACACCCCTGTTGGTCATCACTTCAACTTGCCTAACCATTCCATTTCTGATATGATTCTACAGGGCATAGAATCACTTTTCCACCGCAAGGACTCAGTTCGCCTCAGCCGAGAGAAAGTTTGGATGAAACGTCTTCGGACTATTCAACCACATGGTCTAAACATCCAGGAAGGGAATGATTAACTTTTAATTTTTCCCCCATTGTCATTTGTTTACAGATTATCCTCCTGGCAAACCCTCTTGGGGTCTCTTGGCCAAATGGGATTGTCTTACCATTTCCTGTTTATCTTTGCCACTAACCACATTCCTTTGTCCAATTCCCCAGCTTCAACCTTCATCCTAATCCCTCCCCGCATTCATCCTTACCCAAACCTCTCTCTTTGATGTTTACCCACTGCCATGCTCCCTTGCATCCCTCTTTTGTGTTTCTCCACCCACCCCCTCATGCATGTGTGTTCCCTACATGTTTGTTTCTTGTACTCTGTCTTTTGCCTTTGAGAAAGAACTTGCTTAAGTTCGAAACGTCAGGCCAGCTAATTTTTTGAAATAAACAAACAGCGAATACAATTGTACAAAAACACATTTTATTTACAAAGCAAAACAATACCCTTAACAGCACTATACATGGAATAGCTACATTTGAAAATTTGTAGGAATACACATTTTAAAACAACAAACCTATTGTTCTTTTGGGTTATGACTTGTGTGCACACTTTTTTGTGCATGTAAAATGTATTTTGTGCATGTAACTTTTTTGGTCTACATGCACCAGTGCATGCGCTTTTTTTTTTCTAAATCGACCCCCCCCCCCCTTTTTTTATTCTTAAAAAAAGTTGTCTTGCTCCAGTATAATTAAAAGAACGTTGTGTGAGGTGCAACCTCACAAAAAGTAGGAAAATAAGTAAGATCACAATAAAAAAACAGGACAAAAGTAGGGCTTTGGAGGACAAAATCGGGATAAAAGTAGGACTTTTGCGGGCTTTCAGGAGTAGTTTTCGTTGATACTCACCCATGTACTCAATATTTGCGCTCCGTCCTCAACTAAGCTCTTGGAAGTAAAGTTGCAGTTCTCCTGCACCCAAGCCCTTCATTGTGTGATTTCCATATGACAGCGTGTGTAACATTATGAACAATATTCAATGAGATTTCATTTTTCAGAGATGTGGAGAAAAAAAAGTAGGGAAAAGTAGGAGCAAGGTAAAAAACTAGGTAAAAAATTGGGGGGGGAAATAGGAACGAGTAGGAAAAGGTGGAGCAAGGTAAAAAATTAGGTAAACAAATTGGGGGGAAATAGGAAAAAGTAGGAGCAAGGTAAAACATTAGGTTAAAAAATGGGGGAAAATAGGAACAAGTAGGAAAAGCTGGAGCAAGGTAAACAATTAGGTTAAATAATTTGGGAAAAAATAGGAAAAAGTAGGAAAAGTAGGAGCAAGGAAAACATTTGGTAAACAAATTAGGGAAAAAATAGGAAATAATAGGAAAAAAATAGGAAAAGCAGGAATAACTTGAAAGCCTGAGGTCCTAATGAAAGCTTCCGGTCCTGATATCTCACCTGCTGGTTAAGTTGCTACTGCCACTCTCGCCGTCCATGAAGATAGAATTCTTCAGACCTCTGTTGAAGTCCAGCGGCACTCTCATACACACCATGCGGTTGGCGTAGTGTATAGCTTGACTGTACACTATACTCTCTTCGTTCTGTACGAGTTTGTCCTGTTCGTCGCAGTCCAGCTGACCCCAGATCCGCAGCTGCTCGGCGGCAATTTCTAGCGGGGAGCGCTCGCCCGACGTGATGAAACCGTTTGCCGAGTTGCTGGGTGACTCTGTGATGCCGTTGTTTGCCTGTGGAGATGTGAAATAAACGCCAAATGTGACCGGCTCTAAGAAGAAAAATGGGTATTATGTCGCATAAATTGAAAAATGAGTTAAATTGGCCATATCCTTTTAGATTTAATTTGCTGTAGGTTTGACCCCTGTGGCATTTTGTGTTTGAGATATTTTGACATTTGGATACTCATATTTTCCAATTTAACGGAAGTGCGTTTAGATATATAGCCTTTTCAAAGTGAACAAAGAAACTGGCAGGAGCGGGATTCGAACCTGCGACCTCCGGGTTACCGTACCAGCGGTCTACCAACTGAGCTATCTTGCCCTATGTTGGCGGTCTCCCAAATTGTCAGTATCTTTGTTCAGGTGGGCGCTAGTCAGAAGTCATAAGCCCAGAATGCCGTATAACCAGGGATCACACCCAATTACGCACCATAATGAAATGCTCGAATACCCAAAATGATTAACTAATGAGAAACAACAGAACCAGTTTTCGGTTATGACCGCCAAAACGTAACTCCACCGGGGATGATTACAGAAAGAAGCGACAAAAGTAGACTTACATCACACTTATTGTCATGCTCGGACACATACAGCTGTTTGATGTTAATCTCGACGTCTTGATAGAAAGCCGTCTCCCAGAACCGAAGGCTGGCCCATACTGGGTGGTCCTGTGTACAGCTGTAGGCAAACTGAATTACCCCGGTGCATAGTTTCTGGAAGGAAAAATATCAACAAAAAAACGAATGGATTTTTATCGTTTTTCTTAAGGAATCAAATATCTGTGGAATGGAACAGCAGACGAGAAAAACTGGCTCAGAATCACAAGACCGATTTTTTGACTTTCCCGATGTAGTGTATGAAGCACTGTATACTCGGTGCTTTCCGACGGCCTGAAAAAAAAAAATCACAGGCTTCCTCAGGCAGGACTCGAACCGAGGACCTCCTGCTTACTAGTGCAGAAGTCTTTACCCACTCGACCACCGAGCTTGCCGGGTCGGCTGGCCGATTTGAATCCAATGTAGCAGTAGGTACTGCATAATCAGCGAGTCCCGCGGAGTAAGCCTGTGATTTTTTTTTTCCCACAGACTCTTGGAAAGCACATATATACAGTGCTTCATACACTCAGTCCAGAAAGGACAAAAATCTCTCTTTTAATTTACATCATCCCCGATGCAAATTCCTCCTTCTCACTGGCTAAGAATTAGAAGAATGAATGCTCCCAGCCACACATTTGTTTAAAGTGAATAACCACAGGCATCTAAATACTCTTATCTTGCCAAAATGAGTTGGAATAACTTGGGCAGAGAATATTTGTGAAGAAAAAGTTGAAAAAAACTAACAGCAGACACCGGTTGATTTGTCTGTAGCAAGATAAAACCATTTCCAACTCTTTTCACACTGAGAGATTAAGCTCTTCAATATATGCATGACGACCATAGCGGCGGTTTGAAAAAAGACCACCTGGCTGGTTGACATCCATAGGCACATTCCTGCGCGTACTCAATCCATTCATGTTTCAGTTATATTGTTCTTGAATGGGAGTTTACTGAATAGATGGAGTTTTTTTTCAAGCAAAGCTTTCATTCACACGAAAGGGGGGTGGGAGCTCCAAGTGTGGTACCCATTGTTTGCGTTTACGCTTGGCTGCACAGCCCCCGTTCTGGGCATACCAGCCCCCCATCAACAAGTGCCCAACGCAAGGGGGTCAAACAAAGTTTTTGAAGCGTTAGACTCACTCTGCAGAAGGCCGTTACTAGCGGCAGCATGGCCATGGTGAGACTGTACTCCTCGCTGGAAGAATCCTCCTGTTTGATAGGAGAGAGAAAATATCGGGAATGACGATCCTGACCACAATTAATTTAGCCAGGGACAGGAGTTTGATGGACGGGGAGGGGGACGGGGAGGGGGAGGAGGATGGGGAGGGAGGGGGGATGGGGAGGGGGAGGGGGACGGGGAGGGGGACGGGGAGGGGGATGGGGAGGGGGAGGGGGACAGGGGAGGGGGAGGAGGAGGGGAGGGGGAGGGGGACAGTAGGGGGAGGGGGATGGGGAGGGGGACGGGGAGGGGGACGGGAAGGGGAGGGAGAATATGCAGGTAATGCTTATAATTAACAGAGCCACAAACTGACATCTGATGGCACCTGTGGAAGTGCCGTGGCCAAGTGGTTTGGAGCATTGAATTCGAGGTCTGCGGGTAATTCTGCAAGTTGTGGGTTCAAGCCCAGTCCTGGGCTATAGCACTTATACGCTTAATATGGGTAGAGGCATTATTAATGCCTTGCAGTGGACTAGTTACCAATCCCGACCCTATTCATACTGTGAAGAGATCAGATTATCTTGTCTTGTTTCAGTGTGAGGGGCTGGTTCTTCCACACTTTCCTCTGTAGCCCACACCTCAAATGCCTCAGGGCTTGTGATGGGCGATTTGCATAAAAAAAAAATATTAAACAAAATATTTAAAAAAATTGTCAGTACAAATTCTAAATGTGTAAGGTCAGGGGGGTATTTTTTACCTGTAATGCACAATTCATGAGTCTGACTACCATATCAAACTGCTGCTGCTCCAGAACGGATCGATTCTCTTGAACGTGGAGAGCTAGCTGCCCAACCAAGGCCAGTCTAGTAACACGACTCTTCAGAGAGCGAAGTACCGCTGGAAAAAGCTGCACAAAGGAAAGAGTCAACAGTTCATTCATCACGTCTTCTTCTTCTTTTTTTACGGAAGTTGCCCAACACAAGGCCGCTGACCCTCGCAAGCTCGGTGGTCGAGTGGTTAAAGGCCGTGTACATGATTGGTCATTGTTGCAATTTTCAAAAGTGGGCGGATTTGGGGGCTAGTATGTTATAGGAAATATCGTTCCGCTCACCTGTTCAAAGTTTTGCGTTGTTGGATGGCGAAAAAACCGAGAGAAAAACGGCGCTCGTTTTCAACCGCCGGGCTGATGATAGCCTTTAGTCAAGGCGCGCGTGGCTACCAGCTGGACACGTGACGCGCCCTGAATGCCATCATGTCCAGTGCGCCACTCGTCCGGGTAGCCACGCACGCCTTGACTAAAAGGCTACAGGGCAGTTTTCCAACGATTTCCAGCAGAAATAGTTGAAAGACGATATAAATTTCAACTTTTCTTGACAATGACAGCACACCTGGTGCCATAATTTCACAGGATGATTGAGACTACTATTAACTTACAGTCTAGTAAGGTATTTCGTAATAATTCAGTAAAAAACAAATTAGAGAATTACCAATCGTGTACACTACCTTTAAGACATCTGCACTGCTAATCAGGAGGTCCTGGGTTCGAGTCCCACCCGAGTAAGCCTGTGATTTTTTTCACACAGGCTCTCAGAAAGCACTGAGCATACAGTGCTTCATACGCTATGTCGTCGAAAGGTCAACAAATCCCTCTTCTAGTTTACCCAATGCAAAACTCCATCTTCACACTGTTATTTGAGACCGGCTCTACAAAAATGGATATTATGTCCCAAACTTTGAAAAAAATGATTTACATACATAGTTGAATGTGTCACATCCTCAGCTATAATTGACCTATCGCGGTCGAATCGCGTCAACGCAGCTTGTGAATTATTGTCCAATCACATCCATTATAATTCCACGTGAAACGCGCAAAATCTGAGACAAACAAAAATTACCACACAACATTCCCATAGGGTTGCCTAAGGGGCGTGCTTAACTCGTAAACGGCGATAGGTCAATTTGGTGTAGGTTTGACCCCTGCGCCATTTTGTGTTCTCGAGATATCTTGACATTTGCATATTCATATTTTCCAATTTAACGGAAGTGCATTTAGTGATATAGCCAAAGTAATTTCCAAATAATTATTTTTTTTATCAATATTAACATTTCAGAAAATAAATTATAAAACCTACATATAACAGAAGCCAACAAACCACCCCCCCAAAAAAAATCATTTCCGTTAATATTTGTTCGCCCTCTTTCCATAGAACAGCCCTGTGTGTGTGTTTTTGCATAGCGTGACATATTAATACCATATTTTTTTTTCTCGAGCGGGTTACATTTACTTACCTTCTTGGCGTCTAAGATCCTGTTATCAAAGATGTGTCCAATGCACGTATGCAGGACATCCAGTCTCCTGGCGCTGTTATTGATGACGTTCATGCGATTCTCGAAGCTGCTGATTTTGGGACCGGCAGGTACATTCTGGGCTTTGTGTTGTCTCACTTTGCTCGCTTTCTGGTTCAAGCTCTGTACAATCTGAAATCAAATTGGATTGAGATTTCCAATTATTTTTTTAAATTTTTTTTATTAATTTTTTTAGGGAGTTTTTTTTAAATCTCATCTTTTCCCGACCAAAATTAATAAGTTTTATTAAAATCATTGTCTTTAAATACAGCTATGATGGCACAATCGTGCATTTCGCCATCTCACTTTTAAATAAGCTTACTTTTTGCCTCCCAACTTCCGAGTTACATGACATGCAGTTTTCTTTTGATGTTTTCATGGATGGTTAAAAAAATAAATAAGAAATCGACCGACCGACCCTCCCTCCTGATTATTCTTCATTTAAGGGCAACAAAATGTATTTGTTTTGGCCTTACTAGCCTTCTTCAGATGTGGTAGAGACAACAGGAGGGCGCTAGTTGGTTTGTGTGAGTACAAAGGAGTTTGGGGAGCTTTTCATATTGTCTGGGTGCAGTGTCGATTGCAGTACCGCTGTTTTTCTTTGCGCGACACATTCCGTACCTCAAACCTTGCTGATAAATGGGAAGTCAGGCGGCTTGAATAACTGAATAATCATGAGGTCAAAACTGGAGCTTGGAAGCTCATTAAAGGCCAGTCGGCTTGTCAACGATTTCCAGTTTGCAGCGGTCAGAACCCTATTAGTGGAGGTCTTTTTTTTATGCAAATCGCCCATCACAAGGCCTAGAGCCACTCGAGGTGTGGGCTACAGAGGAAAGTGTGGAAGAACCAGCCTCTCACACTGAAACAAGACAAGATAATCTGATCTCTTCACAGTATGAATAGGGTCGGGATGGGTAACTAGTCCATTGCAAGGCATTAATAATGCCTCTACATTTGTTTAATCCGTTGCCTTTTTGTTCAACAATAATGTTCGGTAGGTTTTGTACACAAAATTTGGGAGCCAAGGATGGTGTTGTTCGGTATAGCCGAATGTTCGGTATAGCGGTGTTCGTTATAGCGGCGTTCCACTGTACTTGGATACAACCCTTGTTTGATTTGTTCTACACTTACGGCTTTATTGAGACCGTCTTCTATGACGTCGCTCACCAACTGTTCATCAAGACACGGAAACGGCATCTGATTAATACGTGTGTGAGCACCCTCTGTTGGTCGCGGTATCTTCTCCAAGTACGGTGACTTTGTTGGATGTTCCTGTAATATCAAAAAAATTATTTACTTCAAAATGCAGGCAGAGAGACATTTTGTTTACACTTGAACGTACGAGCTAAAGACACAGTCATACTGCCACAAAATGAAGAAATAATGAAGCAAAACTCCAAAAACATAAATCTGATATTCCTCAATGGTACTCATACCCTCTAACATTCCCCTGAGCCACTTACATTTTTTAAAAATTTAACCCACCCAATAGAAGGCTAAAAGAAACTTTAGGTAAAGGGTTACGATCAGAGGCAGGCCTTGCGCCAACTTTTTTTCCTGGCTAGCCCACTGGGCTAGTTAACTGAAGCTTTTACTAGCCCATTTAGAGTTTTACTAGCCCGTATATAAAAAATAAGAAAACCCCTATATGTTTAGCTCACCAATAAAGAAGTTGATATTTTGGAAAATAAAAGGCTGATGGCATACTGTCAAGTTTTATTTATTATTACCGAAAGCATTATTTTGATCAAAATTTGTACAGGTATTAGTAATGTGATGGAAATAAGGAAAAAAATTGATTAACAAATGTTGCTAATCATATTGTTATCTGATTAGCAATATGATAAAAATTACTAGCAAAAACAAACAAAACGTTCTTGCACAGGGTATGTTGGATTCAAAAACAAATAATTTCCCAGTTGCAGATTTGTACACAATGAGGCCAAGTAAAAAAAAAACGAAATGAAAGTAGACAAAAATTCAGCACAGCTTTAATTTTAGCTTCTTGTGATCTGCAAAGAGCACAATAAAGGATGATCTCCTTCGACCGATCCTCCTGTTTCCACCATGGCATATGTTTCAGCCGTTTTCGAACGGTGAAATTCGACGGTACTTTCGACATTTTATACATACATTTGTTCATTGTACCATGGAGGTAGGAAATTGTACACGCATCACCAGCACAGGCAGGATGCAGCATACAATGTACGTGCGTGCGTCAAACATGATCGTGTCATCCTGGAGCATATAGTTCATGTCGGTATAACAAACACGGAATACAGTGTGCTGTATGTAGCGCGCCGAAGCCGCGCTACAGTATGTGTGTACCGTAAAGTGTATGGGGTGTGTGAACGTCTGCGCCCACACGTGGGACTGTACCGAACTACACGTACTAATCTCCACACAAAACTGCAGCAACCTCGTTTCCCAAACTATCCTTATCGCGCAAAACCATTGAAAGAAACTGCAGACTGACTGGGGGTAAGATTGCGCCAGCGTGTTTGCCCAAAGAACGGATCGGATAAAAACCATCTGCATGTTATGGTGGTTTAATTTCCGTCGTCGCTGCACAGTTTTGTGTCGAGCATCGGCCGTCGTTCTGCATGATCTTATGAGAAATTTTAATTCGCAAAAACTGCTAATCCAGCTATTTCCATGGTAGGTTACTGAATTGTTCACTAGCCCACCGGGCAACCAAGGAACCAAGTTTAGGTAGCCCGGAGCATTTTTCACTGGAATTTGTACGCCGGGCTAGTACTATTTCGAGGCCTGAGAGGTGGAAGGGTTGGCAATATTTTGAATTGTCAACCCTACCACGCTTACAGTTTTCCCGAGTCCGGATCTAAATAGAGGATAATTCTTCGACAGATTCCAGAGAAATTACCCCAATCCTTGTCCCGGATCTAAACAGAGGCTTGAGAGGATGAGGGAATGAGCATTGATGTAGAGACACTCACAAACATCTCGGGTGTTCCTCAACTGCACCCCACTCATGCCCCAATCATTTAACCCACTAGGCCACTTACATTAACCCTAACAGCCCAAGCATTTTTACTAGAATCCTTCCCTAACCGCACAAACTCCAACACTGTGTAGTAAACCAATGGCACATTCTTTGTACTTGGACAAAATCAGGGCATCAAGTCCCATGCAAAGTGATGGTTGCCAAGGCTCTACAGTACTCAATCACACAAAATTCAACACAATGGGGTGTTTGATTTTGGCAGGTTAGGGATGGTTAGGGTTAAGACAGACATACTTCCTGACATCTCAGATGTTCCTCAATGGTATAAACCCCACTCATTCCCTTCAACTTTCCCCTGCGACACGTACGCAACTTATCTTGTATGTTCCAAAACGTGGCCCAACCCAACAAAATGAGTCACTAGAGTTACTTTTGAGTTACAGGCCCTTAAACATGATTTATACAGTGGAAATCAACAAGAACTGTCAAGATTTTCACCCACACAATGTCCATATTCATCGGGATATCAGATTGAGTAATACATCAAAATGAAGAGCCAAGTATGCTCTATCCAATGCAAACAGAAACAAACAAGTAACACAAATGACCTTAAGACTCATTTCGTAGGATCCGGTCACAAATGGTACCCCACTCATCCCACCTCCCCTAAAGCCACTTACATTGATGTAGAGATAATCTCCAACATCTCGGATGTTCTTCAAGGCTCTCTCCGGCAGTCCTTCTTCCTGCGTCATTGCGTCTGAGATGTTGGCCACCAACTGCAAAAGAAACAAGACAATTATTTCATTGTCACACAAAACACTGGGTATACAGAGGACAGGCCTCAATTTGAGTATTTTTTGACAGGCCTCAATTTTTTTGATTTTTCTCTTTTCTTTATTTCTAGGGGGGGTTCCCCACTTGCCACCCCCCCCCCCCCCCCCCCCCACTACGCCCATGGTCCAGTGTACATTTAAAACAAATCAAGAACTGAATCACGTCTTACCTTGTCAAAAATATCGCATATCCTGTACGGTGGCCCCTTCTCGCTGACAAACGTGTTGAAGCTCATGCTGTCCAGAACCTTGCTCAAAAATTCCTCACCGACCAACGATCGCTCAAATAAGAATAAGCCCTAACAAAAAAAAGAGAGAGAACGAGTTATATTTTGATAATAGGTTTGTGGTCTACAAAAGACTACCAACGCCCCGGACATGATGGCGCCATGGCATATCCAGGTCGCGTCACGCGCCCACATAGCCACGCACGCCTTGACTAAAGGCTATCATCCGCCCAACGGTTGAAAACGAGAGCCGTTTTTCTCTCGTTTTTGTTCACCATCCAACAACGCAAAACTTTGAACAGGTCAGTGGAACGATATTTCCTGTAAAATACTAACCCAACCTCCAAATCCGCCCATTTCTGAAAATTGCAACAATGACCAATCATGTACACTGCCTTTAAAACACCACCTCAGGAATTCCAGATTGCGAAAGAGATTCTTAAAAAATTCTGAAATCCGACAAAAAATCCTGAAATCAGGAAAAAATCCTGACAAATCTCACCCCTGGTTAACATGTGATTTCAAAACGTTTCCTGTGTTTACAACCAGTCGTGAAAACATATCGGCAGGAAGATTGCTTATTATTATTATTATTATTATTATTATTATTATCTTTGTTTTACCAGGGAGACCCATTCACATAAACTTGTGGTCTTCCATGGGGCCCTGGGAAATATAATTAAAATAAATATAACATAAATAGAATTTCAAATATATTATTAAAAATGTACACCAGTGGTAAAACAACAAAACACAAGAACAGAAAGGTTCAAACAATAATATACAGAAATAAAATTAAAATATAAAAATAAAATAGGTAAATTACCATCAAAGTACACATAGATACATACGGGAATCCGAATAAAACTAATAAAATAATTTCAAAATCCGTCAAAAATAAATAAAGGTTTCGATTTGTAATAGTCAAAATAATACAAATAGAATTATATAAATAGAACTGGGTGGGTTTATACAAATAAAAATTAAAACAGCGAAAGATAAAATAATTAAGAGGCAGAAGCTAAAAAGACTTGTCTTCAGAAGTGATTTAAAATGTGATAGAGATGGCTTGAATTAACCCTATCAAATCCTCCAATTTCAATATGATTTTGCATGCACCCTAGGGGGTTAGGGTTAAGGGAGCACTTCATATTGTCCGGATACGGTACTGATTGCAGTACCGTTGTTTTTCTTTGCGGCGCTGCATTCCTGACCTCAAACCTAGCTGATGAACGGGAAGCCAGGCGGCTCGAACAACTCGTGGTTACCTTGTTGAATGTAATAACGGGTTCCGGGTGTATCCTGATGAGGGTCAGGCAGGACCGGTAGCCCATCAGCAACTCGGCTTGCAGCCTCAGAAAGACAGCGCGGATCTCCTTGTCGGTCACGTCCAGCTTCTGGCTGGTCTCCGGGGGTTTGGGAAATGCCAGATCGGCGGACTTTAATTCAGGATTCAGAATCTACGGATTGGGAGAAAGAAATGTCTTATTTGACAAGTACAATCGTTAATGTAACTGCTACCATCAGTGCTTCATGTACTTTAGCCTTGATCAAGGCTGTCAAGCTTGTTCCCTATTTACGAGCAAGCACCCAGCGCTGGCCTGGCCTACACGTACATGCACGTATGTACGTACTCCCCCCACACACATCTGTAAACAGTACGAAGGATACAGTACGTGTACGTGCCCAGTCTCCGCCATACGTACACGCATAGTCGAGGCGAAAGACAGCCTTGACCCAACCGTGGCATGTTTCTTATGTATTTCTTTACATTTTCGGCCGAAACTGGCCGAGCCAATCAAACCTTGTAAACTTTGACTCGAATATGCATATTCATGTCAGCATAGCTGCATGCACGATACACGTACACAGTCCAAAGTAAACACGCGCTTCAAATGTAAACACGAATAGCGCGTACTCATTATCATAGTGAGCAAACACGGTTGGGTCAAGGCTGTCTTTCGCCTCGACTATGCGTGTACGTATGGTGGTGACTGGGCACCAGGACTGGGCACGTAAGTACTGGGTTGTGTTGAATAGGTCAGCGCTGGGCTCAGGGAACAAAGCTTGACACCCTTGATCAAGGCTACATGTACTTAAGCAGGGCTTGAAATACCCAGTGGACCCTGGAATGAGTCTAGCGATTTAAGTGCTGGTAGAGTGGTTTCCATGACCAGCAAGTCCAATGGTCTAATGATTTTTCTTACACTAATCTCTTATTGTCAGGTCAATCCAGTCAGTTAGCAGTTTGCAGCAGTTAAACCCCATTCATTAATGCCTCAGTGAGTTTCACTATCCCAATTAATCGAGATCCTGTCACATGGGTGTGTTTAAACGGTTGTTTCAACACGGCTGGAAGTTGTTCAAACACGGCGCGTCATAACCAGCTGTTCTCAGCCGATACGCAAAAGGGAGAACGTAGTAGGTGCGCGCACAAGATGTACTTAATTTCACAATGTAAGACAACGCTAATCCAAGCGTATAAAACGCTGCATCTCGTGCGTGCTAGTACGCGCACGCGACAGACAGGCGCGGAGCGCCTTCACGCGCATGTGTTTTGTACTGAGCAAATGGAAGAAAAAGTGGGGTGAAAAAGTTCGCATTTTGTCCTTTTTACGGGAGATTTTTGCATTTTTCGTAAGAAGGCATTTATGATATGGGGATACAAATGTGATGACCCGGTCTTTACCAGTCAATAATAACCTTCGGCTCGGTCCATTAACAGCGGTCATTCCCCTCCTTGGTTTTTATTGACGTGGTAAAGACCGGGTCATCACACTTTTATCCCCTTAATAATATTCCGGCTGTTATTGATGGGGTGCTGGTATGCCAAGAACGGGCCGTTCAACCAAGTGTTAATGCAAACAATAGGCACCACACTTAACAGAGTGTTCCTTTTCATCGCACTTAGAGCCCCCTTTCATGTGAATGAAAGCTTTGCTTGAAAAAGCTCCATCTATTCAGTACACTCCCATTCAAGAACAATATATTTGAAACATGAATGGATTGAGTACGTGCAGGAATGCACCTATAGATGTCAACTTTCCAGGGGGTCTTTTTCAAACCACGACTATGGCTGTCGTCCGTATTCAAGATGTTAATTCATTTTAGTTTTCACTAATCTCTTGTTATGGAAAGCACAACATCAATAAGCCAGTTCGGTATCTCAAAGGTCAAAGGTTATTTGGGATAAAATTGCTGACATAATGTCACGCCATGTTACGCAAACGCCCATTCTGATTGAATTCAAAACGTGCGCGTTGTGCGACCACCTTTTGTGTTCACACGCGCGTGTTAGGTCACGCGGGTCATTCGGGATCAAATGCCATTGTGCGCATGCGCAGTTTAAATACCGAACTGGCTTATTAAGATCAAGCGCAAGTTTATTAAAACTTATAAGCGCATTTCAGTTTTGCTCAATGATACATAAAGCCGAAATGCGGTTCTTCATCTTCAACGTGTTTTTCTGTTTATTGCATCTTTGATTCAAGCTACTTACTAACGTCAGATGATCTTGCGTCCGTTGGAAGATGTCCTCCCGTGGCATGAATAAGTTGATGCATTCTGGGACACTGATGCTGCCTCCGTCCAAGTCAGCGATGACTACATCCAACTGTGACAAATATCAGAAAGACGACTGGATATTAAACTAAAATGAGCATTTTTGTTAAACTCGATGAGTCAAATTTTGAAACGGACAAAATGGAAAGAATAAACGGGTTGGTTAATCAAGGTAACAGCCAACTGGCCAGGCCGGTACTTTTCATTATTTTTTTAAATTTTAATTCTTTCTGGTAATGAAACCGAGGAATCCTCAAAAGCACATCTTGCACTGTAAGCTCATAAGCCTGAAGAAACCTGTAGGAAGACGACGAAAAAATGTTCAGTTTTAGACGTGGGAGGGAAAAGCCCAGAATAATATTCAAAAATAAATAACTTTTGTATTGCTCGAAAAAAGGCAATTTAAAAAAAAGTTTGAATTTTTTTATATTTTGCTATTCTAAGAGTCACTGGGTCAATACCAGAAAAAAAAAAAAAAAAAAATTCAAATTGGACAAATTACAAATAAAAAGACATTTTTGGGCCCCCTTCCCTTGACGGATGTTAGTATTAATACCATCCTAAATAAGGTTTTTGATAATTGCAGTGGAAGGTGGAGGAGAATGCTTACCGGTGTTATAAGTCATTTTTTTTCTCAAGACAAGTCAAGTCCCAAGTCAATTCTTCCAAGTCAATTTCTTCCAAGTTAAGTCCCAAGTCTCAAGTCAATTGTTGAAACACAGTAAATGTTCAGTAAATGTTCAGTAAATGTTCTCCATGCAATCGGCCAGGGCTTCCGCCCCGTATATTCTTACCAAGTTAAGGAAAAATAGAGTGAAAACGGAAGATCTTGTTTCAATCTATAAAATGTATATACTCCCCACATTAGAATTTGGTGCGCCTGTGTGGTCCTCACTATAGCCCAAGCTCAAAGTATAGGGCGAGTGCAGCGTAGAGCATTACGTATTATTGCTTATCCACATGTTTTACCGTATAATGATCTAATTTATTTATTCAATGTTCAGTCCCTTTCTGATAGACGAGACCAGCTCACTCTGCAATTCGCTAAATCCTTACTGTCTAATAAACATCGTCATTTTTTGCCACCAACTCGGCAAACTGTTTCGGGGCTCAATTTAAGGAATTCTACACAAATTACCATGCCCCAAATGAGAACTCAAAGGCTAAACAAATCACCATTAATGTCTATGATTAAAATCCTCAATGTTCAACAATCAAACTAAATATATTTGAGCTCATGAATACAGTAATTGTCAGATTTTGTTAGTTTTTTTTTAATATAATGGTTTTTTAATATAAAAGTTAATGTAACTTATTCTTTTTAATGATTGTGTAAATTTTCATTGTTTTATCTTAAGTGTTAATGTAAACTAGACATTTTTAGTCCTTGGACTTTTTGTTTGGTGTTTTTTAGAAATAAAACCGAAATGAAATGAAATGAAATAAAAAAAAATACATACTGGACACCCAGCTCGCTATGTGTTTACAGGCTCGGCGTTCTTCTCAACCGATATGTGCACACTCCCAGAAGTTTGTGTTTATTTTAACAAAACGTGTTAATGTCAGCAAGTCAAATTTATTCAAGTCAAGTTAAAGGTCGTGTACACGATTGGTAATCCTCCAATTTTTTTTTTACTGAATTATTAGGAAATACCTTACTAGACTGTAAGTTAATAGTAGTCTCAATCATCCTGTGAAATCATGGCACCAGGTGTGCTGTCGTTGTCAAGAAAAGTGGAAATTTATCTCGTTTTCCAACGATTTCCGGCCGGCAATCATTGGAAAACTGCTTTGTAGCCTTTTGTCAAGGCGCGCGTGGCTACCCGGACGAGTGACGCGCCCCAGACATGCTGGCATATTCGGGGCGCGCCACACGTCCAGGTAACCACGTGCGCCTTGATTAAAGGCCGTCATCCGCCCGACGGTTGAAAACGAACGCCGTTTTTCTCTCTTTTTTTTGCCATCCAACAACGCAAAACTTTGAACAGGTCAGTGGAACGATATTTCCTACAAAATACTAACCCCCAAATCTGCCCATTTCTGTAAACTGCAACAATGACCAATCATGTACACTACGTTTAAGTCCCAAGTCATTGAAGTAATTTTTTTCCAAGTCAAGTCTCAAGTCAAAACAAAAAGATTGTGAAGCGAGTCAACATCCCTGATGCTTACCAGTTCTGCCATCTCATTTTTCAAGGATGAGTGAACTCCCATGATGAACGGGGTCGGAGTGCTGAGCACCTCGATCAACGCAGCGGGGAGGATCGGTATATACACGTAACTGCACCGGGGAAAAGAGGTGAAGAAAAACTATCAATCAAATAGAACATTCAGACCGTGTATCAATGAGATGGTTCACCGTACATGACAGTGACTTAACCCCTTGCGTACGGTTGACACACAAATGTGCAGATTAAAAATTGCCACCTGGCCGGTTGACGTCTATACACGCCAATTTCTGCATTTTCAATCTATTATTGGGGTATTGTGTACGTTATGCTTGGCTGCACAAGCCTCTTGTTTCCATTTCACTTGGCTGCATAACCCGGCCTGGCGCCCCGACGCCCCCAAGAAATACCCGGCATGCCCGGGTTCAAGGGGTTAACAAGCCAGTCATGTTTGGTGCTGACTGATGAAATGTTTGTGGTTTTTTTTTTTTTTTATGAAATAGAAACCAGTTTTCTTTTTCACTTTGTAAATTCCTTCAAATTACCCAGTCAGTCTCCCTTGTGGTTTGTTTGACGATATTATAAGTCTAAAAGTCATATCCTCATTGAGTGATCCCCGCAATGTCGCTTCCCAGGTTGTACCTTAACCCTAACCCTCCCCAATCCTCCAAAATCCTCATGGTGGTTTTGGAGGATTTTGGAGGATTGAGGAGGAATGGTGATTGAAGCACCGGAGGATTTTGGAGGATTGAGGAGGAATGGTGAATGAAGCACGGAGGATTTTGGAGGATTGAGGAGGAATGGTGATTGAATGGTGATTGAAGCAAAGGATTTTGAAGGATTGAGGATGAATGGTGATTGAAGCACAGGAGGATTTTGGAGGATTGAGGATGGTTCCTAGCAATACGGGCCTAGGGGGTTAGGGTTAAAGTTGGGGCGTAATCCCCAGCTTCTCAGTATTATGGGTGTATGACTTCTGACTAGCCCCCCCCCCCCAACCAAAGACACTGACAGTTTGGGAGACCACCGACAAAGGGCAAAATAGCTCAGTTGCTAGAGCACCGGTATGGTATTCTGGCGGTCGCAGGTTCAAATCCCGCTCCTGCTAGTTTTCTTTGTTCACTTAGAAAAACTCAGGAAAACCAGTTAAATTTGGGCGCGTAATCCCTGGCTATACAACATTATGAGTTTATGACAATTTGCGTAGAGCGCCGGTACGGTATTCCAGAGGTCGCGGGTTCGAATCCCACTCAGGTAGTGGAGTTTTACCTATATTTCAGCGGGAAGAGCAGGGACAGGAGAGCCGTGCAGGCTTCCGTTAACCTGGTGTAGCTACTTGAATGAAAGAGGATCTTGTTGTCTGTGATGGCCGCACTGTACAGACACATTACATTGCGAATACCTACACGGGAGATAAAGGAAGAAACATTATGTTGTGATGTTTGCAAATGGAGAAAGGTAAATGGGGGAGGGGCCTCACTGTGCCCCTCCCCCTTTATGTGCTTTAGCCGATTCATCTGAAATATAAACCTTTTCGACATCCTCAATGCATTGTGGGTATGGAGGCCAAACAAACCGTTTAATATACACAAGTCTTACGGCACTCTGAACCAGTCCAAATATTAATTGATTTTATGCTAAATATCTGTCATGAGTTGAGACTCTTTTCACATATCTTTGCAGGGAACATCAAGAAAATAATAACCAGAAAAAAAATCAATTTTAAATGGCAATAAAAATAAGGAAATAATTGGGGAATCCCTCTCAGGGTACCAGTTACTGATGAATTCAACTCTCTGGAATTAGAACAGCTAATAATAGTCACATGATTAGCCAATCAGAAGAGGATTTTCCAACCATGACAACCAATGCGACCAATCACGTTCGTTCTTATGTGCTTGCTCTTCTAATGCCAGTAAGGGCTGATGCTGTTCCCACGATGCTTTGAGAATGTCAAAAAGGTGTATTTGGCAGAGATATGTGTTGACTGAGATATTTGATTCCACTGCCGGCCGTGAACACGATTTACCCATCTTTGTTCTAAAACAATATCTTTCTCCAATTTTCATTCAAATGCCTTCAAATTCGGTACAGGTATTATCTGTGTGAAAAGCTATCATTAGAATCCATTTTTTTACATCCAAGGTCAACGCTGGAGGCATTATAACTGACCCCCGATGACAGTTAGAGGAAGTTTCCAAATTTCATGCCTATCGGCGTTCTGGGTCCTGACAGGGTTAAATGTACATGTAACTGAACAATTCTAGAGTCTGCAAGCATTATCCAACATGATGTAAAAAAACCAAAATGTGTTAAGAAACACAAAATAATAATCTTGTAAAATAGAAATATGCAGTACATTGCATTGAAGGTTAACACTGCGAACGGGAATAGGAAATTTTGCAAATTGTTGCATTCGCACGTACCTCTCCCCCATCCCATATATATATATCCCCCCCCCCCCGCAAAGTCAAGATTGAAATTATTTTCACACTTTTAGGAAAAGATGTGAAAATGTCTGCACATATTTTCCTACTTGGGAAAATGTCTTCACATTTTGTAAAACGAAAATGAATTTCCCCCGGAAGAGAAAAAAATCCCATTCCCAGGTTAGCATTCAAATACAACGTACTGTAATGACTAACGGGAAAGACAAAAATAATCTGATTAGACAGTGTGGATATGATGATGCCTTGCGTTATCGCTTTTTAAATACCTAGTTGCTGCATGAGCAATGCAATCTTGCATCCTGTAATGGGCAGCTTGTCACTGAGCGGCGGCTGAAGTGCTTGTCTATCCCCTGCACCGATGGAGAAACGAACCTAAGAAAGAAAGAATTACTCGCAGTGAATTCCCAGACAATCTGTATTAAATACAGGCACTGGGTGGTTTCAACAGAGACCACTAGCCCAATGAAATGCCTGAACTCTCAACCGGGATTACGAAATAGACGAATTCCAAATGGACGAAAATATCACCGATCTGCGCACTTGCGGGTTTGTATAAGAGGCTCTCAGTGCTAAGCAAAGAGCTTGCTACACTAAACGGGCGCTGCGCTACCATTTATGGTGTGATTCATTCATGGATGAATGAATTTGTTGAATAGCACTGTTTTTGTTTAGCACTGACATCCTCGCTATCAACCCGGAAGTGCGCAGATGGGGCTAATGTGAAATTCCTCTGTGGGTTGTCAAAATTGTCCAAAGGTTATAAAATTATGCAGCTTTGAATCGGTTTGTGAATACAAAGAGTTTTATGGTGGGACTGCAGTTGGCATTACAGTCATGAGGCACTAATCAATGCAGGTCTAATCTGGCATGTTCAATTAACTCTTTGTGAGCACATGACACATTTGAGAATTATCTTAAACTTGTGCTGTTCACATGTAGTTGACGATAGGCCGATCCGTTAAAGGTAAATATACAACATTTGCAAACATCAAAAACAAAACTACTGAGTTATAATGAAATACTTGACTTGACTGTTATACAAATAATGAATGTTTATGAGTGCGATGGTTAAAATAATTTCATGAGGTGACAGATTGAATGTTCCATTCCACGAGGCGAAGCCGAGTGGAATGGGGCATTCTATCTGTCACTGAATGAAATTATTCTTACCATTGCACAAATGTGAAACATTCATTATTTGTTTTTATACAACGCCTGAATAAATCCTCGTCGGATTGCATGCATGGATTTCTTTGTGTACAACGTGCCGTTTTCCCTTCTCTGTCCCACATAAAACCGCGACAAAAAGTTGTCAAGTTCCGAATCAGTTAGAGCTTCAATTATTATTTCTGCGTGTCTTGCAAATTCCTCTAATCGTTTGACTGCATATTTAATTTGTCTCTGTGTTAGCAGCGTCAGCATCCAATATTTTGTCGTCTGTTAGCCGCGGTTCGGGAACATCGTCTGCCATTTTGTATGAATGACAGCCGTGTTGTAGCGCCACCTATATATGACCGTGAAATTTGCGAAGTTACATCACACGCCTACCGTGTGATGTAACTTCTCACGGTGTGCGATGGAACAAATAATTCAATGCACGTGATCGACGATTCACCAATCAGATGGCGGGTATTTATTCAGGCGTTGTATAAAAGTAAATAATCTCAAGCATCCTGTGAAATCATGGCACGTAGCGAGCTGTAATTTAAAAAAAAAGGTGGAATTTTGTATCGATTTCCAATTTGTATCAATGAATACATATCCCAGCTACAATTATCAGTGCGTGACAATTTCTACACAGAAAGGAAAAGGACTTTTTTTTTACTAAACTATATTACTAGCTTTTAACCCTTTGAAGCCGGATGATGCCTGTACACGCCAAAATCCAAAAACAATTGCCACCAGGCCGGATGATGTCTATACATGTACATGCCATTCTATGCATTTTCAATCCATTGTTGGATTATTGTATATGTTACGCTTGGCTGCACAGGCCTCTTGTGTCTGTTTCACTTGGCTGCACAGGCCGCCCCAGCACCCCAGCGTCTCATTATAAATTACCGACTTCAAGGGGTTAACCATGTTTTAATGATTTGTCAAACAAACCACAAGGGAGACCGACTAGATAAATGTTTTTTTAAGATTTCATTGTTAAAACTTGAACTCGGGGGAATAATGACACGACCTGCAACTGATTTAAACATTGTGACAAAACATGTAAACAAAGGAAAAGGCGAAAAAAATGGTTAATGAGCAAAACAATGTGAGGGGAAAAAAGCCCACCCTGTGGTACATGTAAAAGCACACACATTAATAACTTCAGTAAAGAAGTGCAGTGTTAAACATTAAAGGGACACATTGCCTTCAAATGTCATGAAATTTTGCTGTTTGGAAATGTTCCTAATCTGGTGAACACAGTCCGCCATTTTGTGGAGTCAAAAATTTGGTTCTACAAAATGGCGGACCGTTATTTGTCACGAAATTAAACAAAAACCACGCAATTTGAAGGGATAGTTATGTGAATCTTTATATTCTACTTTTAAAAAAGCTTCCCAACCATATCCATTTCAGTTTTATAGCCCAAATCGCAAAATCCAAAGCAATGTGTCCCTTTAATTACTTTACTAGGGCTGTTGTCGACAGGCCTTTTGTCGACAATGTTGGCGACAATGAAATGTTTCCGACATGTCGATACAAATGACTCATTGTCGACCAAAAAAAATAAAATTAAAAATAATCATCACACGCACTTTGTGTCCAAACCGATTTTTGTGCGAGCTGTTCTAATAAATACCCTGGGGAATTTCTGGTCACACTGCGCATGGCCCTTGCTTAATACATGACACATGACACATGATATTTCCAAATTAAAACATTGCCAAGAACGGATCGGGGCTTGCAGAAGAACAATGTTTGTTGTTTTAAATAATAAATTAAACTATGAACGTCAGAAATGACAAGGAATTCAACAATTATTACAGTGAAGATTTAGTAATATAAACAACGTTTTACGTATAGTCAATGCCCGATTTATTTAGGGAGGAGTGGCTAATATGTGGTCGGGCCAGGCCTTTGAAAAGTCCAGCCATGCCCGGGCCTTCGGGCTTTTACTCTTGCTATTGTGAGCCACAAATCACCTAACAATAGAGCATCAACTAATCAATAAAGCCCGGCCTCTGCCAGGCCAGGCCTGGTTGTAGCCCCTCCCACACTAATCTGTACCCATTCACGGCTGGATCAAAAGATGCCTCAGCTGTCAGTCAAGTCTGGGTGAACAATGGGAGCCGGCTGGACTCCAGAATTAATGAGCAGTTTATTGTGTACAATCAGGGGATTATAGAAGCCCAAAGGCCTGGGCGTTCCAGGGGCTTGGCTTGGCTTGGCTTGGCCCGGCCCGGCCCGGCCCGGCCTGGCATGGCCACAGATTAACCACTCCACCCTTACCCGACTTGTAACTTGCTTTTGTCGACAATTTGTCGACGTCAGAGTTTTATTTTGCCAACGACAACAGCCCTATAATTTACCAAGTCTCTCCCTAAAGCATCCTTGATATGAAATTTCATGTCATGTTATCATGCATCAACTTCATTAACTCTAACCCTGCCAGACGCAGCACAGTGCATCTGTGGTGACAGCTTGACCTTGCTGCACTCTGCACACAAGTCAATGTGACAAAGTATACAATCTGATGCAACTGGCAGGGTTTCTAGCCAAAATACCTTGGAGGGTTAGGGTTAAATTAAAACAAGATATTTCCTTCTGGCCGATGGATGTAAACAATGGTTATTAGAAATCTAGACTATAACAGATGTACATGTAGTATAGGTGACGAGATTAGTGATTCAAGAGGTCAAGAGGGCGTTTATGCAACACAATTTCTCTCGTCTAGCAAACACCACGATAATGATATATTTTTGTTGGAAGTCGTGTTTATTTCAATGTTTGTCATGGGGCAAGAAACTTGTAAGTCACTATTAGATTTTGTTATTTTTTGATTGGTCACCAAATATAACTGAAAGTAAAACTGAGCAATAGGCAATAGGTCAGTTTGTCAGAGGTTATCTGCTATGGCCGTTGTGCTGAGAGAGGTAAACTTGTAAAAATAAACATATAAATGAAAACCTCTCATTTGGGATAAATACGGAAAACTGGACAAGCTCAAAAAAGTGATTTATCAGAACAAAACCACCATCGCAGGACGGTAGATTATTAAAATGAAAGAAGAGGCAGTACAAAATATTACGGCAAATAACATGGCAGGAAAAAACAGTCCAAAAAATAGTGCGGAGCGGCTGCCTAGCGAAAACCTCTCTTGGAAAACCCTGTATGTGCATGTACAATGTAATTCACCACCTTTCTTTCGTACACCTACAACCTGTATGTATTAGGGTGATTCCATAAATTTGAGGTCCAAAAGTGTGACAACTTTTGGTGTTCCTGTTACACCGGACCTGTGTAATTTCCCATCAAGTATCATTCAAATTGACTTCACACTATTTTTTACTTGTTCAGCAGGTACTTTGCTTTTATACACAATCACACTTGGAGATAGAAGGCATTAAAACCCTAACCCTCCAGGGCATTTCTGCTAGAACCCTGCCAGATGCATCAGATTGCATACTTTGTCACATTGACTTGTGTGGAGAGTCCAGCAAAGTGGAGCTGTCACCACAGATGCACTGTGCTGCGTCTGGCAGGGTTAGGGTTAAAGAATGTGTCCGGAGTTGCAAAATCTTATGCATGTCACTATTTAACAGGGACACCAAAAATGTCTCACTTTTGGACGCCAAATTTATGGAATAACCCATATGTCTGGGATTCCTGTGCCATGTAGAATACACAAAATCGAAAAAAAGTAATTTACGGAAAACCGCAGTTAACATGTAACCTGAGCAAGAATTAGTATAATATGTTAATGTAATGAACCCGGCATCAGATTAAGAAAACAGGAGGGAAAACGCAAACTACAATGACACGCAAGGCAAACAAAAATGATACGCAAATCAAAATTAACATGCATTAAAAAAATATAAAAAAACAGCGGTGAACCAGAATGAGTCTAGATAGCATGATGGCCCTGAAATGTGGATGAAAAAGCATGTGAGTGGCCCCTGAACCTGGATAATTCACCTACCCATTCATGCTCTATAGTTTCTTGTGAGCAGTCGTTGAGTGAATTCTGCATGAAAAGCAACACATTTTGGTTTGTAAAAAAACAGAACAGAAGTGAGTGGTGGTGTTCAGGGTGACGAGTAATAATAGCCAGGAGTTGTCTTTAATGAGTGACAATAATTAAGGTCATCACTTGTGAAAAATAGTTAATCTCATAATAATGCAAATGGAATGCTTTCTCTCATTTTGGAGGGAGGCCAGCATCTTCTGATGCGTCTTGGTGTCATGTGACACCGGTGTCGTGTGACCTCGGTGTCACGTGACCCCCGCGAGCAATGATATTTCCTCAAGGGTATGTTTTTACACTATGTGCAATGTGTTCCCTGCGATTAGCCGTGCTCGGTGCAAGTGCTATTTGTATGCAATAAACTGAATTTGTGAAACCGCTCTTAAAACAGCTGGGCAGTACAATTCTGACAGTTGCAGAATCTTTACTCGGTTGTCAAATAACTTAGATCGCTGATTAAATGATCAAAGGTTAATCAACAACATAAACAATTTAAATCTGCAAGAAATTTTTTTTTTTCTTGAAACATTTAACTGCCTGAGATATTTTCCCAAATGCACCCTAAAGTGTGATTATTTACATCCAATCAGTTCTGATTTTTAACTGTATGCGATTTAAAGAGATCACAACTACATGCTCTTCCAAATGAAATCACTCAAACACATTTGTGGCGTCGCAAGGGAAGCTGGACATAAGTCGTATGACCTATTTTTGAGTAGTTGCAATTTACATGAAAATCGTCAAAAAAATCACGATTCCTGTTTTTGTCAAAATACTGTAGTTTAAAGCATATTTAATTCAAAATACCAGTTTGCTTTTGTGTTGAGACCAATAAATGTGTACAATTTGACATTTTTGTCTGGCGTACATGTACTTCCGAAAATAATCGTGTAAACTAGTGCTGACTTTACGGCTCTATTAAAAAAAAAAAAAAAAATATCGTTTAACAGTACTTTTTTCACCATTACAAAGCTTACATCATATATTTTATTATGGAATGGAAATCTCAATTTTCAAAATTGCCAACTAATGTCGGATTTCGCTTGCTGGTGCCACATTTTAGTGCATTCACTAAAACGAGGTTGCTCGACAATCCTATCACCCTGACAACTTCGACTCAAATTCTGCCGTCACGCAAACCCCAATCAGAACAGTCACCTAACCAATCGCAAGCCCAAAAGGAAACCAAGCAGTTTAGTTCATCAAAATGCTCACACATATATACAAAATGGTTTTCACGGACGTTGAGAGAGAACTGAATATTTGGGCAATACACATAAAAGACAAGAGACACTGCACAGGGCTTCAGAACGTAAAGACAAAAATTCAAAATTAGTTTTGATGTACAACAGAAGTCCCACGGACACTAAACAGACAACATGGCAGGACATGCACACGCTCATCAAGTTTGGATATTACAAAGTTGGACTACAATGCCACCAAATTTTGGGTTAACCCTAAGCAATTTTACTAGAAACCTTCCTCAACCCGTCAAATTCAAACACCATGTTTGACTGTTGCTGGTTAACAATACCCAACCCGTCAAACTCCAACAGCCCACTTGCCATAACAGTACACAACCCGTCAAACTCCAACACCCCCTTAGCTGTTGGGTTTTGATTGAGTAGGTACACTTGGCCAAATGCACAGCATGAACAATGGGGACATACAGTACCCATTCCGTCAAAATCCAACAACTATTCATGTGCAAAACATTCAAGCCCTAATTATGCAACATACATTATTCAATGTATGTGTTCCTTAGAAGTATTATGTAAGACACCATACAAGCTGTTGATTCCATTGTTTGTTCTACCTCCGTACCCCATTGTTCAGTGCATGTCAAACAAAACATACAGCCACACACACATCCCAAAACCAGAGCTCTATGTAGCCATTGCTCGAACCAACCTTCCCCAATCAGTCAAAACCCAACACTGGATACTGTGCAGCTCCAGTGCCCATCCCGTCAAAATGCCACAAAATCCAACACCACATCAAAAGTACACAGTACCTAACCCGTCAAATTCCAATGAAACCTGGTGTCGGAGTTTGGCTGGATGGGGATTGTTAGGCTTAAGCCAAGCTCTGAATGTCCGAGGCTGGGCCGTACAGGGGCGTGATAATGAACGACCTAACACTGAATCCCGTTGGAGGATGTTCAAAGTTGGACCAACGAGGGACGTGAGTTGCTTTCACCGATGGTCAAAGTTACCCCGCCTGGGTCTGTAAATGTGTCTGAAAATTGGGATAATTTTTCCCGGAATCTGTTGAAGAATTATCCTCTATTTAGATCTGGACCCAGGATAACCGTAAGGGTGGTAGGATTGGCAATTTAAAATGCCGCCAACCCTACCGCCTCTGTTGTAGCCCTTTACCTAGAGTGGCTTTTAGCCTTGTATTGGGCGATTTCAATAAAAAAAACTTGGTCAAAGGTTGTTCAAGTTTGACATCTATTTTACATTAGTTAAAAGCTGCACATGGAAATAAAATCAATAACTAATTTTTGCTTATGAAATCAACTTTCAGTAGAGCATTGAGCTGGATGATTTACCTGAGGTCCGCTGGCGGGTGGTACTTGAATATGACCCAAGATGTTACCAACTAACGTCTCGAGATGGACATCAAACGAGTCGATATATGCCGTGTAGATTAGGCCCAGACAACTCTGAGAGAATGAAATTCAAAATAACAGGGACACTATTCAATTTAAGGAGGATCAGTGATGAAGTTAAGACCAGGAGACGGAGATGGACTAAAGAAGGAACGAAAGTAACTGCATGATATCTTTGGACTTTCAAGTGGACCCAGGTGAAAAAGTAGAAGAATAGTAGGATCAAAATAAAATTAAAAAACAGGACAAAAAGTAGGACTTTGGAGGACAAAATCAGGATAAAAGTACATTGTAGGACTTTGCAGGCTTTCAGGATTAGTTTTCATTGATACTCACCCATGTCCACAGCTTCACAAGCCTCATTTGGCATGTTCTGTACTCACAACACTTGTGCTCCGTCCTCAACTAAGCTCTTGGAAGTAAAGTTGCAGTACTCCTGCACCCAAGCCCTTCATTGTGTGATTTTTGTATACGACAGTGTGTAACACCATTACGTAAAATATTCAATGGATTTCATTTTTCGCTGTAGTGGGACAAAAAAGTAGGGAAAAAGTAGGACAAACTAAGAATTTCAAGAAAAAAAGTAGGAAAAGTAGGAGCAAGGAAAAAAAAAATAGGAAAAAGTAGGGATACTTAAATGCCTGCATCTTTGACTTGGGGCCAATTTCATAGCAAACAAAAAATAAGCACAAAAAAAAACCTTGCTTAGTCAAATCAAGCCATCAGCAAAAACTCCATGTGATTGTCACAAGCAATATACATCACATGGAGTTTTGGCCGGTAAGCTTGTTTTACCAAGTCATATTTTGTGGTTAAGCTAATTTGTTGTGCTTAAGCAGCTCTATGAAATTGGCCCAAGGAGAAAGAAGGAAAGTGGGGCGTCCTAGGACAACCGGGAGAAGAACAGTAGAAAAGGAAAGGAAAGAGTTAAGATGGAGATCTTGGAATGAAGCCAAAGCCTGTAGCCCGAGACAAAGCACGCTGGAGAGATTGCACTCTAGCCTTATGGGTCCACTGGGCCCTCAGAAGATAGGATAGGATACACTATTAGAATTGAGCCAGTAATAGGTTTGTTCTCCCATGTACACAGGGCCCAATTTCATGGTTCTGCTTACCGTTAGCGAAAAATCCCCGCTTACTGTAGCAGAAAATTCTGTGCTTACGGCAAACGTATTTCACGCATTAGCGGGGAATTTTGGATCCTGTAACTAAGGATTCTGTGCTTACAGGGTTAGCGCAGAATTTTTGCGCTAGCGCTGTAAGCGCAAAATGGTGATCGTAAGCGCGGAAAGCTGTGGTTAGCAGAGCCATGAAATTGGGCCCAGAAGTGTAGGTCAATGAGTGCATATTCCATGAGTTCATCAGTAATCTTATCTTGAAGTGTGGCAGCAAAATGAAAAATGACGTGTGGATAAAGTGTGGAGAGACCAAGATGTGAAGCATCCTTCCGTCTGAGAAACAAAGTCCTTTGCATTATTTTAAAATCTTAAACTCTTAAATACGGACGACGGCCACAGCTGCGGTTTGAAAAAGACCACCCGGCTGGTTGTCGTCTATACGCACATTCCTGCACATACTCAATCCATTCATGTTTCAACTATATGGGAGTGTAATGAATAGACAGAGCTTTTTCAAACAAAGCTTTCATTCACACGGAAGGGGGGTAGTGTGATGAGCAGGACCACTCTATTCAGCATGGTGCCTACATTGTATTGTTTACATTTATGCTTGGCTGCACAGCCCATTCTTGGCATACCAGCCCCCCTTCAATAACAGCCGGTCGCAAGGGGTTAACGATGAATTCCTGAAGTCCTATTTGATTATAAATTCTTTCACAGTTTACAAGAAATAAATGACTATACAAATAAATACATGTGTAATGCACTCACCACAATAAGTAAGGATATCGGGTTTCTGTTAATTTCATTTCTAATTTATAACAGCAAACAAGGTACTCTGATACCACTGATATCCATCAAACACTGAGCTCTGATAACTAAAAACGACATGCAATTACCTTCAGAGTCTCGAAGTAGCACAGCCGTGATACAAGCACGAGACTTTTGGGTGCAAACATCATTGTGTGGTGCACGAGGGCCCCCTCCATCTCATCCTCGACATCGTCCGGTCTGGTGGGCGTCATCTTGACAGCTTCAGAGAAAGTGAGGACGGCGCAGTAATGGCGCTCAGCTTCGATGTCCGTCAGCACGGCGATGAAGAACGTTGGTTCCAGTGCCTTGGAGAGAAGCTTCCATCCGCCGGGCTGGCAAAACTGAATATTCAGTACAAAATGAGAAATGTTACAATTGTAGACCATCACAAGTTTAAAGTCGTTTTTTTTTTTTTTTTTTTGTGGGTGTTTTTACCCGAATTTCCGAAATCATTTTTCTACACCTAACCTGAATCCTCAAATAATCTCCGATTCCAAAATCCTCCAATGTTTGTTACTGGGGGCCACGCACTGCCTGAACCCTGCAAAATCCTCCTAATTGCTAGGAGAAATGATGACACCCCTCACGTTTAAACACCTTTAATACATCTCTGCGTACGGGTAAATTTAGCTCACCTTCCCCATCTGTGTCTGATTGTCTGTTGAGACATAAACTTTCAGGCACTCTACTCGTCTTGATGTCTCATCACATCCTTTCACTGTTGTTGTTCCAAAGGCTAGTACTATGAGATAATGTACCTTACATCCCTGTGATTTCTTGTCTTTTGTAGCCCACACCTTGAGTGACCTTTTGGCTTTGTGTTGGGCGATACTCATAAAAAAAAAATTTAAAAAAGTCCCCCAAAACAACTTGTATCCAGCATTCATCTCTTGGACTTACCAGCTCAATCCCGGAAATGAAGGGCACATCTTCCCAGTCCTTGTCAGGGAAACGTTGGAGAATCTTTCCGCCACCAAAGGCTGATGCGCCCTCTGTAATAAATAAAGAATTAACGTGAAAGGAATCCTCGTGTATAAACAGCAGGTTCGTTCAAGTTTCACTTACATGCACTCTGTGACCTTTGTAATTGGAAGTGAGCATCTGTACTGCAAGTACAATTTGGAAGTTCTTTCACAAATACATTTCAGATTAGGCCCAAAAATAATAGTTCAGCTTCCAGTTACCATGTTAAAATAGGGTAGGTACAATGTAGGGTATCTGCATGTTTCAGAAAGTCAAATTTAAGACTTTTTAAGACCCTTTTAATGCTGCCCTAAACAAGTACTTCGTACTTCCCCAATACGTCCGAGGACAATGCTTTGTGTTTCCTATTGTTCCTTTAATATAACCAACCCCCATAGACTAAGCACGTATCCTTACGTTCGAGGACCGATTTCAACAAAAGACTCTACGTTCGAGGACTAAAAGGTTTCTTTGTGTTTCCTTTCTTCTCTTGTCCTCAGAGATATATACAGTGCACGTACATGCATACTATGTACATGTAGATGTATGCAATCCCAGGACTGCTGTATCATGTTATAAATGAATGATGTTCAATACAATTAAGATCATATTACTTGAATACTGAGTGGAAGGTCAAAGTACTTTGAAGTCAATTTGTTGGTGAAAAGCTAATGCACTTCAGACACAGGTGTAATACTGTGCTGTGTGTACATGAAGCTGCACTCAATTACACCATGGAGGAATGATTACACGCACGTCATACACATATTTTTATTTTGACATGTTTGTATATAAAGACTTCAGACACAAAAGCCGCTAAATGCCACTTCCATGAAAAATTTTAAAAACAATATCACGAGAAAGCTCTCAGTTCCTATATATATTTTTTGTTTGTGTTTAGTGGCTTTTGCGCCTGAAGTCTTAATATGTACATGTACGTGTACATTTACATACCTTTGAGGACATGAGGAAGAAGAAAATACAAAGGAAGCTTTCTTGTCCTCGGGAGTCGGTCTTTTGTTAAAATCGGTCCTCGGATGTAAAAATACGTGCTAGGTCTATGGGGTTGTATTATATTAACCCTAACGTCACCGAATACTACAAAATACTACATGTACAACTGTACTTGAGTAAACTGTAGTATGCAGTACTGGCCTATGAGAATTGAGTAGTATTTTGTAGTACAGTGTACTGTACCCTAAGTGAATGCCTAGGACGTTAGGATTAAAGGAATGGGAAACACAAAGAATTGTCCTCAGTAGTATAGGAAAATACGACTATAAGTACATGTACATGTAACACACCATGTACTCTAGTGTATACAGTAGGCCCCTATACATTATTTGAATGTACTTACACTATTTGAAAAAGTCTGACAAAATGTGTACAAAATTGATCACTTATATTTTAACCCCTTGCGTACGGATGACGCCATATGGCATCCAAAAAAAGTGTCACCAGGCCGGATGACGCCATTTGTGCAGTTTCAATCCATTGTTGGATTATTGTTTATGTTATGCTTGACTGCACAAACACATTGTAGGGCCAATGATTTTCCGTTTTAGTGGAAACCAAACGGAATTAACGGAATTGGCCTCTTTTATTGTGCATTCATTTACATATGTATGAAATAATGTCAAATGGAAATGAAACAGATTTTTGTACACTGTTCTAATGGGCGAAACGGAAATGAAGATTTGTCAAAACGGAAAATTGACTTTTCTGAAACGGAAAATCATTGGCTCTAACATTGTAGCGGTTCGCTTGGCTGCCAGAACCACCGCAACACCCCGACGTCTCCCGTAAAACCATACTCAAGGGGTTAATGAAATCACCCAAATACAAGGCTAAAAGCCACTCTGGGTAAAGGGTTACAATCAGAGGTGGTTGGGTTGGCCACATTTTGAATTGCCCACCCTACCACCCTTACGGTTTTCCTGTGCCCAGATCTAAATAGAGGATAATTCTACAACAGATCCCAGAGAAATTACCCTAATTTTCAGACCTATAGACCCAGGAGGGGTAACTTCCAATACGATACAAAAACAATGTGACCTTAACCAATACTTTAACCCTTCTACTGTTATAACTATCATAACTATCAGAAAACCTAAGCCCTTCCTCTCCAACAGCTTGTGTGTTTCAACCTGAAACTCGATAGGTTTTGATAGGTATTGTAGTTGGCTCCATTTTGGCACCGAGAGAGGGAGGGTTAATTAATACAAATTACATGCACATGTATGTTATAACACACCGTAAAATATTGGTGTACATTTTGCAGACAGAAGTGAGTGCAATTCATTTGTGTATTTTATGATTAGAGACGTACCTGGGAATTCGACCTCCAGTTACTCAGCTGAGTGAAGGAGCTATTTTCAAGTTATGCCAAATATGTGGAGCCAATGTGGATGACCAATGTGTAAGACTAGCCCAACCACCCACTATACTTTCGGGAATTAGAACTACGCTTGAATCCTCCCCCTACGCTACCACTACGCTATAAATTTAAGAGCAAGAGTATATTCTAAAAAAAACTTCAAATGAACTAAATTTTGCCTCGATAATCTTAAAGACGCTTGCTCAAAACACTCAAGGGAAAGTGGCCAGGAACTGCCTCAGATTGCACCACAGAGCATCTTAAATCCAAAAATGTTCGGGCCCCTTAAGCAGACCCTGGACCCCACACCATAAGGGCTTCGTGCTTGGCACTCGCATTGATCCTCCTTTGGGAAAAAAGCCCCTACACTTAAATTTCACCGTAGCTAGAACAATGCCTACACGTACAATGTACGTATGTACGTGCACTCTCCGAGGACAAGAGAAGAAAGGAAACACAAAGAAACCTTTCAGTCCTCGAACGTAGAGTCTTTTGTTGAAATCGGTCCTCGAACGTAAGGATACGTGCTTAGTCTATGGAGGTTGGTTATATTAAAGGAACAATAGGAAACACAAAGCATTGTCCTCGGACGTACATGTATTGGGGAAGTACGACTGTGTGTACAGTAGTCAATACACACACATTTACCCTATGGATGCCAACTTCCAGCATATACTGAAATACAACATCAACTTCATTCTCGATTATTGATACCAATGTAACAAGTTTTAGTAGCGCCCACCCGAACAAAGATACTGACAATTTGGGAGAACGCCAACATAGGGCAAGATAGCTCAGTTGGTAGAGCGTCGGTACGGTAACCCGGAGGTCGCAGGTTCGAATTTCGCTCCTGCCAGTTTCTTTGTTCACTTTGAAAAAGTTTTAGAAGCATTGAATTTAACCCTAACCCTGCCAGACGCAGCACAGTGCATCTGTGCTGACAGCTCCAATTTGCTGCACTCTGTAGCCGAGTCAATGTAACAAACTATGCAATCTGCTGCGTCTGGTAGGGTACTAGCCAAAATACCCTGGAGGGATAGGGTTAATGTCTGTTAAGATTTTTACCAAATTCAATGCATCTTTTTAAAAAAAATTGACATTTGACATTGTTCTGGTTACACACACAAGTGTGTAAATACCACTAATCGCGGACTCCCTATTGTCCCTCTTTTGTTTGTACTTTTAACTTTTTCCAAAGGCCTCCCATATGTTTTGTACATGAATTTTAATGGTGGATGTTCGGTCAATCGTGGACCTTTTGTCTACGCCCTAACTCTTTTTTTCGTAGTCCACGATTGCCGGTATTTACATACTCACACATGCCCTCAGGCACATACATGTACAATGTAATAACTGCGTGTGTGAACCAGAAATACGTCATCACTTCGGTACTCTATGGACAGTGTGAAATGGCAAATTATTGGTCCTATTATAGAAAGATCCTGCCCCTGATAGTGCATCCAGTGAAGTTTATCAAGGGGATTCCCCTTGGTCTTCACAAGTCACAAGGCCAGCCAGTTCTGTTTCCGATTACCACCAGTGCATGTGCTTGGTACAATACATGTACAATGTACGTATACTCTTCTTTGTAATTCTTCATCTAGGGGTGCACTACACTAATTCATGTCCGAATTTATGCGCCAGCTCATCAACATACAATGTATACCCACAACTTTTTTTGAAAAAGGAGAGTTTGTGCCTCCAAAAATTGTGGGATTGTGTAAACATAGCCCAGCATCAACTCCCTGGTTTCTGGGCTTCCATCTGTGTGCAGACTTGATAAAATTACTGTTGAAAAATGGGTCCTATTTGCCCGAGAAAGTGGAGGGATGCCATGTTAAAAATGGCTGTTGATCGGCTTGGGAAATAGGACTTTTTGGGGGGGTGGGTTTGTTTTGTGTCAATAATTAAAAATGTAATTGGTTAACCCCCAAAAATAGAAAAGAAAATGAGAGATAAAAGATCAGACAATAAAGTGACATTTGTTTTTGTAGACCCCAGTGATGCTGGGGTACAGGTTATTTAGCCCTGAACTTTGTTGATTTTACACTGTTGTCAATGGAAGCTTGAATTAGTGTGGTGCACCCCTAGAGAACTTGCTACGCTTGCCAAATAACAGGGTTGAACCTGCGTTGCTCCCAGATTCTTACTCTGTTCAAAGCGTTGTTAATTTGGTTGGAGAAGAGTTGGGCTCATTCTTACAATCACTCTCTCACCGGAGATCTGTTGCTACTCTTAGTCTGTTCTGTGTTATTCCATGAATTTGAGACACACACACATTTTGGCATTCTTTGATTATGTAATTGTTTTTCTTGTTTAAACCAAACTGCCTTTAATGATGATTATGGTATGAACTTGAAGAGTAAAAGGAAGGCTTTCAAATGATACAAAACATGAGGGCATTATATGTGATATATTTATGTTTTGTCACCAAGTGTGATGGTGTCCCGGACTAAATTATGGGGGAATTTTGTGACATAAAAACTTACGAAGTACAAATAGGGTTCAGAGGTTAAAACAATTTACTATTTTTTCTCTTTTACGCGACAGGTTATGCAAAACTGCATGTAACTTAACAACAACAAATCATCTTTTCTGTTATATGGCTAACAAATCTGTGGTTAAGGAGGTAACAGATAGTGTCCCACTCAGTTATATTTTGTTACATCCTGCCTGCATGTCTAGCTTCCTTACTTTTCATCAAATGAAGTCTGAATTAAAATTGATTTCTTTTGTGTGATTACTGCTTTAATAAAAGTAACTTATAGAGTCAATACATTGGACTGCCTTTTGGACAAAAATTGACTCGGAGGTAACGGGGGTGTCCCACGTTACATCCTAACAATTTTGGGAACTTTCTTCCATAATTCATCTGTAAGCAGTATGTGAGATGTCCATGCAACATGATAACAAAGACTTGGAGAACCTCTTTTCAAAAACATAAAAAAGACCCCCTAAATTGGTGTCATGTGTTAGTTTTCTACCCTTGATGGAGTGGTGTCCCATGTTACATCCTTGCAGGCTTGCCAAATCAATTATTACATCAAATGTTTTAGCCAACACTATTTGATGGGTATGTAAAAGGATAACATTTTCTAACCACCACATAACAGATTTTGATGCTTTAACATGTATTATTTATGAATTATCAACATAAACTAAGATGTAACCGGGACACTGTGTCCCTTGTTACATCGTTGATTTATCCAAAGTAAGTCTATGGGAGTTGATGTGAAACTCAAGAGAGAGGACCCTAAACTAAATATTATGTCACAATGAATCTAAGCTATGATGAAATAATTGTATAGAATCCCAGGTGGTGCAACAAATTTATTTTATAGCAATTTAAAATTTTTAACACTAGGTCACACATTGTGTCTCAACTTCATGGAATGACCCACCTACAGATATTTTCATGGTAAATGTTCCACCGGCTTGTCCAGCTTGGTTCCTCCAGTTAGGGTGTTTGAGCGTGAAACTTGGCTTTCCGCCTGTTCCCACCAATATACTCCAGCTGTACCTACATTTGTACATGTAGAATGAAAAGCTCTGCAAATAGCTTTTTCCCTCGTTCTGTATCTCTATGGAATTCTTTGCCTGGTGCATGTTTCCCGTCATCTTACAATCTTTCCTGCTTCAAGAGGAATATTCATTCCTACCTCTTGTATCTCCGACTCTCTGTACAGCTCTCCATACCTCAAGTGGCTTTCAGCCTTGTTCAGGGCAAACTTGCATAAATTTCTTATTCTTTAATTCAATCGCCAGTCAGCCTACATGTAGCTACATACATCATGAACACGGCTGCCATATGGCCCGCATGTTTTCCAAACTATTCTGCCAGACTTTTCATTTTTTTAGAGGACAAGAAATGTCAATGTTCTTCCCAGGACTGTGTGACCTTTGGTTTACTGCACTGTTACACAGTGAGTTCTTCTTTTAATCTCTTCCAATCCATATAAATTCCAACTGTCTTCCCATCACTCAAACACCAAGTCCAAGAGCCCCATGCTACAGATGTACATGTAATAGTCGCTGTACGACAGTGGCTCGCAATTTACATGCATGCTGGTGAACGTGTTGGGGTATTCAAACTGCGGACGGAAAATTCCGGAGAACAAATGAGAACAATATCGTCCGCGATTCCCAGCATACATCCGCGATTGAGATCGTGTACTAAACTTATGGGAGTCTTCTGAAAAAGTTATAGAGTACAAACAAAAGAGGGAATAGGACGTCCGCGTTCGACGGTGGATACGCGTTTGTGTGTATGTGTACATGTACATGTACATTAGGGTAAAAAAGAAATTGTGTTGCCCTCCATGACTGACCCTAAAAGTCAGTAAAGTCGGGTCGCTTTTGGGTTTGTTTGTTTGTTTGTTTTTTTTGTTTTTGTTTTTTTTCTTCTAAATCTCACCTTTTCTAGCACAAAATGAACAAGTTTTATTAAAATCATTGTCTTTAAATACAGCTACTACGGCACAATCATGCATTTTGCTATCTCGCTATTATTAACTAAGCTTAATTTTTGCCACCCAACTTCTGAGTTACACAACATGTATTGTTTTCAAGGATGGTAACAAAAAAATAATAAAAAATAGAAATCGACGAACCGACCCTCTCTCCCGATTTTTCTCATTTTAAGGGCCACACAAGATTTTTTTTTTACCCTAAGCATGTATGATAATTAGTTCTTAAAGGTAACATACAACATTTGTAAACATCAAAAAACAAAACTACCGAATTATTATGAAAGACCTTGCTTGACAGCTAGTAAATAATAATCTCAAGCATCCTGTGAAATCATGGCACCTGGAGTGCTGTCATTTTCAAGAACAGTGGAATTTGTATATCAATTTCTAATGATGGTCGGCTGACCATCGTTGGAAAAACCTTTTTTTTTTCAAATACTGCCCCCAATTTACAACATTTTGTGAGTCCACATTTTGTTTTCATTCAGTTCTACACACATCCGTGAACGGGTGCAAGCCAGCTAGTCTGGTTCCCTGACCTGACAATTCCCTGATGTCCATTTAACTGCTGAACATTTTGTTTGAAGTAGGGTCAGGGAACAAGGACAGCATTTTGTTCTTGGTTTTTCCAGCATCTACGAACATAAAACTTTGAATACATGTACATTTGTACACATACAATGTAGGTCATTTTATGAATATTTGCTATAAAATACTAACCCAAACACCCATCCATTTCTGAAAATTACAGACAAATATTACCCCTAACCCCTTGGGTAACTTTACTAGAAAGTATCCTGAATCTGTCAAAATCCACCTATTTTGTCACGCACAAAAAGTTGGTTTTTGGTGACTGCTCAATATGGAGGTGTCCTGAATCCATCAAAATCCTGCAGTACCGCTAGGCTTACAATCCTCAATCCATCAAAATCCCCCGGTTTTCAATATGGAGGTATCCTGAATCCGCCGAAATCCTCCAAAACAGGGGTATGGATTTTGATAGATTCAGGTAGGTTAGGGTTTAAGGTAGCACTTTAAAGACATAAGCTTTCGTAGGTGCATCTGATGAAGTACATGTAGCTGTACGAAAGCTTGTGCCATAATTTTATTTAGTCTTTAACCCTAACCCTCCTCAATCCTCCAAAATCCTCATGGTGGTTTTGGAGGATTTTGGAGGATTGAGGATGAATGGTGATTGAAGCACAGGAGGATTTTGGAGGATTGAGGATGGTTCCTAGCAATAAGGGCCTAGGGAGTTAGGGTTAAAGCGTTACCTTTAATATTTATCTGTATCTAGCGGACTAAGACGGCTGTTAGCAATTTTGCAAATTACAGCAAAATCAAATTATATTTGTATATAAATATTACCTACATGTATAATCAACACATCATTTTTATTCTCCGACATTGTCATACTACTATATGTAATATGACACTGAAAGCGTAATTGAAACAACATACAGTGTACAGTACTGTTTTCCTATACTACTGAGGACAATGCTTTGTGTTTCCTATTGTTCCTTGAACCCTCCTATACTTATAACTACATGTATCACAGCCTATCAAAAACTCTAAACACCAACTCTCACAGTTTGTGTGTGTTTCAATCTGTCACTTGATAGGTTTTGATATACAGGGTGGTCAAAAATAAATATGGAACGGCATATATCCGCTCCCTTTAGACTAGAGTCAAACCATCTGTACCGATGGATGGAGAATCCTTCTGGAAGAAAAATGATACTAAGACCTCCCGATTCGGTCCAGTAGTTTTTGCTCCAGAGCCAATTTTGTGAAGCAATTTAAGGTCGGGTCACTTGGCCATTTTGTTCCATGCAGAAAAGAGGATGATGATAGCATCTCGGGACCAACTGACCCCCGACTTTGCTTCACAAAATAGGCTCTGCAGCTAAAACTACTGGACCGAATCGCGAGGTCTTAGTATAATTTTTCTTCTAGAAAGATTCTCCATCCATCGGTACAGGTGGAAGTATGCTGTTCCGTGTTTGTTTTTTTACCACCCTGTATAGGGTAGCTGGCTCCATTTTGGCCTTGAAAACAGGAGGGTTTTAATAAGCACATATTTTTTACATCCGAGGACCGATTTTAACAAAAGACCGACTCCCACGGACAAGAAAGATTCCTTTGTATTTTCTTTCTCCTCTTGTCCTCAAACCTACAGTACATACATGTATGCATGTAATTTGTAAACCTATAATATACTGACTGCATACTCGGCAGGGTAATTTGACAGAGTGAGTCGTCCGGTACAGACTGTGGCTGGATAATAATAACACGGATGACAAAGTGACGAGGCTGATACCCTCAAGACACCGCTTACACAGGTGTAATGTCGTCATTCAACACACTTTATCCATAGACATATTTTTTGGGTAAGATTTTTGTACACTGTACACATACATGCCTTCTCCTATTCAGAATAATGATTAATATTTCTGATGGGGGGAAAGGTGCGACAGAAATCTGGTTTCAATATTGAAAAGGAAGCCATAGATTAGGTGCAGCACTCTTTGAACTTCCGTTTAAGATCCACACATGATTCAATTCAAAGTCCACACTGTACAGATACCCTGTAAGTTTCACATCTGAATAGTTTGTACGTACCCGTACATGTATACTGTACATGTACATGATGTACATATTCAAACTGTGTAGCCTGCAGTGAAACAGCACGCTAAACAATTTATGCAGTCTGGTTGTTTTGGGGGCAACAAAAATTGTCACTGTATCATCGCTCCACACAGGATCATGACAGCAGTGATTTGATGTACTCTACACATGTAATTTGTGCAATAATTAAGACATAAATGCAGCCGTTTTCTTCTTTTTGTTGAAAGGGGGAGGTGATCGAGAGTTGGTCTCATCGATGGTGGAAGTTACCCCGCCTGGGTCTATATAGGTCTGAAAATTGGGATAATTTCTTTGGTATCTATTGAAGATTTATCCTCTATTTGGATCTAGACCCAGGAAAGCCATAAGGGTGGTAGGGCTGAAAGCTAAAATATGGCCAACCCCACCACCTACAATAACGTATGTTGTAGCCTTTTACCTACATATGGCTTCAACCATATGTATTGGGCAAATTACATAAAAAAGAAAAAGAAAAACAAAATTGATATTAATATTATTTTGAACATTTGTTTCCATGATCACGGGCATGACAATCATAGGGAAATCTTGCCCACGATGAAATTTTATAACGCAGGGATTAGATAAGAAATAGTGCTACATGTATGTCAGGGGTGAGATTTGCCAAAAATTAAAAATCCACGAAATCCATGAAAAATCCACAAAAAATCCATGAGGACCCCAGATCAACTTACATGTACATGTATGCAGTTTGTATTTGCCTGAAGGCACCCCCTTAAAATATCTGTTTTTATTGGTCTATATTCGCTTCTACAGGGTAAAAAACACCTTCAGGACAACACCTCAGGAATTCCAGATTGCAGAAGAGATTCTTTCCAAATTCTGAAACCCCGACAAATTGTGTACATAAGTACAATGTATACATATGTATACATACAATGTACATGTACATGTACATGATGTTCACGTACATTTGTACACATTGGGTTTTCATGCTGTGCACAGTCTCTACTCAATCTGTGTATCCTATTCATGTCCCAGTGTGTTCATCATAACGGATGATTCATAGCGGCGGCAAATTGTATGGATCTGATTCACTCAGCGTACCTGCATGCTGACTAATTTGTGTACCTTCTCATCTCATCAGTGCATACTGGGCCACACAGTGGATGCGTTCTTTGTTGCTTCATGCCTATTCATAATCTAATTTGCATAATCTAATTTGCATAAGCTGATGCATCACCATTGGGCCAGCATTTTCATGTGCAGAGTGTACAGTGTACATAATATGTACATGCACATGAACATGAACAACCCTGGGCTCTATAGTCCTGAACCCATCAAAAATGTACATACAACGTAACTCAAATTTTAGCACCCTTTAACGTTGCACATTCAGTGGAGGTTTTAACATATATGTGACCAGCTCTACAAAAATGGGTATGACATGTATGTCACCAAATTTGAAAAATTAGTTATATACATAAAACATGTAGTTAAATTTGTCACATCTTATTAAGCTTTAATTTGGTGTAGGTTTAAACCCTGTTACATTTTGTGTTCTCGAGATATCTTGACAATATGCATGCTCATATTTTTCCAATTTAACGGAAGTACGTTTTAGAGATAGAGCCCTTTAACCCCTTGGGCACGGTATTTTACGGGAGACGTCGGGGTGTTGCGGCGGTTCTGGCAGCAGAATCGAACCGCTACAATGTGTTCGTGCAGTCAAGCATGACATACACAATAATCCAACAATGGATTGAAACTGCACAAACAACAGCCAGTGGCGTCATCCGACCTGGTGGCACTGGGTTTTTTTGCGCCATATGGCGTCATCCGTACGCAAAGGGTTAAACATAACAAGTGCGAAGAAATGAGATAGAAATCATGTCTATCAACATTTGTTTCATCTTTACTCATCAATTATACTAATGTTTCTGAAAATAAATTATAAAAATACACATATACATATATCAGGGCTTGAAATGAACGACGGCCACGACGGCCAGTGCCGTCGTTGCCTTCTTACTGGCCGAGGTGCCCCACACAAAATCTCCGTCTTCACGGCCAGTTTTCCTTGCCCCAAATTTACCTTGGCCGTCGTGCCCTTTTTGCAAAAACACAGCCACTACAATCCTTCATATCATTTGTTTTTTCGATGTCATGCCAGCCCTTCATAAAATCTCGCTGCACAACACGTTGGCGATCGCGCGTACAGAATCACAGCATGCACACAAACTATTAATCTGGTCCAGTTTCAGAGTGTGCCGATACTTCAAGCATCAACACCCCCACCGCAAGATTAAGTGTGTGTATTCGTACGTACACACAAATCAGCAGGAGTATGTACATGTACGGCAACATTTACGTGCAGTCAACTGACTTTCTTTTTCTCAGTACTTGCACGTGTGCGCCTCACAATACGCATCGAGTTCGTGAACGAGGAAACGCGCTCTTTTACGTAGGCGGCGCTATGAAGCACGCCTTCGGCGCGCTACATACGTACAGTAACTTCATGAACTTTGGTCACAACACGCGGTGTTCCGATTGTCAAAAGTTTCGATGAATAATTAGGCCCAAAAAATCGATAGAGAAAGAAGATTTCTGCACGTTAATTCACAGAACTTGATCTATTTTGTCTGTGTATGCATTTTCCGTGTTCATGAATTTATTTCGAGGTTGTACCGCTTGTACACCGCAGCGTGTTTCCCCGACATTTCCTGCCGCAACACGAGGTTTATCGCCCGCCACACAAAGTGCATCACGCACGCTAATTACCACCGTACGATAAACCATGGAGAAATTTATTTCTCCATGGATAAACGGACAGTGTTGGCCAGTTTCCCATCGTGGTTAGCATTATGGTTAGCGTTGTGCATAGTGATGTGTACGACCTACATTCTCCATGATTTTTAAGAATTATCGACCGTAAATATTTTTGACATTAATTAAGGCAAGTTTTGATAATTTATTTTGGCAATTTTTTGTTATAGCTTTCGTAGCGTAAACAGAAACAGTTTAGGCTGAAATTCACATATAATTGAATACCCATGTGATCGGTTTTGAACGGAAAAAAATCAACAGTGCCGCGCCCTCCGTGCCCTTTCTGCAGATATAATTTGGCCTTGGTGCCCTACTTACTGGCCTTGGTGCCCTCCATAATTTTGCTTTATTCAAGGCCAAAGTGGCCTTGCCCTAAAAATTACCAAATTCAAGGCCTGATATATAATAGAAGCAACAAGCCCAAAACAAAACAAATTATTGATATGAAGATTTGTTTCGCCCTCCTCACATAGAACAGACCTGTGTGTGGTTTCACATACATTGCGACACAATATGCCTACCCTTTTTTTGTAGAGCGGGTCACATACACAATAAATGTACATGTACCGGTACATGATAATCTTAAAGTCGTGTATTGAATTTCAGTGCAAAAAACCAAAAAGACAAATGAAATTTACTCTTTACAAAAGTGTGCGCATCATGCTTTGCAGTTCTTGTAGTCTGGTCCCCTGACCCTACAATGTACTTCAGACAAAACTGAGCAATTTACACGTATTAGACGTCAAGGAATTATCAGGACGGGGAACTACCATAGACCTCAAATTTTCTTGAAAATCACAGCACACCAGGTGCCATTAGGGCTGTCCCGAATATACCGGATATTAGAATATTCGATCGTCAACCAAATATTTGAATACCATTTTGCCGGTTCGAATATTCGAAAAGATATATATATGCACGTACAGATACGATTCTGTTGCTATTTTAATAGAAAAGTTATAGCGCTTAGCAGTATCAAATGCCACATTCTTGCCAATCGTAACTTTTTGTGAAAGGAGGTCTATTGTTATCGTTTCGGTTTGCGGTAACACCATGTGTTTATCTCAACTAACGAGAGGTCTGGGTTCTGAAAAGAACCTTGTCGCACAACTCGTATCTCAACCTTCGTTAAGTGAGAGGGGTTCAAGGGAGAACCAATTTTCGTGCAACTCGTTTTCTCTACTGTCGATAAGTGAGATTTCAGGGGAGAACCATGGGGACTTCACGGGTTGTTCTCAACGGGTTGTTCTCAGGTTGTTCTCGGTTTGTTCTCAAGGTCTATTGTTCCCGTCCGTAAAACGCTCGATACAACAGGGGCATGCAAAAAAATGCCGATCAGACGGTCCATAATATCGATCGCCACACGTAAAACACCGGCGAGCTTTTACATGCAATTTCTTTTTAACCGGCGCGGCATGCAGTGAAAAACTTGATCGGCGAGTATCGATTATTCGAATATTCGGTCAAATCCAGTTTCGAATATTCAAATACTAAATTATTCGAAAAAGAACAGCCCTAAGAGTTCACGGGATGCTTCACACTATTATTTACTAACCGTCAATTGAGGTCTTTCATAATAATTCAGTAGTTCGGTTTTTGATGTTTGCAAATGTTGCATATTACCTTTAAAACACACAAAATCATTTATAAAACAAACACACAAAATCATTTTTTTTAATTCAAATTTCAAAAAAATAAAATAAAAAGAGAGAAAGAAATTAGAAAAAATGGACGCTAGAACTACATTGTACATATAGAGGCAAAAAAGCACAAGATCTAGTAGTGTAAAAACAATAACAGACGCAGCAATGCTCGCTTGCTCACTCAGTCAGTCTGTAATGGCTCTGCTGAACTGATGCATAATTTATGCGCAGGAGAGGTACGTAGATGTAAATAGGCTAGTCATAGTCTAGCTGAAGCTGACAATATGCACTGTATCTCAAAGCTGTATGGTATAAACATGTACAGTACATACATAGCTTGTACAATGTATGGCCAGGGGGGGGGGGGGGTGTGTTATGGTACATCCAGATGGTACAACACTTTGATATCCGCGGCATTCAACATAACGCATCAATTTCATAATGCATATATCTCACACCATTGAAACATGTTACCTGTACATTAACCCTAACGTCCTGGGCATTACTTTGGTATAAAGAACTGAGTATGACAGAATACTACATGTACTTAGTATTTTGTAGCACTGACTCTCTCTGTGACTGATGAATGGTTGTGTTATGACAGCAGTCTAGATACTGGCAAATACTACTTCTATGTATGTAATACATTTAAGTTACTGGGTAAATTATATTTGTGTCAATGAATTGGATGGCTAAGATAAAAAAAAATGTATCATATCTGAAAACCAGTAATACTGTGTTTCCGCCTTAGATAATACCAAACATTTTTCCTCTAAACCAAGCAACCTTAGTATTACATAATAATTACTATATGTACACTATTTGGGGTGCCGGTGAAGTACCAAATATACTAAAAATTACTACATGTACGGCATTGCACACATCAAGTAGACAGTACTGCATACTACATTTTACTACTAGTACATGTAGTAATTTGTAGATTTAGGTGATGTTAGGGTTAAAGTAATATACATTTGCTTCAAAAACATCAACAACAAAACTACTAAAATATAATGGATGTACCTTACTTGACTAAATATTTTCTCTTCAAATACTGCCCCATATTTTATTTGGCAATTGGTTACATATCCGTGAAGGTGTGTATAAAGCCAGCTAGCCCACTTCCCCGACCTGATAATTCCCTGAAACATATGAAACATTTGTTGGAAAGTAATGTAAATGCGGTTACGAGTTTTCATTAGTGAAATTAGGTTATGTTAACAAATTAACTAATTCAACAATATTACACTATGCGTTGCATGCACATAAAATCCTATATTGTTGAGCGTACACACACCCATGCCACAAACCACCTCTAGAGATAATGTAAATTGGATTTTTCTTCATAAACTCACAGCAGCAATTCAGCATGATGTGCTTCCCAACAATGGTCAAGGCCATAGTCTCAAGTACTGTGTTGCAGGTCAATATTCAAATGTCATAGTCACTTTTGTCTGGTTTTGCTATGAGAAATCTGATCTGTCGGTGATATTTTGTCTTTGTTGGACGACGTACACGATACACAGGGGAGGGTTGAAAACCTACATGTATGCCGAGCAACAATCATATGTACACAATGTATACTCGTACTTTGTTATATCACTGTGCATTCAAATCAAAGATTTCTAAAATTGTAATGACAGTCTTTAATATTAACCCTAACGTACATAAATCCATCAAAATCCTTCCCCCGTTTTGGAGGATTTCGGCGGATTCAGGATACCTCCACATTGAAACCTGGGGGATTTTGATGGATTGAGGATTGTAAGCCTAGCGGTACTGCAGGATTTTGATGGATTCAGGATACCTCCATATTGAGCAGTCACCAAAAGCAACTTTTTGCGCATTATGACAAAATAGGTGGATTTTGGCGGATTCAGGATACTTTCTAGTCAAGTTACCCAAGGGGTTAGGGTTAATGCCTTCTATCTCCAAGGGTGATTTTCTAAAGCAAAGTACATGTACCTGCCACTCAAGTAAACAAAAATAGTGTTAAGTTAATTTTAATATTTGATGGGAAATTACACATGTCAGGTGTAACAGGGACACCAAAACATGTCACACTTTTGGACCCCTAATTTATAGAATGACCCACATATTACTAGGTATGTACATTGTTGTTTGTATTTTATTTGGGGTGAAGTACCAATAACTAAAAATGACTACAAGCATTGTACACAAATAGGTGAGATTACTGCATACTACAGTTTCTTACTAGTAGTATTTTTGTAGAGCTGTAAGGTTAGGACTAGTCTACAACTGATGTCACTCACAACACACCACAAGTCTGATTGTACTATACAGTGTGTACACACCTATATATAAACCAACATTCACCAAATCCCATTGTGTACACAGACGTTGGGTAATCTAAGGCCAGACACTTGCCAAGGTCAACACACAATTATCCTGAATCTTTCACAATGCTAGGACTTGTGACCACCCTGGGATCCCCCGTTGTAACCTTGTGCAATTGTGTGGAGGGGTTGTAAACCAGTTGTAATAATCAGAGTCCTTCACATAAACTCAAGTTTGTTTACATAGTATCTGAACTGTCCTTTATATTCAAATATGCGCGCATCGTGTTTTGCATAAATTTGGTTAACCCTTTGCGTACGGATGACGTCTGTGGACGCCCAAAAAAACCACCAGGCCGGATGACGCCACTGGCCACCGTTTGTGCAGTTTCAATCCATTGTTGGATTATTGTTTATAATACACTTGACTGCACAAACACATTGTTTGATGGGAATATTCAAATTATGGGCTGCCAATGGGTTCCATAGTAAAACAGGTCTGAACAAAATAATGATGTGAACAGAGGTTTAGTCTGAGAGCAAACAAAATGCGAAAATGAAATGAATTTGAGGAAATTACATGAAATAAATTTGGGGATTTTGCCTAAAGAAATTATCATCCTTTTTGCTTTATTCACTTCATGTCATAGTTCCATAAGTTGCAGACTTTTTACTAGCCCGCTGAGTAACCTGCATTGTAAGAAGCAAGTTTGACTAGCCGGGAGTAGTCCTGACTAATGTTTCTACACTTGGGTAGTAATTAACCCCTTGAGTACGGTATTCGTAGTGAGGCACCGGGGCGGCCTGTGCATCCAAGCGAAACGGCCAAAATGTGCTTGTGCAGTCAAGCATGACATACACACTAATCCAACAATGGATTGATACTGCACAAACAGTGGCCTTAGGCGACATCCCAGCCTGGTGGCAGTTTTTTTTGCACCATTTGGCGTCATCCGTACGCAAGGGGTTAAATCAAGCCCTGTCAGTCTATCATGTGCAGTGTGCACTCAACCGTAATCATGTTTAGGGCTGTCTAGAACATTTGAATACCTTTTTGCCGATTTGAATATTCAAAAATGTACTATAAGACTCTGATGCTATTTTAACCCTAACTCCCCACGTCATTTTTCCTCCAAGTATAAACCTGAATCCTCCAACATACTCTGATATCAAAGTGTTCAAGCTGCCTGTAACCTGAATCCTCCAAAATCCTCTGATGGGGACCATTGCATGAATCCTCCAAAATCCTCTGGGGGTTTTTGTTAACACCCTAGTAACCGCAATTCTCCGAAACAAACCAGCATCAGATTGGGCCTAATGACCTGGATCCTCCATTTTTCTCTAGAGGCAAAACCCTCTAATGCTCTCAATGCTGCAAATTCGTCCATTTGGCAAAGAGGATAAAGAGGATTTGAGAAGGTTGGGGCGAACAGAAAAGTTACGGTGCTTAGTCCAATGCCGCATTTTTGTCAACGGTAAATTTTTGTGGACAGAGGTTTATTGTTCCCGTCCGTAAAATATAATTCCACACTGATGACCGAATTGAAAAAAAAAAATTATTTAAAGTTACATGTAGCAGTAATTATTCTAAGCAAGCCACAAAACGACACCAACATTTGACATAAGAATAAATCACAGGGGTTCACCTTGTTTAGGCAGCGAACCTGGCTGTACTCATTATTCAATGCCAAAATGTAAAGCCCCACTGACAACAATCTGCAATTTACTGTACACATGTACACTGCCATTGCTTGCGCTGCGCTAATGTCTCCTCTGACCGGTGCAGTGACGAATTCCAAACATTCTCTGCTGTCAGACAAATCAATATCCGCCCAACACTGCAGATGAAATGCGACTATTAAACCCTCCTCTGCCTGGCCTGACCCTAGTTTATTTTAATAAGGAATCCTGCCAGGCTGCGATTATTTATTAATGTACAAATGGTATTATTCAACACTGTAGAATTACAGTTGTACAGCTATATTACGCACGCCATTCATCTACAACGTACTCATACCGACACTGAACATGTTTGTGGTTCATGGACGTAGGACTTCACGCTGTGAAAATCTTAAAGGTGTTGAAGTAAAGGAAACTACGAGTTGTGTTTACAAAATATATCACAAACTGTATATGGTTACAAAATCTATCGCAAACTGTAGCACATGGGTATTGTAATAAATAAACATAGAAGTGTGCACATTGGGTATTTAAAGGGTAAGGGCAATGAAATTGTACAAACAAATATAATTTTGTTTTGCATAATTCTTTTACAATATAAGAAATGTGATTAAAATGTGTTTTCCGTGTTTCTGCCCATTTTTGGTGTTCAATTTTCCCGGAATTCAGTTCCCCCCTTTCTCTATTGTTCACAGCGTGACGTCATCTCCGGAGCACGGAAACTTAGCGAGAGCAGTTTGTGTGATCACTAGGGCTGTTCATTTTCGAATAATTTAGTATTCGATTGTTCGAGACTGGGCTTGACCGAATATTCAAATATTCGATACTCGCCGATCAAGTCTTTCAGGCGTCTGCTGCAACTGCATGCCGAGTTTTTGCAATAATTATTTTAGAAGCGTCAAGGGTTTTACGGTCGGGAACCATAAACCTCTGTCCACAAAAAATGCGGCATTTGACACTGCTAAGTGCCGTAACTTTTCTATTAAAATAGCATCATAGTCTTATCTGTACGTGCATATATATTTTTTTCGAATATTCGAACCGGCAAAAAGCTATTTGAATATTCGGTTGATGATCAAATATTATAATATTCGCTATATTCGGGACAGCCCTAGTGATCACAGATGTGTGATACAGTTGTGATACACGCATGTGTATGCCGTTGTTGAGGGAACCAACCACGCGCGATCAAATACATGTAGCTTTGGATGAAGGGTCCAGCGAAACATTTCTCGTCGCGTTCAAATCTACAAACACGAAATGGCCAGAATCTTTTGGATCTGAATCCGACAATTCATGTGTCGATTTTAGACTTGTCGATTCAGACACTTCTTCGGAACATTATTGGGGCGAGGAAGAGGAGGATCTTGGAGCTCGTCCGTAAATGAGCCAGAAGGCAAAAGTAACAGCGAAAATACTGAAGACTCTAAATCGGACTCCGAATGCGGTATTATCGACGAAAAACATTAACAAAACACTGAAAGCTTTCCACGACACAGCGAAAACACACATAATGCGACGCACGCTCAGTGTACTGTACATGTCGAGTCATTGCCGACCAGCCACCAGCCAGCCGGGTTCTTGAGATGACGTTACAGCAGTGTTAACACTTGATGGGTGGGGGCTTATCCCTTCCCGACTTAAAAAATATATTTTAAAATGCTTATTCGAAATAAAAAATTACAAACAACACACAGTTGTGTTTCAAAAACTTTATTTCATCGATATAGACAATAAAAATTCCATTGCACCCAAAGGGGGGGTGGTGACTTGGTCTCACCGATGGTGGAAGTTACCCCGCCTGGGTCTGCAGGTCTAAAAATTGGGATAGTTTTAATAATAAGGGATTGTGTCTTTTTTTTCTCTTTTTTTTTCGTATTAATTGATGTATTGTTATCGCTGATAACATTGTATCGTCATCTCAATTCGGCATGTGCAGCCACGATGATTTCTTAACCCTGACCCTCCAGGGCCTGTTTGCTAGAACCCTGCCAGACGCATCAGACTGCATACTTTGTCACACTGACTTGTGTGCAGAGTCCAGCAAAGTGGAGCTGTCAGCACAGATGCACTGTGCTGTGTCTGGCAGGGTTAATAAACCAGTGAATTGACCTTGAATTGACCTATCGCCATTTGTGAGTTAGCCACGCCCCTTAGACAACTTTACACACATGCAGCACGTGGATGCGATGCACAAAATGCGCAGTAGCGTATTACGGGGAATCATTGCATACACGCTCTCGGACCGGATACAGGAGTTGTCTCAGATTTCTGAGACAACTTTGCCCACGTGTGCATGCAGACTTTCGTGCGACCACTTATTGCAAAAAGTGGGAAAATAGCTTTTCCCAATTTCCAGCCGCTCGTTATAACTAGGGCTGTTGTCAACTGGCCTTTTGTCGACAATGTTGGGGACAATGGCAGTTTTCCGACATATCGACGCAGATGACTCATTGTCGACAAAAAAATAAAATAAAATAAAAAACATCGCACGCAATTTGTGTGCGATAAAACGCCTTTTTTTTGCACAAGTTACACATAAACTAATGTGAGACCTAGCTTACTATAATGTTCCAGTATGTATTAACAACCCATGTGCTTTCTTGTCCTAAAACGCAGACTTACATGCAGTGTATTTAGCTCGTGAGTTTCCCCAGACACCACCATTTGCTTGACCTATCTTTCACTACACGAAACAGAAATTGAGTTCAACGCACGTCGCGTCGATGGACCAAGCTAGTTGCAACATCGATCCCGTACCGCGCCGGCCTTGGCTAGTTGTCAAGTTGCAAAACAACTTCAGGTCGCGACCATTGTTTACAGGGTTCGATTTATTTTTTCTCAATTACAATGATTGCTAAATGTAGTTATTAGTTGTAAAAGTCATGCAGACTGAATAAAAACCTATATCATTCATTAGGGGTGTAACACACGATACCACTTTTTCATGATACTAAGTTCAGTCGCGATACGTACGGTATCGTAAAAACAAAAAACAAACGAATAACCCCATCAAAACCAAAACATAAAAAAGACCAACCCCGCCCAAAAAATCAAATTGAACCTTTCCAAGCAAGTGTTTTATTTCCACACGATATAAAGAATGAATGCATATTTTGTTGCATGTCATGCTCCATTTCCACATAATATAGTATGAATTTTGTAAGCACTAAAATACAAACAATGTAATCGTGCAAACAAAAAACAAAGAGAAGATTTTTTTTTACTTGTGCAGCAAAAATATTACCGATCCGAGACATACATGTAGGCCTACACTCAATCATGGGGGAAGGAATCGTGTGTTCAGCGTTTGGAAGTGGGGTGATTTTGCCAAATTCTCACTACATTATATTCGTGGTTGCTGTATTATGCGTACCAATCATCCAGTAACCACACCCTTAAGTTCCATCCATATAAGGTCAATGATGTAACCGTTGTGCACGCAATTGCCCTACTATTGGCTGATAACGAACATGCATGATGCATATCGCATACACGTGGGCGGGCACGGCACGCACATCAAGTCTGTGGTCTGCACGCCGCGCCAAACGTGAGCTGGAGCTGCATGTAGGGTGTGCATTGTAGGATCGTGGATCGGGTTTTGCCAGCTAAAATAGAACTGATTGTGGACAGCAAATGACGCAATGTATGTTCCTTTTATTTCTCCATGGTATGTGGTCGAAAAATTCCGGTGCCCGATCGTAATGTCATCGTTACGATCTGTAGCGTCCGTGAATGCAATGGCATTTGGTGTTTTTGATCAGTCCAAACCGCACCGATTTTTGTGCGAGCTGTTCTAATAATAGCCTGGGGATTTTCCGGTCAAGACTGCGCATGGCCGGCCCTGGCTTATACACGACACATAATATTTCCAAATTGAAACATTGCTAAGAACGGGATCGGGGCTTGCAGCAGAACAATGTTTGTTGTTTTAAATAATACATTTATTTTACCTTAAAATATGAACGTCAAAATGGCCAGGAATGTATTGTTTTATATTCAACAATTATTATAGTGAAATGAGAAAGGTGAGAAATCGGACTTCACGTACGTGTTTCAGTAATATAAACAGAAAAAGTTTTACGGTAGTCAATGCGTGATTTATTTACCGGACTCAGAACTTGCTTTTGTCGACAATTTGTCGACGTCGGAGTTCTATTTTGCCGACATGTCGACAAGAAAAATCGCCAACGACAACAGCCCTAGTTATAACGCTGAATAATGCATACTCCCCGGACCCTACTCACATAATTTTCACCGTCCGAGAATCGGAAAAACTTAAGAAATACAAACAGAACAAACTACGCTAAACGGGCTTGGCCAATGTGCTGCAAACAAAAAGAGTATAATGAAAATGTGATCTGCCTGTTGAGCGTTTGCGTTAAATTTTACCAGTATTCGCGTACTGCGTTTCAACGAACAGGGCGCCCATGCGGCCGAATAATGCACGTCTTTGGAATGTTTTTTGTTTGTCCAAGATTTGGAATATCATGTGATGTTCAACAGACGCTACGATTGGATAATGGTCATGAACGGCGATAGGTCAATTCGGTGACTTTAATAAAAAGAAAATACACTCTTCAGGACCAATGTACTGATCCGTTATTACGACAAAGAAAGAGTCAGGTTGACACTCCCAAATAAACTGGCAATGACCCTGTAGATTTGTTCCTATAAAGTGAGTCCGAGATCTGTCTCAAATTGAAGATGAGCTGTCCATAAGAACACAAATAGCTCTTGGATATGTGTGTGCATATCCCGATGATAGGACTGTATGAATATTAATTACGTCTCTAGTTCCTCAATCCGTAAAACATGTAGTTTTTAAAATGGTTGAGCAATAATTATCAGAGAACAAGGAAGGAAATAACTTGGAAAGTCACACGCAAAGTCACCATGGTCACACGCACAGCTTCCTTCCTATTTCCAAGCATGAACACTGTGAAGGACATTGCAAGAAAAAATGGCCTCGTTTTTAAAATGTGTTGCAACATGATGCAAGCAAGGTCTATGCATATTCACACGAATCTGTCAATCATCTGGTGGGAAAAAAAAGAAACTTTTGATAACGAGTTCACCAAAAGCCATTCAATCCGGCATATCAAAGTGTACAAGCTGCCTGTAACCTGAATCCTCAAAAATCCTCTGATGGGGACCATTGCATGAATCCTCCAAAATCCTCTGGGGGTTTTCGTAAACGCCCTAGTAACCTCAATCCTCTGAAATCAACCAGCATCAGATTGGGCCAAATTGTCAGTATCTTCGTTCGGGTGGGCGCTCAGTTGGTAGAGCTCCGGTAGTACGGTAACCCGAAGGTCGCAGGTTCGAATCCCGCTTCTGCCAGTTTCTTTGTTCACTTTGAAAATGTATTCAAATTTACCTAGTCAGTTTCCCTTGTGGATTGTTTGACGAATTATAAGTTAAAAAGTCGTATCCTCATTGAGTGATCCCCACAATGTCGCTTCCCAGGTTGTATCGTAAAATTGGGTGTGATCCCTGGCTATACGGCATTCTGGGTTTATGACTTCTGATTAGCGCCCACCCGAACAAAGATACTGACAATTTGGGAGACGCCAACATAGGGCAAGATAGCTCAGTTGGTAGAGCGCCAGTACGGTAACCCGGAGGTCGCAGGTTCGAATCTCGCTTCTGCCAGTTTCTTTGTTCACTTTGAAAATGTATTCAAATTTACCTAGTCAGTTTCCCTTGTGGATTGTTTGACATCTTTTTTTGTAATTTTTGCAACAGAAAATACCCTTTTCTTACGCGCTTAACGGCAGTTGCCATGCAAATCAATGCAGTTTTACTGTGCGTTGCGGTGATCGCCATCTTTATTTTCGCATTGCGCTTGTCGTCTTCATCATCACTTCGCCCCAAAATTTCCCTCAAAAACTAAAACCCTGCCCTTTATCTATGGCATACCTGTTGGTTTGTAATGTCGCAAAAAAAATTGGCAATTTCAACAACCTAAAACTAAAGTGAATGTTTCCTAGGAACAGACAGGGCCGGAAGGGAAGGGGTCTACACAATCCGTATCGCCACATTTTTATACTCTAGTCTAGGGTCCTTGCTATAGAGGGATTTCAGTAACTAGTCATATTTACTGGGGCAGCCAAAGGTCTAGTTGGCATTAATTAATCATTGTAGTGACAGTGTTATTATCAACTTCCAACTCTTGTACATGTCCGGAAACTGGGCTGGGCGGCATTCCAGAAGCACGCCACGGAAAGAAAATCGGTAAAAAAGGGTGGCTTCATTATCCGGCTCTACAACGCGACTTTCCAATCAAAAAACGAGACGAATTTTACTCACGCTCTCTTTCGTGGTCGTAGCCAACAACAGCGAAGTAATCTGCAAGGTGAGCCATATTTTAGACCTTGATTGGTGCTCTTTTTAGCCAGTTACATGCTCCATCCGAACTGCTGTCATCTTCGCCCAAGACAAGTCGCCATTTTGGATTCCGAGAATAGCTCTGCGCATGTTTTCTGCACATATCACACAAGCTTCGTTAATCTTGTCAAAGTCCGATCGAGCTGAGGGTGCGGCAATAATACTGAGTTTGTTTATATTATTATTTACCTGAAGTTAAATGAACGCTTTTCATGGAAGTTCTCATTAGAAAGCTTATAAATTATCTGATGCCATAAGCGGCGGAACAGTGAACAAGTGAACAATGAACTGTGAACAAGTAACAATGGATTTAGTGGCAAGTAACAATATGGATGTTCATTGTTAGTGCACCATTTTTCTTTTGTGAGGGAGCCACCCCCCCCCCCCCCCCCGCCCCCCCCCCCCCCCCCCCCCCCACTTTTTCCACTTGGGGAAATGCCCCCAAGCCCAAAAAACAACATCCAACAACAACAACAACAACAACAAACAAAACAAAAAACAAAACAAAACAAAACAAAACAAAACAAACAAACAAAACCAAAAACAAAAACAAACAAAAACAAAAAACATTTGGCAGTTCCGCACAAGAAAAACATAGAAAAAGGCAGCAGGGCAGCAGCCGGCGGTAAAAAAAAATCGCTGTTTTGTCCTCACTTTCAAAAGTGTTCCGCCGCACCCATCTTCTGGCAAGATTAGCAATTCAATTCAAAAATTTACTTTTTCAGGGTGAGCAAGTTCAAAATAAAGACATAGTATCTCCAATTTGTTACTTAATTGTAAGTCATTCAGTGTTGAGAATCTGTTGGTAGTTTAACCGAGATTCTGTTTTTCCCCCGATGAGTCGACTGACTTTATTGTTTCTGCTTGTTAATTTATTCGATCTCTTTACTGTTAGTGTTACGTAATGTACCTACAATGGACCATGGAGGAAGGATGGACCTACTTCCTGATATTCAAAACTTGCTGACGATACGCCACTTTTTCCCGTTGGTCTTGAATTAAAGCTAGAACAGTAGTGATTCTTTTTCTTCACTTTTAGAGTCCGTTTTAGAAATCCATTTCTTGTCTTGTAATTCTAAAATATAATTGTTGGCGTTAATCCAACTGAAATTCGGCCTTGCGCCGCGAAAGATATTAAATCATTATTGATTGACTGATTGAAATAGATCCGAATTGTAATTATTTTTTTTCCCTATAGGCATCATGCAACCTGTCCATAATATTTCTTTCAGGTCGCACCGGCTGCTCCCAAATATATATATTTTTTTTTGGGGGGGGGGGGGAGAACACAAACTGGATACGTTTTTACAATTACAAAATGACCGAATAAACAAATTACCCCTACATTTTTTGTCCGCTAAACAACAAATATTATAAGCGATCGACTGGAGGGTGGCTTCATTGGACCACGGAGGTAGGAAATTGGACGCATGCAGGTCGTAGGTCTTTAGGATGCAAGTGGCGCAATTTAACGACGTATTCTGATCGAGTAGCCCTAATGGATTTTCACATTTTTCGGGGAGGGTGATTTTTTGGGAAAATGGCTCCTTTTGCTTTACCCCACCCCGCCGCGCCCCGAAATGTTGTCACAATAAAAAACGGGGGCAGCGCCACAGCATGCAGCGCAGAGAACGGTGGCCTGTTAAAGCGCCCTCTGTTTACAGTTGTTTAAAATCATGAACTGCACGTTCAAAAATACGACCTGGAGAACCGATTTGCACTTGTATTTCACGCCTAGTGACGTCATCTCCTAGGCGATATTCCGTAAATACATGAAATATGGCGGATTCGGGAGGTGTAATGTGATGCCATAAAGCCCCGACAGAAAATTCAATTAATTTGATGTAAATGTGGAAAGTTTTACCTAGAGGTTCGAAGGTAAGGTTCGTTTGAAACCCTGGATAGGTTGACCATGTTGATGACTTATAGCTTGTGACTGAGAGTGTTGCACTTTATATCAGTATCAGTATCAGTATCAGTATCAGTCACTGACACTGGACACAAAGTCACAGTCACACTAAAGTTAGTCTCAGACTCTGTCTAGGCGATTGTGTAGCATAACGTTAGGCCCCCTCTTTAGTTTTGATTAAAATAGAGTCAATGGTATTTTTTCTCATTCCAAAATGACTTTTTAACCTAAAGCAGACTTATCTTAATTCTTTTGACATCTTTTTTTGTAATTTTGAACAGTTTATTGTGGTAGAAAATGCAATTTTCTTACTCGCTTTGCGGCAGTTGCCATGCGAATCAACGCGGTTTTGCGTGTTTACTGTGCGTCGCATTGATCGCCGTCTTTATTTTCGCATTGCATTTTGTCGTCTTCATCGCTGCTTTACCTCAAAATTTTCCTCAAAAACTAGAACCCTGCCCTTTATCTATGACTATGGCATACCTATTGGTTTGTAATGTCGCTTGCTTGGCAGTTCCATTAACCTAAAACTTGTGTTCCCTTATATTTATAAGTTATAGGGAACAGGGCCCTACACTACACAATCGCCGACAAGTTCATGATTATTCATGAAAAATCTGAAGTACGGCAAACAACATTATTGTGCAATGTAGGCCTAACGTTACATGGCCTACATGTAAATGACATTGCGCATATATATCCAGCGGACCCGGCGACTGTTGCACTTCGTACTTCAGATTTCACATAAATAATCATGAGCTTCACAAACAAGAGGAGCAATACCTTGTCACATCTTGAACGTTCATCAACAGAGGGCGCAATTTACAGGTGGTCATCATGCACGGCGCGCACGGTGATACCGCCTGTATAAAATTACACCCTCTGTTGTTGATGAACGTTCAAGATGTGCAGACAAGGTATTACTCCTCTTGTTTGTAAAAGTCAGCGTCGCGTGGAGATGATTTTGAGCCGGAAATATCTCTTTTTCTTGACATTTTTGGAGGAATATTTCTATTCTTCGGTAAAGATGGACTGTTGAACTGTTGGCAGAGATGATGCCAAGAATATTCTTGCAAGTAAACTGTGATTTTTTAACCTTAATTTCTAGCATAGACCTGCTGTGCAGTTTCGTGCGCTAGGACACCATGGCGTCCTTCTAGGGCTAAACCTGTTTCCATCTACAAGGGCATCCAGTCCGTGATGCCTATATTCTATAAACTTGACTATTCCATTTTGTAGTTTACGTTTAATTTTTGTGAGAAACAATATTTAATGAAATGCACATGATCTGTCTTTTGTTTTTAGAATTATTTGTAGACCTTCGTTTGAAGGGATGGCGCCAACAGGTGCAGAGGATGATGCCCGGATCTCTAATTCCATTGGCGCTCATCAGGCGCACCCCCCTGAGCGTATGAAGTACAACCGATCGTCCAGCGATGCTATCAGCTATGAAGATCTTCTGGTTGCTCATTATCTGGAAGGGCTTAAGAAGGCAGAAGTTGCTGGCTCCAGAAGACGGTAAAGTGCATTTCTGTAACAATCTAGGGCCAAAAATTGCTTAAGCACAAAAAAACCTTGCTTAATAAAATCAGGTTAGCAGGCAAAACCTCATGTGATTTTTATGATAAGCAAACGAGAGCTAAATACCAGTCACAAGCAATATAAATCACATGGAGTTTTGGCTGCTAACCTGATTTTATTAAGCAAGTTTTTTATTATTATTATTTTATTATTATTATTATTATTATTGTTGGGCTCATGTAGAGTCTTGCATGAAAGACTTGTAGAAAACACTGTGTTCACAAAACAAATATGTAGCGATTTTGAGACCTTACGATTATTTGAATTGTACATCATTTGTCGACAGGCTTATAAACAGACCTTCCAAGCCGGCATCTCCGTATATGCAGAAGCTTGTTCATAGCGATCAAGCTGTGAGCAGTGCAATGCAGCCTCTACCCAGAACAAGACGTCCTTACTCTGCCGCAACGACTGGCCGCAGCGTAGCACGGGAACGTAAGAGGATTGACGTGAAGTTTGTGGGCGACCTTGGTGGTATGGGAGAGGAGGAAGAGGACCGGGAACCGGGGAAGGAGGGAGACCGATCCAAGTCCAAGCTACGACCAATGAGTGCGCCTGTCTATAAAACCAAAAGGTGCGTTTTTGTGATTTACTGTACGATTTCCAGTTTGTTTTATGTAGTACTTGATAAAGCTATTCCTGAGAATTACTTTCGTGCATTTTCAATTTTGTGCTGTGCATATTTAACTGTTAATTATTCATTGCCTGTCATTCAGAACAAGCAAGCATACATACGTTCTATCAGTTTCAATATTAAAGCCAGTTCGGTATCTCAAAGGTCAAAGGTTATTCGGGATAAAATTGCTCACGTAATGTCACGCCATGTTACGCGAATCCCCATTTTGATTTAACTTAACACGTGCGCGTTGTGCGACCACCTTTTGCGTTCACACGCGCGCGTTAAGTCCCGCGGGTCATTCGGGATAAAATGTCATTGTGCACACGTGCGCAGTTGAAATACCGAACTGGCTTATTATTGGCTGGCTTTAACCCCTAACATGGGGCTGTTATTGATGGGGTGCTGGTATGCCAGGACCGGGACTATGCAGCCAAGCGTAAACCCCAACAATAGGCACCACACTGAATAGAGTGGTTCTATTCATCGCACTTGGACCCCCCCCTGTCATGTGTATGAAAGCTTCGTTTGAAAAGCTCCGTGTATTCATTACACTCCTATTCAAAAACAATAATAGTTGAAACATGAATGGATTGAGTATGCGCAGGAATGTGCCTATAGACATCAACCGGCCGGGTGGTCTTTGCAAAATTTGGCTATCGCCGTATTCAAGAGGTTACACACATATTTTTGCCCTTACATTGTTTTCGTCATTCCAAAATGACCCCTGCCACCTAAAAGAGTCTTTTCATTCTACGGCCGTATTTTTTGCAGTTTTGAATTGCATCTTTCGGTAGAAAATGCAGTTTTCTGATGCAGTTTTCAGCAACACCATACAAATTAAATGCCTCCGATTGTTTCATGGATTTTTCATTTTCCTCAAATTTTACCCCTGCTCCCATTGAAGTAGCGACTTTGTTGACAAATATTACAATTTTCCATCTGTTTTAGGGCTGTTAATTTTCGAATAATTTAGTATTCTAATATTCGAAACTGGGTTTGACCGAATATTCGAATATTCGATACTCGCTGATCAAGTTTTTCAGTGCATGCCGCAACGGTAAAAAGAAAATTGCACATAAAAGCACGCCGGTGTTTTACGTATGGCGATTGATATTATGGACCGTTCAAACACCATTTTTTTGCATGCCCCTGTTGTATCAAGGGTTTTACAGACGGGAACAATAAACCTTTGTCCACAAAAAGTTACGATTGACAAAAATGCGGCATTTGACACTGCTATTAAAGCGCTGTAACTTTTCTATTAAAATATCTTTTTGAATATTCGAACCGGCAAAATGGTATTCGAATATTCGCTTGACGATCGAATATCAAATATTCGGTATATTTAGGACTGCCCTAATTTCTTTCTTTGTCTTTTTTTTTTATACATCTGTGTAGACCTTGGAGCGGTAAATCCACAACCTCTACCGCCACCATGTCACAGAGATCACGCCGCGGCAAAGCCTTGTACCGACAGCAGCCGCAGGTCATCAGAGCAACTGTTTACAAGAACGGTGTACAGACTGACGCAGTTAGAGTGACTGCCCACTCTATGAAGACAGTAAGTATTGTTCCCTGCCTCTGTCAAATTAAAAAATCAAGTGTGCTAATGTTAATTGTGCATCTACCTTTCCAATATGGCTCGCTTTTATTTATGACCGAGTGAAAAGAATTTTCCGCACTTCTTGAGTATCAAACAAAATTTCTCTTCGTTTTTTAAAAATCTTTTAAAATCGTCACCAAAGTCTTCTTTGTTAAAAAGTTATGTCCTCATTGAGCGATCCCCACAATGTCGCTTCCCAAGTTGGGGCGTGATCCCTGGCTATACGGCATTATGGGTTTAATGGCTTCTGACTCGTTTAACCGAATATTTGAATATCCGATACTCGCCGATCAAGTTTTTCACACGTCAGCTCATGCAACTTCATGCCGCGCCGGTAATAGGTTGCACGCAAAAGCACACCGTTGTTTTATGTGCGGCGATCGATATTACGGACTGCCCGATTGACATTTGTTTGCATGCGCCTGTTGTATCAAGATCATTACGGTTATGTATCAGGTTCTGATAACAAGAAACCAAACTCCAACCTGCATGTTGCAGTTATTATTTTATAAGTGTTAAGGGTTTTTACGGACAGGAACAATAAACCTCCGTCCACAAACAGTTACCGTCGACAAAAATGCAGCATTTGACACCGCTAAGCGCCGTAACTTTTCTATTCAAATCGCATCAGTCGTATCTGCACGTGCATATATATTTATTTCGTTGACGATCGAATGTTCGAATATTTGATATATTTGGGACAGCCCCAGAGGGCGTCGGGTATGATACTGCTAAACATGAAAGTAACCCCATTTGATAACTTTGTGTGTTCCAGTTCCTTGAGGCCTGCACAATCAAGCTGGGGTTACAGTTTGCAGCAAGACGGATTTTTCTCTCGGACGGAACGGAAGTGAAATATGCTGAGGAAATTCCAAAGGATTCGGAGGTGTTCATTTCCTGTGGAGAACCTCACAGGGATCCTACGTTCAATGTGAAAGGTAGATCTCTAAACGTCGGATTCAACCCTAACTCCCTACATCATTTTTTTCCTACATGTGTAACCTAAATCCTCCAATATCCTCCGATTCCAAAATCCTCAAATGTTTGTTACTGGGGACCACTGCCTGAATCCTGCAAAATCCTCCAGTGGGTTTTTGGATAAACACCCCAGTAACCTCAATCCTCCGAAATCATCCAGCACCGGATTGGGCCTGATGACCTGGATCCTCCATTTTCCTATAGAGTTAAAAATCCTGTAATGCCCTTAATCCTGCAAAATCCTCTGATGCTTTAACTTCCAAAGACCCTCCATCCTCCAAATTCCTCCATTTGGCAAAGAGGGTTTTGGAGGATTTGGGAATGTTAGGGTTAACATAATTTTCATGTTGTCTTTCAAGTGCGTTTGTCCGACAAAATCAAACTTGTCAATTTAAGCCAGATTTTTGCCCCATCCGTTGTTTAATTTACGTCATCCCCAATGCAAATTCTATGTGTACATTAATTTGTCTATGTTAAAGATGTTGTTGATTGCTGAGAGAAGTCTACGTCATTTTGACATTTTTATGTAGATTGCATATTGTAAAAATCAAACAGCAAAATATTTCTGCCATAAAATACCCAAAAAGTGACTTTTGAGAACTATTTTTATCAAGTCCCCTCTAGCGCAGCACAGCCCGCTGGTGCCATTTGTCTAAAAGTCGTCGCTGCGGGCAGCAAACAAATAGACGCCAGAGGACGAACTCCCCTTTTGTGCCTAGTGCTAGACACAAAAGATGAGTTCGTCCTATGATGTCAAATTGTTTGCTGCCCGCAGCGACGCCTTTTAGACAAATGGCACCAAGCGGGCTAGAGGGGACTTGATAAAAATACCTCTCAAAAGTCCCTTTTTTTTTTTTTTTCATGGTAGAAATCATTTGCTGTTTGATTTTGCATTACGCAATCTACATAAAAATGAAAAATGACGCAGACTTCTCACCACTGAACTTCCTCTTTAAAAAAATCCAATGCTTTTTTACGCAGGTGATGCTCATAAGAAGTTGTATGCAAACTGGACAATGAATGGCGTGATGCTCCCAGCAGAGACGAAGAAGAAACAAAAGTCAGCTCTGTCCAAGAGGATGAGGTATAAACTCTCTCCACTACTAGCTCTGTGACCACAAAAAAATAGGGCTGTGCATTCGAACCGGGTACCCGAATACCTGACCGGTAATGTCAGGAACCGGTTCCAGATTATGGAATCGAGTACCCGTAACCAAATTGACATGTTACTTGGTAATTTCTCAGACAGTGAAAAAGAAAGTGTTTAAATGTCATTTGTGGGGAATTTTCAAAATGAAAACCAGGGTACATGGAAAAACAAAACAGATTGGCTTTTTAGCCTTGTATTGGGAGATTTCAATAAAATAACACCCCTCCCCCCCCCCAAAAAAAAAGAATAAAAAAACAAATAATAATAATACCTCTATTGTAAACATAAAAGAAATACAATACAAAAAAAATGAAGCAACTCATTAACCCTAACTCCCTAGGGTTTGTGAACATTCATATTGAAACTGGAGGATTTGGGAGTGCTCTTAAGGTTAAAAAAATAACATGAACATATTAAAACCATTTACAATATCTTATTCCTAAAGCATTAACCAAACAAATTCTCAATCATCCCCCTTTCACGGTGTGTCTCCACGCTTACGAAAAGTAGGTACAATTCCACGAAACGTAGTCCGTTTCCTTAAATTTCCTCCATTCACGCAATTAAATTCATTTTTATAAGACCGGTCTCCTTTCCTGTCTTTTTTTTAACAGGAAACTACTAGAATCCAAGATGCGGCGAGTTATGATTTTCCGCAATGGCGATGGATCGGAGATGTTTGAAACCACCGCCTCAGCAGAAAATTTTGGCAGGGTATGTACATCGACACACAAGTCCATAACTTAGGGAGCACTGCCTAACCCATGGTCGGGCCAGGCCGTTGAAAAGCCGGGCCACGCCCGGGCCTTCTGGCTTTTAGTCTCGCTATTGTGAGCCACAAATCACCTAACAATAGAGCATCTACTAATTGATAAAGCTCGGCCTCTGCCAGGCTGGGCCGGGATGTGGCCCCTCCCACACTAATCTGTAGTGATTGCTTTTGTTGTCATTCCATTCACGGGCCGGAGATCAAGTCTTAGTGAACAATGGGAGCTGGCTGGACTCCAGCATTAGTGGGCAGTTTATTGTGTACAACCAGGGGATTATAGCAGCCCGAAGGCCCCGGCGTTCCCGGGGCTTGGCCAGGCTTTTCAACGGCCTGGCCTGACCATGGGTTAGGCAGTGCTCCCTTAGACGAAATACAGCGAGTAGAGAGAGATAGTGATTTTGTCACTTAGCTCAATTTGTGTATTGTTTGCAATGAAGGTACATATATTTGTTTTTTTTAACTCTGTCATATAGACTAGAATTATTTAAGCTTGTGAGATCAGCAATAAAACACAGATTGCAATGAATGACCAGATATGAAAAGTTAACTAATGGGTCATTCTATAAATCTGGGATCCAATTTTTTATGTCCCCGTTACATCTGACATGTAAAGGATTTTGCAATACAGGACATATTCTTTAATGACTTCTATCTCAAAGGGTGATTGTGTATTTTACAAGCAAAGTACCTGCCAAACAAGTACAAAAATAGTGTGAAGTCAAATTTTAATGATATTTGATGGGAAATTACACAGGTCAGGTGTAACACACACATTAAAAGTGTCACACTTTTGGACCCCAAATTTATAGAATGACCCTAATCCTTTTTTATGAATACCTCCATGTCTATTCGATCTTCCGAGATTTTATAAATACCTAACATGTAATATTTCCCGAACAAAGAAAACTTGCAGGAACAGGATTTGAACCTGCGACCTCCGGAATACCGTACCGGCGCTCAACCAACTGAGCCATCTTGCCCTATGTTGGCGGTCTCCCAAATTGTTAGTATCTTTGTTCGAGGGACGCTAGTCAGAAGTCATAAACCCATAATGCCGTATAGCCAGGGATCACACCCAACTTTACAATACAACCTGGGAAAGGACATGGTGGGGATCACTCAATAAGGATACGACTTTTTAACTTAATAATATCCCGTTCCCGCTCCTACCAGTTTTCTTTGTTCACTTTGAAAATTCACTCAACTTACCTAGTCAGTTTCCCTTACGGTTTGTTTGACAATATGTAATATTTCATCAATAGTTCCTTGATGATTGCACCTTACGTCTTGGACTTACTGCTCCAGCTAGGATTATCTACTCCTGGACGGGTTCTGAAGTGACAGATCTAAATGATGGTAAAAGTAATAGTAGTAATTTGCAATACCGATAACCGATTATTGGCAGAGATGTAGTCGAGTCCATCACAAGTCCCTGCACGTTCAACACATAGTTTACACTACAAGATCCCCCAAACTAATACGGACTGTTATCGAAAGTCATTATATCCATGTACTATTCCTGAGTGGAATGCCTTGCCACCTGAAACCAAATCAGCACCAGATGTTATAAGCATTCAGGGTCATGATAGACAAAATGTAAGCGATGCATGGGGGACTGCACGTTAACAGCCACATTTGGGGCGATTTGTGCAGTATAACGATCAAGATCAAGAAGTCCCTGCAAGTCCATCACAAGCCCTCCTGTCCTAATCCCAATCACAAGCTATTCAAATAAGCTGTGACAAAGGCATTCCTTTGTCATTGTTCATCCAGTTACTTGTGACCGGCTTTATGAATGGACTTCTGAAAGGACTTGCAGGGGCTCGACTCCAACTCTGATTATTGGTATAACAAACGCCAACCATATTCGGTGAAATTCCTTGCATTCTTTCCGCTATGGAACATTTGATTAGTCCATGTCAGAAAGTTGACCGGCTGTGACAGGAGTGGTTTTTTTCTCACAGATGTCCTATGCATTGTATTATTTAATAACCCTCACCCCCTAATGGGTCCCCAGGACTACCCTGCTAAATCCAACAGAGTCCAACGGTGACTCGTATGAGTTTCCTGCTCAATCCAACGCAGTCCAACACAGTCCAACATGCCAAGTTGCTGGGTACCTAAAAATTAAAAAAATGACTTAGCTTCTAAATCCAACAGAATCCAACTGTGTCTTATTTTTCTGTTGCCTGCTGAATCCAACAGGATTGTAACATTATGAGTTAGCTGCTCAATCCAACAGGGTCCAACGAAAATGTCAAATAATTGGATCCGGTTGGATCCGGTTGCATCCAGCAGGGTTTAGTGTTGTTAAACATGGACCTTAGACTTGACAAAATGGTGAAATGAATACATTTATTCGTTCGGACTTCTTTTCTTATTGCAGTCATTTCCCCAGTTTTCCTCTCTTTTGAGTGATTTGTTTTTTGTACACTTGTAGTGCCTCTTTTGGATCGATGTCTTCAGACCAGTACGACCCCTCTTTATGGTCCAGTGTGGATCTCAAAGGGTGAACGATTCAGCCCCAAAGGGGTCAAAGGTGAATATTGTTTGCAATCGGCAGAGGTTTCGTGATGTTTTGTAGTTTTGTTGAATACTTCTTGAACACGAACAATGGCCATAGCCACTGCTTATAGAAGACTACCTGGCTGGATGTCATCTATAGACACATTCCTGCACGTACTCAATCTATTCAGGTTTCAACTTTATTGTTCTTAAATAGGAGTGTAATGAATAGATAGAACCTTTTCAAACAAAGCTTTCATTCACATGAAAGGCAGGGGGCTCCAAGTGTGATGAATAGGACCACTCTATTCAGTGTGGTGCTTATTGTTTGTGTTTACGCTTGGCTGCACAGCCCGTTCTTGGCATACCAGCCTTCCATCAGTAACGGCCGGACACAATGGGTTTAACCCTTACCCCCCGGAGTGATTTTGAGTGACCGTTGAGCCACCAACAGACTATAACTTACAAGGTGGGAAAGCAAAAAGTTTGAGCTGAGATTCTGCTCTGTGCATTTTTCCCAAGAATGATTATAAAGCTTATGACAATTTGCAGAGAGCAAGTTCGTCACCCGACGCTACAATTTACAGAGTTGGGGTAACTTGCGCGTTGTTTGTTTGCTTGAGGTTTAGTTATTGCTGCTCTCCACCCAGGATACGAATAAGCCAGTTCGGTATTTTAACTGCGCATGTGCACAATGACATTTTATCCCGAATGACCCGCGTGACCTAACGCGCGCGTGTGAACGCTAAAGGTGGTCGCACAACGCGCACGTGTTAATTCAATCAGAACGGGCGTTTGCGTAACGTCGCGTGACACTACGTCAGCATTTTTATCCCGAATAACCTTTGACCTTCGAGATACCGAACCGGGTTATTGATGCCTGTAAGGGTAGAGAACGAGCTTACCCTGATCTCAAATTGTTGCATAACCGATCGCATGGCCCGATGACCAGGGGTAATCATTGTAAAGCTCTTTGAGCTATTTGTATAGACGATGTACCATCTGACGTCACGTGTTTACATCTATACTGGTATGTTCCCGGCGGTATATGCACGCATCTTGTTTTGCATAAAATTTGGTTTAGGAGTGACGTCACAGGTCAGATCGCCTTTAAATTATGTCACTTTTGATGTCACTCTTTAACCAAATTTATGCAAAACACGATGCGTGCGCATACCGCCGGGCACTTGTCAATATAGCACAGTGGAACGCCGCTATAATGAATATCGCGGGATCCACAGATTTTGTTTGGTATAGCGATCGTTCGGTATATAAAGCGATTATCAGCCGCCGGTCCGCCGCGTGCCAATTTTTCAACACGGCGTCCTTTCTTTTTTAATAGTGCCCGCTTGCGTCGTATTTGAAGTGCGCCCTCTTTTGATTGTAATTGAAGGTTTTATTCACTTGTACTACATATTTCCCCAAATTTCTCTGCCTGGAAATGTAATATTCTGCCCCACTTTTTAATTAAATTTTAAGTAACTTTTTATCAAAACAATTGGTGCCATCTGCGTCCTCCGTTCCATCGCTGTCATGAACAGTCGTCGTTCCCAGGACTATACTGGGCTAGTACAAGGATCATACGTACGGCTTGGGAATTACAAACAGCCCAGATACCCGGTACATTTTTTAATCCGTTGCCTTTTTATTGACAACAATGTTCGGTAAGTTTTGTACACAAAATTTGGGAGCTGTTCGGTATATAAAGTATATTAAAAAAAACGCTACTATAATTTCTCATTTGGCTTTTTAAAATTTTGTTTTTGACAAATTGTTCGTGTTTCTCCTGTTGTCAGCCTTTCTGGAAACCATCATCAAACACTGTAAGCAGAAACTACAAGCGGCCATCACATACAAGAAACAGCTGAAGTACGGCCTCGCGGGGGAAACCCAGCAGATTAACGTCATCGAAATACTCTCCAAGACTGAACCTGAACTGGAGAAGGAACTGCAAGAGGTACGCACTATTCATAGGGTGGAATGTTTGCGTTGGCATGATTTCAATTCAATATTGGTTCGTTTTTTTTGCCCTTCATTGATGTCTCTTTGTTAACAGCCAGTCATGCAAACACATTGAAGCAAAATAACAAAAGTATTCCCTCTCCAAACATTGCATTGACGTCATCACTGCGGTACTCTATAGAATGAGCTCATTTTATCAGCTAGGTGGGCTTTATACTGCTACCGCAAAACAAAAAAACGGTGCCGCAATTGATACCGATTTTAGGCAATTTGAAATGGTCCCTTAAATCACTGAATTGACGATGCAAACTGTGTTCCTTTGCAGACGGAAGATGGAATTAAAGAGTTTAATGAGGCAAAGAGAAGGCTTCAGGAGATCATGGACCAGATATCAGAATCTGTAACGCAGGAAGAGGTCGGTTTTATCATTTACTCTTCCCTGGTTTGAGGTTTTACCCAAATTTGCCTTTACTGGTAACATTTTAAGATAAATGTGATGTGGTCTGGGAAAATGCTTCACTTGGTGAAATTGATCATTCTTGTGTTAAATGCATAACATTTAAATAATGAAGGCACTGTGTTGTTTTCAAAACTGTTTAATTCATGATTCTAGGATGTCTGTTACTTGAGTTATGCTGTCAGGAATTTCATTTCATTTCATTTCATTTATTATTTAAGAAACCCAGCTGACTTCATTTTGAGAAATTAAGCTTTAAACTTCTGCATGACTCATTGAGTTTGCACGAAAAGTGACTGAAAGATTGCGAATTGTTACATTTAAAATGATGGAATTTTTAGTTAATATTTTCAGGAATGATAATTTAGATATTAATCATTTAATTGGTAGCAGAAACTCAAATTGTCAAAAAACAATCTGGGGGACTATTGTGCCGTTATCTTCAATGCAGTTTGGCGACATGGGAAGAGTTTCCCAGACCACATCAGAAATGCTCGCATTTCCTGCCTTTGTGAAATTTTACAACTTTCAGCTGTTAAACAAAATTTGTAGAAATGTGAAGATTAATTTTTTTTTTTGAAGATGAAAATTCAATCTTCACTCTTAACACGTGGTACTCGCTGCTACATTGGATTCGAACCAGCCAGCGGACCCTGGCAAGCTCGGTGGTTGAGTTGTTAGGACATCTGCACTAGTAAGCAGGAGGTGGGTTCGAATCCCGCCCGAGTAAGCCTGTGAATTTTTTCCCACGGGCTCTCGGAAAGCACTAAGCATACAGTGCTTCATACTCTCGGTCAGGAAAGGGCAAAAATGTGTATTCTAATTTGCAGAAATGTTTTTAATTTGTTTAAAAATCAGGCACACAATAATGAGTTATCTTTTAAAAAAAATAAACAAAGCCGATTCAAAAAAAATGAACGAAATATGTCAATGCCAAATATGTCAATGGTTTATAGTGAGATATAAACTGAAAACTCCGATTTAATGGGACTGGACTACTGGACCTAATTTGTATTTCCTCATTGATTGTACCAGGACGCCGGATGTACATATACCATGCAACATATCAAGGAGTTTGACTCCTCGCATCGACTGGTTGGACAGCACGGTATCAGGCTAAAGGTAGGCTCACAAAGTCATCTCACAGAGAGTTTGGGTGTGGAGGACAAGAGATTCGTGGGTAGGAGAGGGGATGGAGTTTCACTTGGTTAGACAACAAGGTGTCAGGCTTAACCTCTTGAAAAAGACTACCTGGAGCCAATTTCATGGAGCTGCTAAGCACAAAAATGTGCTTAGCATGAAATTTCTACCTTGATAAAAACAGGATTACCAGCCACATGTTCATGTAATGTATATTGCCTGTGACTGGTATTCAGCTGTTGCTTGCTTAGCGCAAAAATCCCATTGAGTTTTCGCTGGTAACCTGTTCTTACTAAGCAAGACAGTTTTATGCTAAGCAAATTTTTGTGCTTAGCGGCTCAATGAAATTGGCCCCTGGCCGGTTGTAGTCTATATGCGCATTCCTGTGCATACTCAATCCATTCCTGTTTCACCTATATTGTTCTTGAATGGGAGTGTAATGGATAGATGGAGCTTTTTCATTCTCCTTAAAGACCTAGTAGAACGCTTTGAAAAAATGTGAAATTATTGTCTCAGTCTACAGATATGTCAATAAAAAGAGCAATACACAAACAATATGTTGTATTGTCCTTTCTAATTTGGAAAAAAAAAATGCAAATTGGCTCACTTTTGAAAATCCTGTCGTCTGAAAAAGCATACGTCACGTCCCCATTTGCATGTCATGCGTTATGCATTTATTGCGCGTGACGTCATGGTGTGTAGTCCGATCGTTGCACTTGGTACAAGTTCATACATGAGTATGCGGTATTTACACAGAATACATGTTGAATTAACTTCGTCTCTGTATCCCATCGTGTAAGCCTACTATTTCAATTCCAAATCTGAGTTTCGTATGGATGACTACACGCGATGACGTCAAGGCTAACGGCGCGCCGCTGTTTAATTAGCATCTTTCTCTCCTCCGTTAATTAATATTGATGGATAGAAAATGACAATATTTAGCACGAATTTGGTTTCTTGTAATTCATAATCAAGATGCTGATCTTTTTTAGAGAATTAAACTTTGGTTATAGTAGGTCTTTAAATCTCACCCCCTGTAAATAGATGATATTTATTTCCTCGTCTTAAATGAGTGCTGATTGATATTCCTTCGCAGGTGTATGAGAACGGGCAAGGTGATGGGGAAGACACGGTGTTCTTCAACTTGAAGGAGGCAGCGAAAGGGATCGGCAGTGATCACAGTCTGCTTCTGCAGAGAGTGAGTTTTGGGTTAGGGAGCACTGCCTAACCCATGGTCGGGCCAGGCCGTTGAAAAGCCTGGCTGCGCCCAGGCCTCCTGGCTTTCAGTCTTGCTGTTGTGAGCCACAAATCACCTAACAATAGAGCATCTGCTCATCGATAAAGCCTGGCCTCTGCCAGGCTAGGCCGGGCTGCCCGGCCTCTGCTAGGCAAGGCCGGGCTGTGGCCCCTCCCACACTAATCTGTAATAATTGCTTTTTGTTGTCATTCCATTCACGGGCCGGAGATCAAGTCTGGCTGAACAATGGGAGCTGGCTGGACTCCAGCATTAGTGGGCAGTTTATTGTGTACAACCGGGGGATTACAGAAACCTGAAGGCCCGGGCGTTCCCAGGTTGTTTTTTTAAGTTTGATTCTACTATTTTCTGCTTTTTCACCTGGGTCTGTTTGAAAGGCCGAGTGTCCCAACCTCGACTCTAGATTAAAAGAGATTATGTTAATAATTATTTTGTAGTTGCTTGATGTGATGACTCGCTGGGCACGAGTGGAGAAGAATACGACGGCCCTGAGCACCGTAGTGACAAAGATATTTGATCAAGAGGGCAAGGAGATTACGGATGTCTACTCCCTCAAGAACGACCAGGAAGTCTGGATATCATTTGGCGAACCATTCAGAGATCCTAATGGTCGGTTCAGATTTCGGATTTTGTTTACAGTTGCGTTTGTGAAATTTTTTTTTTTTCGACCTGTGCGAAAACACACACACAAGTAAATACCTTCAATCGGAGACCTATTGTCCTGTTGTTCATACTTTTTGGCAGGGACCCTCATTGGTTTTGTACACAGTTTTCAACCGGGGACCTTTTTTAACCGGGGACCATATTGTCCTCTATTGTTAAAGGTCCCCTATTGAATGCAAAAGGGCGAAAAAATCTTCTAAGTGATTTTTTTTTGTGGTTTGTTTTTTGTTGGGTTCCAAGATACATATATTTTTAGAATATATTTTCAGAAACGTTAATATTGATGAATAACGATGAAAAAACAAATATCGGTAGAAATTACTTCAACATCATTTCTTTCCACTTGTTAGGTTTAAAGGGCTATATCTTTAAACGCACTTCGTTTAAATTGACAAATATGAATATGCAAATGTTAAGATATGCCAAGAACACGAAATGCCACAGGGGTCAAACCTACACCAAATTAAAGCTTAAGATGTGACAAATAAATGTAAACAACTAACTTTTCAAATTTTTGCGACATAATACCAATTTTTGTTTAGCCAGTCAGAATTACAGTTTGTGTTTCCAATTTTTTTTAATGTCGTAAAACATGCAATGCCTGAAACATTCCATCATGACGTATGTCCTCAAATTGAGATTACAAAAATACCCCGTGAAGGCAAGGTGTCATATCTGAAATGTGTATCATCGGCCCTGTCCGAATTGGCTATGGCTGGATGTTACACACATGTCTATGGCAGCAGCTAAAGCCACTTCCCATAGACTCGTGTGTGATTTCAAGCCATAGCCAAGTCATTCGGACACGGCCTTTCCTTGGTCATTGTAGTGTACTGCCTCCAGTTGACCTTCGACAAGGTGCAAGGGCTGGATATGTATGGAGATAGGAACGTAGCAGTCAGGGAACCGCTCAACTCTGATGACATACCCAGGGGCGAGGAGAGGTCAGTGCGTGTCAAAGGTCACATGATGATAACATATGCATAGAAAGTACTTGAGTCCTTGTACATTGACGTGATGAGAGAGTTGGTCTCCCCAACGGTGGAAGTTACCCCGCCTGGGTCTGGTCTGAAAATAGGGATCATTTCTTTGGTATCTATTGAAGATTTATCCTCTATTTAGATCTGGACCCAGGCAAACCGTAAGGGTGGTAGGGCTGGCAACCTAAAATGTGGCCAACCCCACCACCTCTGTTGTAGCCCTTTACCTAGAGTGGCTTTTAGCCTTGTATCGGGCAACTTCCATAAAAAAAAAGAAATGTAATATTCCAATATCTAAATCATGTGATGTACTCTCCACCAATCAAATTGCAGCCTGAACCCGCTTTCATGAAACTAATCAGCAGAATATATATTTATTTCGTTTGCTAAGCTCCGTTGAGCAGAGTACCAAGGAAAGCAGTGTACACCATGTGACACATTGACTGGTAACCTGTACAGGTTCCGTATATATCTCCGTGGACAAGAGGAGAAAGGAAATACAAAGAAACCTTTCAGTCCTCGCACGTCAAGTCTTTTGTTGAAATCGGTCCTCGCACGTAGAAGTACTTACGTGCTCAGTCTATGGGGTTGGGTTATATTAAAGGAACAATAGGAAACACAAAGCATTGTCCTCGCACGTATTGGGAAAGTACGACTGTGTGCTCGTGTGCATAGCAGCTCTGTGAATAATTATTATGAATAAACACTTGTAATGATTTCTTGACGGTCTCTAACAGACCGAGCCACTGGGATGCTACGATTGGCTTCCCTCTCGTCTATGACTACGAGGAGGTGACCTTTGACCTTCCTAAAGACGTGTTGAACCAGAAACAAGTGACCGTGGAGAAGCACGAGTTGGACATGACCGGACACTTCTTACAGCACAAGGTGAGTGAGTGCAGACAATTCAGTTTGTATTGTTTTCCGAGCCCCTGTGGGACTCGAACCCACGACCTCCTGCTTACTAAATGCAGACATCTTAACCGCTGACCATCTTCTGACGCATAGTCGATATTGATAACGTTGCTTTTATAGCACATTCTCTGTTTAATAAAGAAACCTAAATCCATTTCGCTGAGACTAATTTGCATGGAAGCATTCTTGCATCAATGCAGTTAACCTCTTGCATACAGACGACGGCCATAGCCGCGGTTTGAAAAAGACCACCTGGCCGGTTGACATCTATTGCCGCATTCCTGTGCATACTCAATCCATTCATGTTTTAACTGGATTGTTCTTGAATGGGAGTGTAATGAATAGATGGAGCTTTTTCAAACAAGGCTTTCATTCGCATGAAAGAGGGCCCCAAGTGCGATGAATAGGACCACTCTATTCAGCGTGGTGCCTATTGTTTGCGTTTACGCATTGCTGCACTGACAGTTCTTAGCATACCAGCACCCCATCAGTAACAGCTGGACGAAAGGGCCAAACGTTAGAACACTTCCACAGTTAGCATAACTTTTCCGTGACTGTACTTGGCCCAGTGTGGTTAATTCATAAGTGTTTAATGCAAGCAGATTTGCTAAGCGTGTTAGCAGCCGACCCTGGCAAGCTCGGTGGTCGAGTGGTTAATACGTCTTGCACTAGTAAGCAGGAAGTTGTAGGTTCGAATCCCGCCCGAGTAAGCCTGTAAACAAAATTTGAGCAGGCTCTCGGAAAGCACTGAGTATACAGTCCTTCATACATGATGTCGGGACAGGGCAAAAGAGAAAACATCTCTGTTCTAATTTACGTGTTGGCAGCTAGTATCGTGTAATGTCTGTTGATTTCTCCGTTAATAACAAAAATAAAATAAATAAAATGGCTATTTTTTTTTCGGAACGTGCAGGAGGATCAGACTAAGGTGCTATACTGTGAGTTGGCTCTACAACCCAAGAAAAAACAGGGAAGCAAAGATGTCTGGCCGCCACGATCGCAGACTTGGGTCATCAACCAGGTTAGGACAGAACAAAAAAAACGAATCAGAATTTAACCTACAGGTTAATAATATAGTTGCCTGCATGGTTTTTTACCTCTTTTGAGTACGGACGACGGCCATAGCCGCGGTTTGAAAAAGACTACCTGGCCGGTTGATGAAAAGGACCACTCTATTAATGAGTGTGTCTATTGTTTGTGTTTACGCTTGGCTGCACATCCTGTTCTGGGCATACCACCCACACCCCCACCCCCCATCAATAACAGCCGGACACAAGGGGTTAACCTGGGTTAACCTCAGTTAACCCGGGTTAACCTCAGTTAACCTGGGTTAACCTCAGTTAACCCGGGTTAACCTCAGTTAACCCGGTTTATCTCGGTTAACCCCGGTTAACTGGGGTTAACCCAGGTTAACCCGGGTTAACCTTGGTTAACCTTGCAATTGCACATGGTTTACTGCCCGGAGTCATTCAGAAGTTTGCGAGGTTCCTGCATCTTTCCCCGTTCCCAAATCTGTATTTTTAGTTTACCCTTACTTAGCTGAGTCCCAATAAACTCCATCAGCGGTCAAGTTGCAAAAGATCTCGTTGATCAGATAATTTTTGTCGAGGCTGTTGGGTTTCACTGCAACAAGCAGGGCTGAGCAAAATTCTGATATATATTAGGTTTTGATGTCTCATGTTCAAAAGGATGATTTGAGAAGATTGAAAAGGTTTTAAAGAGGAAGTTCAGTGGTGAGAGAAGCCTGCATCATTTTTAATTTTTATGTAGATTGCGTAATGCAAAATCAAACAGCAAAATTTGTTTTTATTTCTGCCATGAAATACCAAAAAAGTGACTTTTGGGAGCTATTTTTATCAAGTCCCCTCTAGCCCGCTGGTGCCATTTGTCGAAAAGTCATTGCTGCGGGTAGCAGACAATTTGACGTCATATGATGAACTCCCTTTGGTGTCTAGCACTAGGCACAAAATGGGGGGTTTGTCCTGTGACGTTGATTTGTTTGTTGCCCTCAGCGACGACTTTTAGACAAATGGCACCAGCGGGCTGTGCTGCTCTAGAGGGGACTTGATAAAAATAGTTTGTTTGATTTTACAATACGCAATCTACATAAAAATAAAAAATGACGCAGACTTCTCTCAGCAATCAACATCCTCTTTAACCCCTTGCGTACGGATGGCGCCATATCGCGGACACAAAAAAGTGCCACCAGGCCGGATGACGCCATTGGCCTCCGTTTGTGCAGTTTCAATCCATACACATTGTAGCGGTTCGATTTGGCTGCCAGAACCGCTGCAACACCCCGTAAAATACCGTGCTCAAGGGGTTAAAGTCTGAAAACCTATTAATTGGAAATGTTTTGATTGTTACAGAGGGGTCAGATTTACTGTCGCGGCATGCCGCAGCTCGCTTTGTCCGTCATTGAGAAATGGAGAATGGATAAACATTTTGCAGACGGGGAGACGGCTGTGCAAGGCTTTGCGGTCGGACTGGAGAAAAGGCAAGGTTTAAATTGATCTATCTGCAAAAAAATATTGTTTTCCCGAACAATTGTTATTGATTTTGTTGGTTTAACCCTTTAACCATTAATCGTAAAAATGTGTACGATGTGAATATGCCTTTAGAGAACCTGCATAGATAACGAAAAATAACATTTCGAAAATACATCAATAGAGGGCGCCCTGATCATCTTCGGGAATAGCATTGCGGCCATTTTCGTACGTTGATATATACAAGATTGTATAGATACTAGATTCATGCTTTGTAGGTCATGACCTTCTTTCAACTCCCCTCATATTTTGATTATTTTGGCACCAAATGAAAGAGGAGAACGAGAGCTTTCCAAAAATGTCTACTTTTATTGGGTTATATCAAAAGAATAAGCCGTACTAAGCTGAAAAAACATTAAAAACAGTTAAATGTGTGCGACCTTCAAAAAATATGATGGTTCAAGGTTTAACCGAATTTTAGGCTGGCGGCTTAAAATGTCGCCAATCCCACCACCTCTGTTGTAGCCCTTTAATGTCTTGAATACAAATGACGGCCATGGCTGCTGTTAAAAAAAATCCACCTGTCAGGTTGTCATCTATACACGCATTCTTGTGCGTACTCAATCCATTGTTTGCCTAGTTTTGTGTAAAGCTCGGCTGCACAAGCCCGTATTGGCATACCAGCACCTTGAGTGGCTTTTAGCCTTGTATTGGGCGACGTCCATTAAAAAAAAAATAATGGCTTGCTGTAGTTTTTAAATAATCTGCTGGCTCTTTTTTTTTTTTTTTTTTTTTTTTATATAGGGGGGGGGGGGAGAACTCTGTCTTTTTTCTGTATTGTTTGTTTGTGTTAGTCGTGTTTTGTTTTTTTTAACTTAAAAATAAATAAATCATGCTGAGACCATCCTGCCTGATTCCGGGAGCTTGCTTTTGTGTTGTTTATTGTTTATTTTCTCCGTTTTATTCTGGGCAGACAACAAGGCAACCCTTATCAGCAATGGGTGTTCACCGAAGATGGCTTCATTCATACCACGGTGAGTTGTCAGTGATTAACCCTACTAATTGGATGATTTCCATAAAGGAATGCTCTCCATACCTCTACATTAAACAAAGCTTTCACTCGTCATGATTGTGCTGTAGACATCGTCACATAGAATGACAATATCACATAGAATTAAGTACGAACTTGCCAGAAAACAATGCCCTAGATGACCTCATTAACCCCTTTGCGTACGGATGACGCCATAGGGCGAAGAAAAAAAACAGTGTCACCAGGCCGGATGACGCCACTGGCTGCTGTTTGTGCAGTCTCAATCCATTGTTGGATTATTGTGTATGTCATACACATTGTAGCGGTTCGATTTGGCTGCCAGAACCGCTGCAACACCCCGACGTCTCCCGTAAAATACCGTGCTCAAGAGGTTAAACTCATTAACCCATACACCTCAACATCAACATCGGAATCTGCTCCAATGAGCTCATGATGCTTCATGAGCCCGGGACCTCTACTCTGTGGGGTGACGGGTCCTTTTCAGCAGCGTCAGACCGAGTGTGGAACCAACTCCCGCTGACTGTCGAATCATTTCCATCTCATTACAACATTCAAGTAAAACTTAAAATCACATCTGTACAAACAAGCCTACTCTTACAATTTACAGCCCTGAATTGTCTTCCTCCTCGAGTGCCATAAGTGTCTTTCTTAGGCGGATACCGGCGACTTTAAAAATGCTCTTTTATAATTATTATTATTATTATTGTGTAGTTATGTGAATTTTAGGGCTGTGCATCCGAACCGGGTACCCGAGTACCCGACCGCTAATATCGGGAACCGGTTCTAGATCATGGAATCGAGTACCCGTAACCGAATGAACATATTACTTAGTGATTTCTCGGACAATGAAAAAGAAAGTTTTGAAATTTTCATTTGTGGGGAATTTTCAAAATGAAAACTGGGGTGCATGGAAAAACAAAACGGATTAACGTTAATGACGCTTGCGAAAATGCAATTTAAACCGTAAAGCTATAGAGCTCACTGTACACACTTCCATCTTGCTGCATTGATGCACCGATGTAGTAGTATTAACGTGCGGACCTTTATAAACAATATGAACAGCAATTTCTGAGATTTAATTTTGGGGATTGGCTTGCTTTAACCAGCACCCGGGTACCCATGTTTTTTTTTTTAATCGTGTACCCGATTCCTGTACTACCCGTCAATGCACCCCCCCTAGCGAGTTTGTTTAAACCTTCCAACAGGCTGAGCCTGATCTCGTGCTGACCTACATTGAGGCCAAACCGCAAGATGATGATGCAGTTGCCATGGAAATGATGAAGGGATTCAGCCAACAGCAAGCTGAAGAACAGCCAGCGCAGAACGGTCCAGCTGGTTCTTACGAAGCTGACCCAGACTTTAGTTCCAACGAGGACGGGAATCAGGATGGAGAGAGGAAGGCTGAGACAAAGACGGAGACAGATCGAGATCCGTTCCCAGGACAGGTGTTTGCGGTGGCTGTTATTCCTCGCTTAGCGGCTAGGCATCCATGGGCTAAGGCTCAGAGGTATGACTGGACGTTATGATCATTACTTAGGCTCATAGGTATGACTAGACGTTATGATCATTGCTGAGGCTCAGAGGTATGACTAGACGTTATGATCATTGCTTAGGCTCAGAGGTGTGACTAGACGTTATGATCATTACTTAGGCTCAGAGTTATGGCTAGACATTATGTAAATATGAAACATAAGACATTGAGATAAGTAAAAGTTTAGTGGTACCCAGCTGATTAAATCTTGTAAACATAAAACCAGTCATTAACGGGTATTAGTCCTTACATGCACAGTCCTTGAAAAAAGAGAATTTCAGATTTTTTTGTGAGGATTCTTCAAGACTCCTTCAGATCTATGCTACGATTAGGCAAAACAAAAAAAGCTTTTGTTGACCTTAAATGGGAAAAATCGGAAGGAAGGGTCGGTCGGTGAATTTTTTTTTATACCATCCATGAAAACAATACTACATGTAGTGTAAAGTCGGGAGGCAAAAAGTAAGCTTATTTAAAAGTGAGATGGCGAAATGCACGATAGTGCCGTCGTAACTGTATTAAAGACCTTGATTTTAATGCTTATTTGGAAACATTTCTTGAAAAGTAAAAACAAAATACATTTTTTTTAAATACGCTACCCGACTTTTGTGACTTTTAGGATCGGTTGCGGAGGGCAACACAACTATTTTTGTTGGCCTTATTCCAAAAATAATAGACCGCATGATATGCGATTATTCCCTGATGTGGAAATTCAGTCTTCTCGTTGTTGAACGCTAGATGGGCCCTGAAGCAAGAGCGATTGGACAACCTCGGCCAATGGAAACACACCAAAGTCCAGAACCCACTGTGGAACAAACTGGCGTACTCCTGGCCAGTCAATGCCAAAGGAGACTGGAACGAGGACTGTGATTGGCCGATGGAGGGATACTTCATCCCCTATGCCCCGCCCATCAAGAAGATGGCTCGGAAGCCCAGCAGCTCGGAGGCTGAAATGCTCGATGGTAGAGATCCGAAGGGGTCCCCAGTAAGAAGTGAGTCACTAATATCTGTCTTTCCATGTACATGCATTTCAATTATTATTTGGTCTGTTAATGGAAAATCCGACCACCAGAATTGATATTTCACTTCAGCAAAGTAGATGCATATGGTGTCGTGTTCTTGTGCAAAACAGTCTCTCGTTATAAAATTAGAAAAAGCTGGAATTATTCTCAAAATTACTTAGCAGTCTTTCAACAAGAAAATGTTGCAACTGCATTGCTTTTCTAGATTATGAAATCGAGTATAAGTAACTGAAGTCACATTTAGTAATTTCTCAGACAATAAAGAAAGAAAGTCTTTTAATAAGGGAATAAATATGTGCTGGGCCGGTTTTAAACGTACGTTGAATACGGCCTTGGGGCCTGGGCGCTTGATAATGACCCAAGCCGAAGGCAAGGGTCATTATCAGCCTCCAGGCCCCAAGGCGGTTTTAAACGTATGTTTAAAACCGGCCCAGCACATATTTATTCCCATTCATAAAATACCTTTTTGTATAATTATAAACCACCAAAAATTATAGATTTCCAATGATTTTGTTAATTGTTTTTTTTACCTTGGTTTGTAAAACACCCCTTCAGCTATTTAATGGTTCGTGCCACGCTCGAGTAGTGCTAAACATGTCCTTATATGGAAATTGACGCGTGCGACGCGCTCGCCAGGTGCTGCAGAACGCAGCAGTGCCGGTGTAGTGTGAAATTATGGACTCTAAATACGGACGCATCGGTAGTATTGCGCTTGCGTTATTAGGAGAGTGACTGGTCGCTCGAGTGTTCAACCAATAAAATGGACCAGATTTTGTAGGACTCTACATTTCGTGTGACACCGGAAAAAAATGTTTAAAACCGCGCCGTGTTTAAACAATTTCCAGCCGTGTTTAAACAACCGTTTAAACACACCCACGTGACAGGCTCTCGACCAATAGTGATAGTGAAACTCACTGAGGCATTTATGAATGTCATTTGTGGGGAATTTTCAAAATGAAAACCAGGGTACATGGAAAAACAAAACAAATTAACGTTTATGATGCTTGCGAATATGCGATTTACATCGTAAAGTTTTAGAGATCACTGTACACACTTGCATCTTGCTGCATTGATGCACTGATGTGGTAGTATTAACCCCTTGAGTACGGTTATTTATAATGAGGCACCGGGGTGCCGGGCCGGCTTGTGCAACCAAGCAAAACGGACACGAGAGGCTTGTGCAGCCAAGCGTAACGCACACAATAATCCAACGATGGATTGAAACTACAGAGATTGCGTGTATAGACGTCATCCAGCTTCAAGGGGTTAACGTGCGGACCTTTACGAACAATATGAACAGCAATTTCAAAGATTTAATTTTTGGGATTTTTTTTAACGGGTAATCGGGTACCCGTGCTTTTTTTCATTCGGGTACCTGATTCCTGATACTACCCTTAAATGCAAACCCACAATATCCAAACCTCAAAATCTGAAACAATTCTTTTAATTAACCCTAACCCCCTAGGCCCTTATTGCTAGGAACCACCCTCAATCCTCCAAAATCCTCCTGTGCTTCAATCACCATTCCTCCTCAATCCTCCAAAATCCTTTGCTTCAATCACCATTCAATCACCATTCCTCCTCAATCCTCCAAAATCCTCGTGTGCTTCAATCACCATTCCTCCTTAATTCTCCAAAATCCTCCGTGCTTCAATCACCATTCCTCCTCAATCCTCCAAAATCCTCCGCTGCTTCAATCACCATTCCTCCTCAATCCTCCAAAATCCTCCAAAACCACCATGAGGATTTTGGAGGATTGAGGAGGGTTAGGGTTAATGTTTTGTCCCCCATAAAACCTCTTCCAATGTTTTAGTTAATTTCTGTTTCTTCCTTGTAATTTTATTTTTCCAAGCTGTTCCGTTGAGGCTGAGAGTTTTGAAGAACGGTGAAAGGGACCTCCAGAGGCTTGCCCTTGTCGTTGGTCCGGACCTAACCAATGTGAGTAGTAATAGTAGAAGTCATGACTCATTCTATCCATGCAAGAATTGTGGTTAACCCCTCGTAGCTGGACAAGACACCTGGGCCGGTTGGCGTGAATAGCCGCATACCTGCTCATACTCAATCCGTTCATTCCTCTACTGTATTGTTCTTGAATGGGAGAGTGTATTGAATAGAATGGGCTTTTTCAAACAAAGCTTTCATCCACATGAAAGGGGGGACTCGGCGTGCGATGAATAGGGCCACTCTTTTCAGTGTGGCGCCTGTTGTTTGTGTTTATGCTTTGACTGCACAGCCCTTTCAGTGAGAGCCTGGCTCCCCGGCATTTTATCAATAACAGTCGACTGCAAGGGGTTAACGATAGTTGGACTAACTTAACCCCTTGCGTACGGATGACGCAAATATGCGCCAAAAAAAAGTGCCACTAGGCCGGATGACGCTATTGGCCGCTGTTTGTGCAGTTTCAATAATTGTTTGATTATTGTGTATAGGTTACGCTTGACTGCACAAACACATTGTGGCCGTTTCGCTTGGCTGTCAGAGCCGCCGCGGCACCCCGACGTCTCCCGTAAAATACCATACTTAAGGGGTTAACACTGAACATTGTCTAGTTTTAATAACAATGGTTGCATGAGTCTTATCGACTATTTGAAACAATCTGGGGGCCAATTTCATAAAGCTGTTAAGCACAAAAATCTGCTTAGCACGCAAATGCTTCCTTGATAAAAACTAGATTACCAACCAGATTTCCATGTGTGGAATATTTGCTTTTGACTGGCATTCAGCTGTTGTGTGCTTAGAATGAAAATTACATGGACTTTTGGCTGGTAACCTGTTTTTACTAATCAAGAAATTTGTTTTATGCTAAGCAAATGTTTTGTTGTGCTTAACAGCTCTATGAAATTGGCCCCTGCTGGGGTGCGTTCTACTCGGGCGCGGAACACATTACACGCGACTGTTTACAAAACAGGAACGTGTAATGGGATGAAATGTTTGATTAATTTTTATATTCGATTATCCGAAGCTGGGTTTGACCGAATATTCAAATATTTGATACGCGCCGATCAAGTTTCAGCGGTAAAAAGTTTCGCGCAAAGCACGCCGGTGTTGTACGTGCGGCGATCGATATTAGGGACCGCTCGATGGACATTTTTGTTGCGTGCGGCTGTTGTATCAAGATCATTACGGGTACGTATAACGTTCTGATAACAAGAACGGTTTGTCAAGTGTTTAACGGACGGGAACAATAAACCCCCCGCCCACAAAAAGTACCTTTTGACAAAAATGCGGCATTTGACACTGCTGAGCGCCGTAAGTTTTCTATTAAAATAGCATCAGAGTCGTATCTGTACGTGTATATATTTTTTTTTTGAAAAAAACGAACTGACAAAAAGTTAATAGAATATTCGGCTGACAATCAAAGATTTGAATATTCGGTATATTCGGGACAGCTGTAAAATGTACGCAACTTATGCGTAACGTAGCAAACGGTGTTAGCGTACTCTGTCTGGACGTTGATGCCATTTAAACTCCTAGATTTGGTTTAGCCATATGCGCAAACAAGATTGGATTGGTTGTTTTTGAAATAAAAACAATTAAAACATTTCAGATAAGTTGATTTCAAATGTTTTGCTTCAGATGATGAAAGACCTGAATAGGACAGCAATGAATGGCAAGCGACCGCATCGTCGCAGCCAATCACGAGACAAGAGCTTGGAGAGATTAGAGGAAGAGACTGCTCAGAAGAGACAGGCCAAGAAAGATGACCTGAATACCTTGGAGTTTCAGTTGGTAAGGGAATGTCTTCGCCATCATGTCTTCAACTACATCTTGGCATTTCATCTTTTATTTTTCTTTTTTTTATGGAAGTCGCCCAGCACAAGGCTAAAAGCTACTCTAAAGGACTACAACAGAGGTGGTGGGGTTGGCCACATTTTAGTTTGCCAGCCCCACCACCCTTACGGTTTTCCTGGGTCCAGATCTAAATAGAGGATAAATCTTCAATAGATACCAAAGAAATTATCCCAATTTTTCAGAACTATAGACCCAGGCGGGGTAATTTCCACTGTTGGCGAGACCAACTCACCGACCCCTATTCGAAATATTTTATTTATTTTTATTTTTTATTTTATTACAGTTTACACTGGCAATACATTAATAATTATTTTTAAAAACATAAAAATTAATATGAATATATATTAAAATGAATGAACTCAAGCCAGTGAGTGCCAATGAGGAACAGACCTACCACAGACAAAAAATAAATAAAATAAGAGGTCTTTAAGTCAGCAGTCTGTAAATTAAAGTCTTTCAGCTTGTCAAAATGCCTTCAACTTTGAATAAGAATTCAACAGGTTTTGCCTTGTCTGTTAAGCCTGGTTTCCATATCGACGTAAGAAATGCAGAGAGCAACAGCACCCAAACTACAGCGCAGACATTTGGAAGCATTTCCTCAGTAAACGCCGCGGGCAACCCAGACAGACGTAAACTATCTCGCAGATGATCGGCAAAGTTGAACTTGGTTCAACTTTGCAGATAAGATCATCTGCGTATCCCTACCGTTTGCCCGCCTATCGTTTCGGTGAATGGAAACACATTTCCGTCACAGAATCAATCCCACAATGCCATGCAGATTACCCGATGTTTACGTTTGTATTTTATTCGGCGTCTCCTACAAAACATAAGACTCAAAACTCAAAAGAGTCTGCACTCGAATAAAAATGATTTGTTGCACGCCGCCATATTGGACAAGTTAGCTCGATGCATGGACGCAATCATTACGTCGCGTATCAGATTGATCGCAGCGCCCTCCAGACGTCGCAGCACGTCCCACTTACGACGGTTCTGCATACTATCTGCGCAGTCTGCGAAGGCGCAACGGCGATATGGAAACCAGGCTTTACTGTATATGCTACTTTTAGTCAACCAATTTGCAAACCGTGTTTGAACTTTTTGATTTCGTGGCCCTGCAGTTCCTAGATCGCTGTACCGCCCTTCTGAACCTGCCGTTTGCAGCGCGTCGTCTCTTTGATCAAGACGGCCATGAACACCAGTCCCTGGAGAATATGCAACGGGATCAGTTGGTCTTTGTGTCCTGCGGTGAGGCGTGGAGCGATCCGAATCTATCCGGTCAGGAGCAGCAGAGGCGTACGATTCTAGCCACATTGGCGGCGGATGTCAATGCTATCAAGCAGTTTTGTGCTCTTCGTAATCCAATCAGTGAGTTAATAATAACAATAATAATTATTGATTTATTCTGCACAGAAACCATAAACATGTTCTAATGCGCATTACAGTTATTAAGTAGAGATTAAAATGAAACTTTAATCTTCCAAATAAGAACATTACATATACTTGAATAAAAAAACAATCGAATGGTGGCAAACCTCTTAAATACGGACGACAGCCTTGGCCGCGGTTTGAAAAAGACCACCTGGCTGGTTGTCATCTATATGCACATTTCTGCACGTACTCAAACCATTCATGTTTCAATTATATGTGACCCAACCAGAGCTGTAGTCGAGTCCCTGCAAGTCCTTTCACAAGTCCTTTCGCAAGTCCAGTCAGAAGTCCTTCATAAAGCTGGTCACAAGTAACCGGATGAACAATGACAAAGGAATGGCTTTGTCAAAGCTCATTTGAATTGCTTGTGATTGGGATTAGGACTGGAGGGCTTGTGATGGACTTGCAGGGACTTGCAGGGACTTGTGATGGACTCGACTACATCCCTGGACCCAACCCAACAAAATGAGTCACAAGTCGCCAGAGTTACTTTTGAGTTACAGGCCCTTAAACATGACTTATACTATGGAAATCAATAGGAACTGTCTAGGTTTTCACCCACATAATGTCCATATTTTATCAGGATTTCAAACTGAGTGATATATCAAAATGAGGAGCCCAGTTTGCTCTATCCAATGAAAGTAAAAAAAACTAACAAGTCAAAAAATGACCTTAAGACTCATTTCGTAGGATCCGGTCACATATTGTACTTGAATGGGAGTGTAATGAATAGATGGAGCTTTCCAAACAAAGCTTTCATTCACACGAAAGGGGGCTCCAAGTGCGATGAATAGGACCACTCTATTCAGTGTGGTGCCTATTGTTTGCATTTACACTTGGCTGCACAGCCCGTTCTTGGCATACCAGCCCCCATCAATAACAGCTGGACACAAGGGGTTAATTTTTATTTTACAAACTTCCAGTCGTGAAATCAAAGATTCCTCCAAAATTAGGTTACATTTTCATGATCTACAGATACCATTCTGGAGCTGGACGACCCTTTGGCCGTAGGAGGCCCTCTAGTGGTCAATCAGTTCACCATTTGATACTTTAAAGACCTACTATAACCAAAGTTTAATTCTCTAAAAAAGATTAGTATCTGGATTATGAATAACAAGAAACCAAATTCGTGCTAAATATTGTCATTTTCTATCCATCATTATTAATTAACGGACGAGAGAAAGATGCTAATTAAATATTCAAATTTCGCGCTTACTCCAAGTTCTCCCCCTGCTGCCGTCGGCAGCGCGCTGTTAGCCTTGACGTCATCGCGTGTAGTCATCCATACTAAACTTAAATTTGGAATTGAAATAGTAGGCTTACATGATGGGATACAGAGACGAAGTTAATTCAACATGTATTCTGTGTAAATACCGCGTACTCATGTATGAACTTGTACCAAGTGCAACGATCAGACTACACACCATGACGTCACGCGCAATAAATGCATAACGCATGACATGCAAATGGGGGACGCTTTTTCAGCCAATTTGCATTTTGTTTTCAAATTAGAAAGGACAATACAACATATTTTTTGTGTATTGCTCTCTATATTGACATATCTGTAGACTGAGACAATAATTTCACATTTTTTCAAAGCGTTCTACTAGGTCTTTAAGATCGTTATAGCATTTCCATTTTCATGATCTTCAGATATCGTTCTGGAGGTGGACGGTCCGTTGGCTGTAGGGAGCCCTCTAGTGGTCAAACAGTTCACCATTTGATACTTTAAGATCTTTATAGCGTTTCCATTTTCATGATCTTCAGATACCGTTCTGGAGGTGGACGGTCCGTTGGCTGTAGGGAGCCCTCTAGTGGTCAAACAGTTCACCATTTGATACTTTAAGATGATTATAGCGTTTCCATTTTCATGATCTTCAGATACCGTTCTGGAGGTGGACAGCCCTTTGGCTGTAGGGAGCCCTCTAGTGGTCAAACAGTTCACCATTTGATACTTTAAGATGATTATAGCGTTTCCATGTTCATGATCTTCAGATACCGTTCTGGAGGTGGACGGTCCGTTGGCTGTAGGGAGCCCTCTAGTGGTCAACCAGATTGCGGTATCTCCTGAAGAGAGGCAACACATCGTCAGGGGTCCCACACCGGAGGCGGAGCTTGAGGAGGAGGCGGAAACAGATGGAAACTTGTATGAAAGTCTGAGGTAAACTGATTATACAAAAACAAAAAACAAATATTCCAACATGGCAATGCATAGTGCGTATGCATAACTCACTTACACAGGGTGGCCCAAGAAACAGAGCAGCACACTTCCGCTACCTTCAGGGTGCGTTCGAGCGTGTTACTCTTGATACTCGTAAGTGCAGGAAAATATTGCGTGCGCATTACTCTCGAACCGCGTCAAGGTTAAGGTTAGATCTGCGTTCCACTCACGCGAACGTTGCCAACGTTTGCCAACTACGCGAACAATCTTCCAATGGATGTGCACACAAATTTGAATATAGTTTTCACTTATGTATCATATTTATGACAATATATAATCCAAAGGTCAGTTCAACAATCGAAAAACGATAACAAAACTTCCTTGGGAAAGTGGAAACAATCACGTGACGACACCTCCGGTGCAGGAGTATACTCTCAGTCTGAGCGGGAGTATACTCTCGGTTACCCTCGGGTCATACTCCTGCCGTTCGTGTGCTCAAGAGTGTGCGTGTGTTAACACGAGTAACATGCTCGAACGCACCCAAATAGTCAAACCACCTGCACCGATGGATGGAGAATCTTTCTAGGAGAAAAATGATACTAAGACCTCCCGATTCGGTCCAGTAGTTTTTGCTCCAGAGCCTATTTTGTGAAGCAAAGTCGGGTCACTTGGCCATTTGTTCCATGCAGAAAAGAGCATGAAGATAGCATACTTGTTATACCTCGGCGGGGACCAAATGACCCCCGACTTTGTTTCACAAAATAGGTTCTAGAACAAAAACTACTGGACAGAATCAGGAGATCTTGGTATCATTTTTCTTTTAACAAAATTACCCATGCATTGGTATAGGTTGTTTGAGTCCCCGGGTAGCGGAAGTATGCCGTTCCGTATTTTTTGGATTTTTTGGGCCACCCTGTATAGGGGTGTGCATTTACGGGTATCGGGTATTCACTTGAAGAAAAGAATTGGTACCCGGGTACCCGTTAAAATTAAATCCCAAAAATTAAATCTCGGAAATTTCTGTTTGTATTGTTAGTGAAGGTCCGCACGTTAATACTACCACATTGGTGCATCAATGCTGCAAGATGGAAGTGTGTACAGTGACCTCTATAGCTTGACGGTGTAAATTGCATTTTCGCAAGCGTCATAAACGTTAATCTGTTTTGTTTTTCCCATGTACCCTGGTTTTCATTGTGAAAATTCCCCACAAATGACATTCAAAGACTTTCTTTGTTCATTGTCCGAGAAATTACTAAGTGATATGTTATTTTGGTTACAGGTATTCGATTCCATAATCTGGAACCGGTTCCTGATATTAGCGGTCGGGTACTTGGGTGCACAGCCCAACACTTATATCATTTCAGATTCAACACACTTTTGCATTCAAATTTTAACTATGTTTCATTCGCACAGTGCTCATGAGCGCGCTCACATCGCATCAGACCAGCGAGCGGAGGGTCTGAAATGGCCCTGGGAACGAGTCCTTAATGTCAGCTTGGATGAAGTCATGGAGGTCAATCAGGGGTCAACCAATGAGGAGCCAGCGTATTCAAACATTGATCTGTACAAGAAATTCAAGTAAGTTTCAAGAACAGCAGGTCAGGCCAAAATCCCTGTGCCCTTCTTGGCCCAAATACCAGGGTCACATATGTATGTTGGAAGGCAGGTGTAATGGTTTTGGATATCTTGGGACATTAGATTCGTGCAGCCCAATCATCCACAAAGTACCCAGCTATCCCATCAGCGCTTTGTGTTTGTGGATGGGTTCCTTGTCAAGATAATAAGACTAATGTCTTCCTTTCCTACAGACCCAAGCAACCTAAGAGTCCACACAGTACCCAGCTATCCCATCAGCGCTTTGTCTTTGTGGATGGGTTCCTTGTCAAGATAATAAGACTAATATCATCCTTTCCTACAAACCCAAGCAACCCAAGAGTCCACACAGTACCCAGCTATCCCATCAGCGCTTTGTGTTTGTGGATGGGTTCCTTGTCAAGATAATAAGACTAATATCATCCTTTCCTACAGACCCAAGCAACCCAAGAGTCCACACAGTACCCAGCTATCCCATCAGCGCTTTGTCTTTGTGGATGGGTTCCTTGTCAAGATAATAAGACTAATATCATCCTTTCCTACAAACCCAAGCAACCCAAGAGTCCACACAGTACCCAGCTATCCCATCAGCGCTTTGTGTTTGTGGATGGGTTCCTTGTCAAGATAATAAGACTAATATCATCCTTTCCTACAGACCCAAGCAACCTAAGAGTCCACACAGTACCCAGCTATCCCATCAGCGCTTTGTGTTTGTGGATGGGTTCCTTGCTGTCAAGACGGCTCCGTACCTAGTCTTGGGGTTAGAGCAGCCAGAGTTGGAACTGTCTAAGGTTGTTCTGTGTAAGAAGAACACGGAGGATGCCTCACAGAGATGGGAGGCAGACACCCAGGGGTGAGTCTTGGATGCACCGATAAGGGGCTGATTCTTCCACACTTTCCTCTGTAGCCCACACCTCGAGTGGCCTTTGGCCTTGTGATGGGCGATTTGCATTAAGAAAATGGTTTTGAATGAATTGTTTTATCTCAAACCTAGCTGATGAGTGGGAAGCCAGGCGGCTCGAATAACTGAATAATCATGAGGTCAAAACTGGAGCTTGGAGCTCATTAAAGCCCAGTCGGCTTGTCAAAGATTTCTAGTTTGCAGCAGTCAGACCGTGGACAAAGAACTCTATTAGTGGAGGTCTTGCTGCAATTAATGTTATTAAGAGCTTTGGCGTAAATCTCTTTAATTCCCCATTGATTTGCAGTATTTCCTTTCTCACTGTCGTAGGTTCATCCTTTCGAAATTGAATCCCGACTTTGTCCTCGGTGCTCAAATGCCAAATATTGTGGCGGATGACGATAGCTCAACACCGAACAGTTTCTGTGGCCAGTCGGTCACACTGCAGCACCGACGGGTGGAGAAATACGGCGCTGCTAACCAGAAATGGTCATTTGAGAAAGAGACGGGATTTGTGGACGCGTTTGCAGCTGACGTCGTAGACAAAGGTTAGGATTTTTATCCTTGAGCTAACTTGAATCCTCGACGCCGATTGTTTGACCCACGGCAACTACAAGTGTGATATTACACGTAATTGACCGGTCCGTATCGCACTCTGCCTATTGCGGTAACTGTTATTGGTGCCCGTGCATGCGTTGCGCATTCTGGTTTCGTGTACAGTGCCTGTGTTCTGTCTTTACTGCGGCGTCGTGGTTTGTGGGACGTAGACGCACTACATTATTCCATGCTCGACTCGTGCTTGTGCGATAACAAATAGTAACTTTCTGTATAGACTAATCCGGCCACCAAAATTAGAAGCATTTACTGCGGTGGCACCACGCACGTGTGCGTATTTTACGCACGCGCTCGATGCAGCTTCGACCAACAGGGGGTTTACAACTTGCCAAAATGCGCGCGCGACTGAAATTAAAGAATGCGGGCAGCCTGCACGCGAGCGTGGCACAAGAGTAAAAATGGCTTCTAACTTTGTTCGGCGAATTCCCGTATACAGTGGTGTGCAAAATTATTCGAACACTTGACGTACATGTATCTGAAGAAATTGATATTTAATGCCTTTACAATGCCTGGTTTACATTTTTCACCTGTATTAAATAGAAAAGGTAATTGTTGTGAGCATACATGTAGCTCACAGTAGTATCTGCCTGTCATACCATCTTTTTTATCAAACTTTACTCTAATATTTGGTGTGTCCACCCTTGGCAGCAATCACTGCGGCACATCTTTCGGGCATAGTGTCTATATATTTCCTGAGAGTTTCTACACTAATGCTGTTCCAAGTTTTCTGAAGTTCATCCCAGAGGGTTTCATTTGAATGTACATTGGTATATTGATTACCATTTCATCACAAACAACTAAAGAACCTAAAATATGCCAAGTGTTTAAATAATTGTGCACACCACTGCACTTGTTCCTGACTGTTAAACAAATTACATGGCAAGGGGAATTTTTTGTTTAACTCTTTTTTGCGGTTTGAGAAGTTAACGACTGTTGTAGATTGTTTTTCAAACTGGGAAGACATTTTTACTGAGGTAGAGGCGAAGACATGAGATACCTGGTACTGGGGTGAGATTTTTCAGGATTTTTCTTGATTTCAAGATTTTTTTGGTCGGGATTTTCACTGATTTCAGAATTTTTTTAAGAATCTCTTTTGAAATCTGGAATTCCTGAGGTGTTACCCTAAAGGTGTTTTTTTGCCAGTTAAAGTTGATATAGACCAATAGAAACAGGTATTTTAACCCTAACCCCCAGACCCTTTTTGCTAGGAAACATCCTCAATCCTCAAAAATCCTCCGATTGCCCTGCCCCAAAAAAAGGAATTCATCCTCAATCCTCCAAAATCCTCCTGTGCTTTAAACACCATTCATCCTCAATCCTCCTCTTGAAACACCATTCATCGTCAATCCTCCAAAATCCTCTTTTTCTTGAAATACCATTCATCCGCAATCCTCCAAAATCCTCCAAAACTGCAAGGAGGATTTTGGAGGATTGAGGTGGGTTAGGGTTAACCCCTTGCGTACGGATGACGCCATATGGCGTCCAAAAAAAAGTGCCACCAGGCTGGATGACGCCGTTTGCCGCCGTTTGTGCAGTTTCAATCTATTGTTGGATTATTGTGTATGTCATGCTTGACTGCATAAACACATTGTAGCGGTTCGATTTGGCTGCCAGAACCACCGCGACACCCCGACGTCTCCCGTAGAATACCGTGCTCAAGGGGTTAAGAAGGGGTGCCTTTAGGCAAATACAAACTATAGACTCTACATTGCTCTGGGGTTCTCGGCGACCCCTAAACATTGCAGATTTCGTGTATTTTCCATTTTTATGGGAGTTTTTGTTGCTTTTCCTTCAAAATTTGACTCTTTTTTTTGTTGCTTGATATTTACAGAAATTACAGCAGCCAATAAGGCCAGTGTCTGCACTTTTGCGGTTTGTGGAGAAACGCCCATTCAGCAGAGTGTGAGTCATTCGTTTTGTTTCATAGAATAATGAGAGTCACGGTAATTCATTTATTTTTTCACCGGCACGATTTATATTGATTATTTTTCATCGCAGCTACTAAATTTGTAAAAATTTGAATATTTTAAGTTAGTTTGAAAATTTATATCAAAAATTAAAGTTACAATTTCAGTAGAATATTCTAATGAAAATGCCGAGAAATAGACATTGTCAGAAAACTTTTATTTTTACTTCATCCGAGAAGCTCAAATGTCAAAATTTAAAGAGCAAGATAATGACAAAAGATGAATGTGATAAAACTGCAGCAACTCACTCGAGTGTATAATAAGCAAAAGTTACGAATGAATTTGTTTCAGTCGTTGGCTGTCAGAAACTGCTGTTTGACATTTTGAGGCAATCATACTGGAAAATAACAATTAATCCATTGAATACGGACGACGGCCATAGCCGCGGTTTGAAAAAAAGCCCACCAGGTTGGTTGTCATCTATATGCGCATTCCTGCACGTATTCAATCCATTGTTTGCCTATTGTGTACGTTACGCTTGGCTGCACAAGCTCGTATTGGCATACCAGCACGCCATTAATAGCAGCCAGACAGAAGAGGTTAATTAAACTGGAAGATCGCTGCCTTCAACCAATCAAAAAGCTGTGAATTACTATTGACGACAGTGGTACGATGCCTTTTGTTGATTGGTTGAAGGTACTGGTACAAGCAACTAATCACGAACCGGCCCTGAATGTTTTGTATTTATTTGATTTGCAGGGGTTTGTAGTAACTGGTGTCAAGTCGGCCGAGCCTGTCATCGTGTGTGCTGCCTGCGCACGCTCCATGAGAGCAAACAACAGATTACGCAAGCTAGAGGCCGGTACGGAATTTGCCTGCGCTGTGGGGCTTGCGCCAAAACGTGGCATGAAGATGATCGGATGTTTCCAGTGTCTAAACGGAAAGGTGACTTTAACTTTGTTGTATGTTAGACTTTGGTTTGGAGGGTGTATACAATTTCACTGTGTTCTTCGGGTGTTTTTTTTAGCAATGTTTCTCAGTAGGACTGTGCAAGTAAGGTTTTAAGGTTGCATTGAGAAAAAAGGAATTAATAAGGACATGGAAAGATTGATGAAGATAACTATTGACGTTAAGTAGTTGACAAAGATATCATTTTCACTGAGGTAAATTCTTAACACATAATTCTTAAAACGTAATTCTTCACTGGGGCATTAGCCTACGCAGATCCGTGTTAATAAAGAAAATAATTTTTACAGAAATGGTACAGTTTTTTTGTAACTCCATTTGATATTTTTTTCAATTTTTACTCTTCTTTCCCTAAAAAATTTTATTTTGCATATTTAGTTTCTATTTACCCGTTATTTTATTGTACCCGTTATTTGGATAACATACTTCGTATTATACTTCATACTAACATATTTTAAATTTAGTTTTTAATTTGACTACCAAATCAGATTTTTTTTCACGGGCATTGAAGTTAATACCATCCTTGATATAATATTGGAGGAAGTGAGTTGGTCTCACCGACGGTGGAAGTTACCCCGCCTGGGTCTAGAGGTCTGAAAATTGGGATAATTTCTCTGGAATCCGTTGAAGAATTATCTTCTATTTAGATCTGGGCCCAGGAAAACCATAAGGGTGGTAGGGTTGGCAATTCAAAATTATCGTAACCCTTTAATAAGCCGGTTCGGTATGTCAACTGTGCATCTGTGCAACAATGACATGGGTCACAGGTCATTCGGGATAACTAACGCGCACGTATAAACACGCAAGGTGGTCGCACAACGCACACGTGTTAAATTCAATCAGAAGCGGTGTTTGCGTAACATCGCGTGACATTACGTCGATGAAGGGCAAACCCAATATTGAATTTACATGACCCTGACGCAAAATTCAATCTTAAGAATTGAAAAAAAATAATAATATGAAGCTAAGGATATTCTGAAAGAACACAAGAAACAAACTTTGAAGTTAATAGAATAATCCCCCAAAAATTACACCCCATCCTGCTCTTGTTAGGTTGACTTGTCGACATTTGAGGCGTCCAACACCATCAACCAATATGAGAAGGAGTTGAAGCGACTTCGTCAGATGACCAGCCCTCGCATCATTGCGAGAGAGATATCCGCCTACCAGCCAATACAAATGGTTAAAATATTAGCTCATCGGAACGGGGCTGGGCGGAGCACAGAGGGCGTGGTGATGACTGGATCAACGGTTAGGGGGGTACGTACAACCATGGTTTAACCTCTTAAATACGGATGATGGTCATAGCCGCAGTTTGAAGAAAAAAAACACCTTTGACGTCTATAGGCGCATTCCTGCACATACTCAATCCATTCATGTTTCAATTAGATTGTTCTTGAATGTGAGTTCAACCCCATGCGTACGGATGACGCAAATATGCGCAAAAAAAGAAAACAGTGCCACCAGGCTGGATGACGCAATTGGCCGGCGTTTGTGCAGTTTCAATCCATTGTTGGATTAAACAGTGCCACCAGGCCGGATGACGCCATTGGCCGCTGTTTGTGCAGTTTCAATCCATTGTTGGATTATTGTGTATAGGTTATGCTTGACTGCACAAACACATTGTAGCGGTTCGCTTGGCTGCCAGAGCCGCCGTGGCACCCCGACGTCTCCCTTAAAATACCGAACTCAAGGGGTTAATGAATAGAGGGAGCTTTTTCCAAACAAAGCTTTCATTCACACGAAAGGAGGCTCCAGGTACGATGACTAGGACTACTCTACGTGGTGCCTATTTTTTTCCGTTTATGCTTGGCTGCACAGCCTGCTCTTGACATACCAGCCCCCCATCGATAACGGCCAGACACAAATGCTCCATTAAATTTTGTACCGATTGTGAAATCATTGGAACTAAAAACTTTGGTTTCCTTTCGTTTTTTTTTTTTGAAACAGTTGTTGGATCAGTGTACTTACAACCTGCAGCTGTCTACGGCCGCTAGGCGGCTATACACTCAGGATGGCACCCTCATCCTAACAGTCACGGATCTCGTTCAGTGGAATCTAGCTTGCTATGGCCTGGCTGGGATGGACATCAACGAAGTACAAGGTACGGAGCATTACTTATACAGGTAGACAGGGCTCAAATTTCAGATAAAAATCTGCTAGCCAGCCAGGCTAGTAGCTCGAAAATCTTACTGGACCGGAAGGTATTTCACCAGACCAATGGTAACAATAAGAATGTTTTTCATAATAATGTGCTGTTTGCATTTTTTCTCCTTTGCTGACATTTTTTGGGGGAGGGCGGTTGGTCTGAGAAACCCTGTCCAAAACCCACTGCCTCAAAACTAAAAATGGCCATTTTCAGAAATTAGGGGGATTTTTCAGGTCATCATATTTTAGACAAATCCAGTGTATGAACAAAATCACTAGACCACCGGACTATTTCAGCCAAGAGTTCATTAGACCGACACTCAAATCACTGGACTCGGTTCTGGTCAAGCTGGGGGGGGGGGGGGGGGAGGGGTGGATAAGGGATGGGATAGTCCGATCGCATTCACTAGAGCCCAGCGTGCTACTGCCTGGCTGGTATGGACATCAACGGAGTACAAGATAAAGAGCATTAGGTTCTCAAGTAATGTGGGTGGGGTGGGGGGCTAGTTAAGGGGCAAGGAATGAAATAGTTTAGTTTAAAGGGGGATATTAAAGTTGGTCTCACCGACAGTGGAAGTTACCCCGCCTGGGTCCATAGGTCTGAAAATTGGGATCATTTCTTCAGTATCTATTGAAGATTTATCCTCTGTTTAGATCTGGACCCAGGAAAACCGTAAGGGTGGTAGGGCTGGCAACCTAAAATGTGGCCAACCCCACCACCTCTGTTGTAGCCCTTTATCTAGAGTGGCTTTTAGCCTTGTATCGGGCGACTTCCATAAAAAAGTCCGAACTCATTCACTGGGGCATAGCGTGTACTGCCTGGCTGCTATGGATATCACGAAGTACAAGGTAACCAATAATATCTTTACAGGTAGAGTTTTGTGCCTCACAAACACAACTATAAGAGAAATGTCTCCTTTTGCGAGCTTGCGGAGGAGTCAAGGTCACATCTGGAACGGGTCTAGAAATTGCCCTTTTTTAGACTGATTTTCAGCGCATGTTGTTCTTTATGAAGTAGTTATCAATTTTTTTAAATGTTTGTTTCAGTAGACGAAGACAAGAATGTCGATAAGCAGGGGGGCGGTTCCTCCGAGTTGAAGGTATCTACCATACTGCGCATCCCTGTTGAGGTTTGGGTGTCATGCGGAGAGCAGTTTGTCAGGCCAGAACGTAAGTAGGCACCTTTGAGCTGATATTAAATCTAAACACTATATGTGACCCGCTCTGCAAAAAGGGCACTTATGTTGCAAAATTTGAAAATAGTGTTTTATATATAGCTGGAAAGGCCATTTTATAAGCTTTCATATGGTATATGTCTGAGGTCTCTAGCATTTTGCAAGCTGGCCTTGTGGCCTGGCCTTGTGGCCTGGCCTTGTGGCCTGGCCTTGTGATGGCCTCGACTACATCACTGCTTAGAGCAGAACTTTCATGCTGTTTGACCCCGTCCTTGTATCTTGTCGCAGATGTTGACTACAAACGGAGACTCCTGCTGCAGCAAAGAGAGGAGAGGGCTGGAGTCGTCATGGAACTTGAGAAAGAGAAACATGTCTTGAGACAGATGCAAGGTAGGATCGTTGCATTGTCAGACGTATACACAATCTCTAGAAATCTTCCACAGTTTGCCGTTGATATTTTATTGAGGTAAAGGCCTTTAACCCCTTGCCTATGGCTGTTAGTGATGGGGGGCTGGTATGCCAAGAAAGGGGCTGTGCAGTCAAGCGTAAATGTAAACAATAGGCAGCACACTGAATAGAGTGGTCCTACTCATCGCACTTGGAGCCCCCTTTCATGTGAATGAAAGCTTTGTTTGAAAAAAGCTCCATCTATCCATTACACTCCCATTCAAGAACAATATAGTTGAAACATGAATGGATTGAGTACACACAGGAATGCGCCTATAGACGTCAACTGGCCAGGTGGTCTTTTTCAAACTGCGGCTACTGCCGTCGTCCATATTCAAAGCATTAACCCTAACCCCTTGGGTAACTTGACTAGAAAGTATCCTGAATCTGTCAGAATCCACCTATTTTGTCATGCACAAAAAGTTGGTTTTGGTGACTGCTCAATATGGAGGTATCCTGAATCCATCAAAATCCTGCAGTACCGCTAGGCTTACAATCCTCAATCCATCAAAATCGCCCAGTTTTCAATATTTAGGTATCCTGAATCCGCCGAAATCCTCCAAAAACAGGGGTATGGATTTTGATGGATTTAGGTAGGTTAGGGTTAAAGTATAAATTTTAAAAGCAAAACAATTCTCTGAAAGATTACATTTGTAATGACTGTGCTAAAAAGGTTCCTAGGTCAGTCCAGTGCATTCTGAAAAAAACCGAAATACATTCCCTGCACTGGAAAACCCTTGCAATCAATTTTTTGGGGGTTTGATTTGTCAAGGGCGAAGAACAAACGGTATGGAGGGACGCCAGTATATCAGCACCCTCAGGCCCGAAGCCCCCGTGATGGTCGAAGGTGGATGGACACAGCCTACTGTCGGTGAGGTCAAAAGGTCACTCGTGGTCCATCAGCTGGAAAATCACCTGCAGGAGGTCAAAGGTCATCAGAAGCAGCAAGCCAATCACAGCGCGACTCGGCCGGTGGTTGATGGGAGCAAGAAATTGTACAGCCAGCCAAACTTGGTGAGAAAGTGATGGAGTGGTAATTACTCGTACCCTGATTGTTGAACGGTTGTATTTTCAACCAAAGATTTCACCCTCAAGAATTGATTGAAAATAGAAATGTTGTGTGTGTAAAGTTTGTTCCATGAAAGTTTCACTAAAAATGAAAGTCTGCTAAAATAGCAAAGTTATGTTTTTTTTTCTCTTCTGGCCCACTTTATCAAACAGGAAAGTTGTTTGTCACATGAACAAATGGCACTCCATACACATAACTGTACAGGGAAACTTCGGATACAGGTTTCTCAAAATATTGTAATGGTGACACATGAATTTGATAGCACCATTGGAAAGATCCAAACAAGCTCTTTCTGTTGGTATAAAGATCATGTATGGACAGCGAAAAACACAAGCACTACAGTTCGTTGAAACATGGTGAATATATTTGTTGTTTGGATACTCTGGTGTGTGGTTTCCTTGTCGAGTAAACTCGACATTGGTAAGCAACAGAGTTGTAGTCGAGTCCCTGCAAGTCCTTTCGCAAGCCCAGTCAGAAGATTGTGGGTTCGAAACTGGCTGGGGGTCATGGTGCTTGTGTCCTTGAGCAAGGCACTTTGTCACAAGTTGCTTCTCTCCACCCAGGAGTAAATGGGTACCTGTGAGGGCAGTGGTGGTTATGCGTTTGATTGGCCCGTATGCACTTAAAATAGCACCCGGGGCTGTATACTCCCCAGGGAGCTGAGGTTTCAAGAATGATTAATGGGCCCGATGAGCAGGGGTAATAATATAGCGCCCTGAGTAATGTTTATTAGAACGTGTGCTTTATAAATCTATGTATTATATTATATTATATTATGCATTTTCTACGGACAGAAACGGGTTAAAGTGTACAGAAACGGCGACCCTTCAGACAAGCAGGCGTTTGCGTGGGGATCATCTCTGTCTGAACTCCTGCGGGACGGGACAATGAGACTGGGCATGCGCAAAGCTGCTGTGCAACTCTACACGACGGACGGACAGAGAGTGTCAACGTTTGATGAGATTCAACGGGATCAGGTCGTCTGCTTGTCACACGGAGACCACTTCAAAGGATCAAAAGGTAGGTCAAAGAAACAAAATGATTTTTTTCTGTTTTTTTTTTCTTTTTTTTCTTCATTTTTTTGGGTGGGTATTTCATTTTTGGTGGGGGATATTTTGCAGACCGATGTAATGATCAAATGTAAGGTACTGAAATGATTAATCTGTTGGAGTCATAGCTTTCAGTTATATAAAGCAGCAGCTTGAAAAACTTCTTTTAAGTTGCACTCTGTATTAAGGAAATGCTAAGCAGACGTGTCAGTCAGCAAAATAGATATAAGTTTAATAGACAGGCGTCACTTAAGTGACTAACTTAACCCATTGAATACAGCCGTAACCGTGGTTTGAAAAAGATCACCTGGTCGGTTGTCATCTATATGCACATTCCTGCGTGTATTCAATCCATTGTTTGCCTATTGTGTGCATTACGTTGACTGTACAAGCCCTTATGGCATACCAGCACCCCATTAACAACAGCCGGACATAAATCTTGCATAAGCTTTCGTAGCAACAACTACTTCATCAGATGCAGTGAAGGTGGACATCGCGGGTTGGTATTAATATACAGTCCAACAGAGTAAAGCCCCGTTCTCACTTGAACGATTTTTTGTACAACTGCGGTGCGACTAAAAAAATCATACAGCCGTGCGATTTCCGTACGAATTCCCCGTTTCTTTCCCGCGCAGTCTCACTTGTACAACTGCCGCGCGACTGCCGTTCAACTCTGGTGCGACTTTTCCTCCCGAAACATCCGATAACGGTTCAAGTTCCGTGCGACTGCCATACAACCTGTACGAGTCCCGCGCAAGAGCCGTGCGATTTTTGTTCAACTCGCGTGCGACCTGTGCGCATGCGGTACAACCGCCGTGCGACCGCCGTACAAGCGCCGTTCGATCCGCTCGAATCGCATAAAAGCAGGGCCTTTTGGTGTCGATCTTCATAATCGCACTTGATGTTTGACAGTCAACAAGTATTCAACACAACACAACGATGCCACCGAAGAAGAGTGATGGCAAGCAGGCAGGCAGCAAGAACGGCACGGCCGAGCCGTGCGACTCTCTTTAGACTCCCGTGCAACCTATCAGACTGCCGTGCGAGTGCCGTGCAAGCCCCATGCGACCAATGCGAACTATGCGAACCGTGCAACAGCCGTATGGACATTTTTAACATTTGAAAAAACTCGCACGGGCATGCGACCCCTCCGAATTACACACGACACCCCTATAACCTGTGCGAATCATCAACAGACTGCCGTGCGACTCCCGTGCGATTTGGTAGTCGCACGGCATTCGCGTAGAAAATCGTTCAAGTAAGAACGGGATATTACCGAAGCTCTTAACAAAAGCCAATGGTGAATAATCTGCTAATGTTGGTAGTGCAACAAGAAAGCACAATCCCTATGAAGTAATTGTTTTAGTGCCTTGCCTCTGGCTGTTATTGATGGGGTGCTGGTATGCCAAGAACGGAGCACCACATTCAATAGAGTGGTTCTATTCATCGCACTTGGAGCCCCCCCCCCTTTCATGTGAATGAAAGCTTTGTTTGAAAAAGCTTCATCTATTCATTACACTCCTATTCAAGAACAGCATAGTTGAAACATGAATGGATTGAGTACGTGCAGTAATGCGTGTATAGATGTCAACCGGCCAGGTGGTCTTTTTCAAACTGCAGCTATGGCCGTCGTCCGTATTCAAGTGGTTAAATTTGTCCCTTAATTGCTTAAGGGAGCACTGCCTAACCAATGGTCAGGCGAGGCCGTTGAAAAACCTGGCCAAGCCTCGGGAACGCCCGGTCCTTCGGGCTTCTATAATCCCCTGGTTGTACACAATAAACTGCCCACTAATGCTGGAGTCCAGCCAGCTCCTATTGTTCACCCAGACTCCAGGTCACTACAGATTAGTGTGGGAGGGGCCACAGCCTGGTCTAGTGTGGGAGGGGCCACATCCTGGTCTAGTGTGGGAGGGGCCACAGCCTGGCCTAGCCTGGCAGAAGCTGGGCTTTATCGATTAGTAGATGCTCTATTGTTAGGTGATTTGTGGCTCACAATAGCAAGGCTAAAAGCCAGAAGGCCCGGGCGTTGCCAGGCTTTTCAACGGCCTGGCCCGACCATGGGTCAGGCAGTGCTCCCTAAGTGCTACCGGCCCGAATTACATGTCAGTAAAAGGTAATCTTTTCATTCCTGTGTAATTGTAACCTGTTAGATGTTTATTTGTAGGGAATCGCAGCCAGGTGGAGGTCAAAGCGAATTGGTCTCGAGCAAGAAAGAAGGATGGTCCGCAGGCTACAGAGATCATGGTGACATCCAACATACATCCCGCAGTCAGGGTAGGTAGACTAAGTAATGACGATAAATGACAAACGTTAGTATCGAAGCAGAATGAACGATCCACAGGCTACAGAGATCATGGCGACATAAAAAACATTCTGCGGTCAGGGTAGATGAAGATTTAGTTCTGTGCATCTGAACCAGGTACCTGAGTACCCGACCGCTAATGTCAGGAACTGGTTCCAGATTATGGAATCGAGTACCCGTAACCGAATTAACATATTACTTCTACTAAGCAGTGTTGTAGTCGAGGCCATCACAAGGCCAGGCACAAGGCCAGGCACAAGGCCAGGCACAAGGCCAGGCACAAGGCCAGGCACAAGGCCAGGCACAAGGCCAGCTTGCAACAGGCACAAGTAACAGGCATAAACCATGACAAAGGAATGCTTTTATTACAGTTCATTTGAATAGCTTGAGACTTGAATTAAGACTGAAGGTCTTGTTAGTAATTTCTCAGACATTGAAAAAAGAAAGTCTTTTGAATGTCATTTGTGGGGAATTTTCAAAATGAAAACCAGGGTACATGGAAAAAACCAAACAGATGAACGTCTATGACGCTTGCGAGAAATGATATTGACTCTGTAATGCCATAGAGCTCACTGAACACGTTTGCATCTTGCTGCATTGATTCACCAATGTGGTAGTATTAACGAGTGGACTTTTTACGAACAATATGAACAGCAATTTCCGAGATTTAATTTTTGGGATTGGCTTTTCGTGGTTGATGTCTTTCTTGGTTAAATCTTGTGTCGTTTTAAGTAATTTTTGATGTATTTTTGAACTTTCAGTGATATTCTTGTTTTTGAATTTACCTGGTGCATTTTAACTTTCAGCATTTCAACCCCAACCCCCTGGGCATTTTTACTAGGAGGCTTCCTCAACCTGTCAAAATCCAACACTGTGCAGTAAACCTATTGCACATTCTTGGTCCTTAGACAAATTGGGGCATCATAGCTCCATGTATTAAAGTAATGTTGCCAAGGCTCTACAGTACTGAACCCGTCAAAATTTGACCAAACCTGCTGTTGGAGTTTGTAAGGCTTTTTGTTAGGGTCAATGTATCCGGTTTTTATCATTGTACAGTGCATTTGAATATTTGCACATAGAATTTGTGCTTATTATTATTATTATTATGATGGTAATATATTTTCTGTCCTTGCCTAAATTCACCAATTGCTCATTGGCACAAAGCCCCCCCACCCTTGGATATTTCTGCCGGATTCTTTATTCTCGGATTCTGCATGTGTCACATTGAATTATAGTCCATGGGGATTGCGCGTTTCATAATCCCTGTAATTGTTATTCTCACTGGGGGGGTCAGGTTAGCCTTGTCGCGCTTTTCTCGCCTTCCATCGCTGTGACCCGGGTTCGAATCCCACCACAGCTGACATGTGGATTGGGTTTTCAGTCCCTGCCTGATTCCGTGGGTTTTCCCCCAGAATGTCATTCTGAGGTTTTCCTCCCACTTCTAAAACTGAAAATGTATTCGTCGTCTTCCTACAGGTTTCTTCTACAGTGCAAAATGCGCTTTTGAGGATTCCTTAGTTTCATTACCAGAAAGAATTCAAATAAATAATTAAATAAGGCATAATTGCTATTAACATTGCATAGTTTGTCTGATTTCGAAACTCCCCTTACTTTGGTTTCGATCCATACATGCAATACTGAAGTTGATCATTTGGCTGGGAATAATTTAATTCATTATTTTCTGTTTTGATTTAACAGGTTGATCCATTCGGACCGCCATCTCTGGCCCTGATTGCTTCCCCAACGGAGACCGATCATCAACAACCGTGAAAAGATTCCCTAACCCCTTGCGTACGGATGACGGCAAATGGCCCAAAAAAAAACCAGTAGCACCAGGTCGGATGACGCCATTTGCTGCTATTTGTGCAGTTTCAATCCATTGTTGGATTATTGTGTATGTTACGCTTGACTGCACAAGCACATTGCGGCCGTTTCACTTGGCTGCACAGGCCGCCCCGGCAGCAATTTGTTTTTCCCAAACGACATCCGAATGGGGTTAACGCTATGAGATTTCGGACTTGACTTCCATTTTAAAAAAATCCTCCGGAGCCACGAATTAGGAAAAAAAAATGAATTTGAACGTGATGAAAATCCGGACTTTATTTCCCTTTAAAAAAATCCTCCAAAGCTGGAAATTAGAAAAAAATAAAAATAATTGGTAACGTTGAGGTCTCGAACCCAGTACCTTATCTAGCACCGTATCCACTAGGCCATCGGAATGCTCGGAAGACCTCGAGAATTCATTGCATTATATACCCAGCCCTATAATGCATGCGTACGTATATTAAAAGTATTATAGAGGGCGCTCAACAATATATCCATTCGGATGTAGTTTGGGGAAAAATCATTCGTGCCCCGGCTCTCCGATGCCTCACTACGATAACCGTTCTCAAGGGGTTAAAATATCTTCAGATAAACAATGGATTGAGTATGCACAGGAATGCGTGTATATATGACAACCGGCCAGGTTTTTTTTTTTTTTTTTCAAACCGCAGCCATCACCGTCGTCGTCTGTATTCAAGAGTTTATAACAGCTGGCTGGACTTGAGCAACCTAATTCCGAGTCAAACCTCAAGTAGATACAGATGTGATCTACAGTTAAAGGAAATTATACAACATTTGCTTTTGCTGTAATTTTCAGAAATAAATGGATTTGGGGGTTAGTATTTTATAGCGTGCTAGCAGATACTGTAACGCAGATACTGTAACACTGACCTGTTTAAGTTTTGTGTGCATAGGCCTAGATGTTGGGAAAACAGAGAAAAAAAATTTGTTCTAGTAGTCTGGTTCCCTGATAAAATGTAACAATTTATAGAGTCCGGGAATTATCAGATCGGGGAACTAGACTATTTCCAACGTTTGTCGGCCGACAAACGTTGGAAAACGATATAAATTTCCACTTTTCTTGGAAACGACAGCACACCAGGTGCCATGTGAATTCACAGGATGCTTGAGACTGCTATTTACTTTGGTATTTTGTGATAATTTAGTAGCTTTGCTTTTTCATGTTTGCGAATGATATACAACCTTTAATCTATTATGCCACTGCTTATTACGATGAAAGTATGTGATCTGTGAACCGTATGACACTGAAAACATTATTACCAATGGTGTTGACACTTTAGCGTAAGGCAGACTTACTGAATGAAAAAAAAAGAGTATTTCGTTTGAATTGTTGCAATATGAATTAGATAATGTACATAATAATTTGAAGTCTTATCGACTTATTTTTTAAGCAAAGTGAAAGTCAAACATCAACGCTCATTTTAACAGTCACCCATTTCTGAAGGCTTTGATCAGTATTTCAAACAGTTACATTTGTGTTTATTTGTTTCTTTCTAGTTTTGAAAAAATTATCAGCATTAAGTTTATCTGTTTCTCTTTGTATATGGCTACTCTTGTTGCGCTTTTAAAATACACAAAATATAATGTACTTAACTGTGTAAACTATCCCCTTGAAGATCCTTGCTATTTTCGAGTTTAACCCCCCCCCCCCCCCCCCCCTCCAAAAGAATTAATTATATTCATAAATACCTAAGACAGTTTACCCGTTCCTATTGGTTGAGAGCCCATCACGTGGGTGGTTTTAAACGGCCGATAAAACACCAGTTTTTAAACACTTTTCCCGGTGTCACACGAAATTTAGACTCCTATGAAATCTGGTTCCTTTTATTGGTTGAACACTTGAGCGACCAGTCACTCTCCCAATTACGCAAGCGCAATACTACCGTTGCGTCTGTATAGAGTACCGAAGTGATGACGTCAAGCAATGCAATGTTTGGAACCAGAATACATTCTAAACTGCATGTGTGTGGAACCATTGCCCGGCAACTGACGTCAGACTTCGGTACTCTATTTAGAGTCCATAATGTTACATTACACCGGCATTGCTACGTTCTGCGCCACATGTCATGTGCCCGTCGATTTCCATATAAGGAAATGTTTAGCCCTACTCGCGTGAGGCACGAACCATTAAATAGCTAAAGGGGTGTTTTACAAACCAAGGTAAACAAATTGAACAAAATCATTGGAAATTTATAATTTTCGGAGGTTTTTGCTAAATTTTACAAAAAGGTGTTTTATGAATGGGAATAAATATGTGCTGGGCTGGTTTTAAACAAGCACATTTAAAACCGCTTTCGGCTCGGGTCATTTTTAAATGAGACACGTTGAGTTGTGGAATAATTGACTAATGTCAAATTATTTGCCGCCCGACATGTATTAGATTGCATTAGATTGCGAAAGCAAGCAAGAATAAAAGCCTTTTTTGTTTGGGGGTGGCCAAAAATATGTAAGAATACAATGTTGAGTACAAACAGTATTAAGAACTTGTTGATTTACAGAAAGAATTCTACAAGAGGGGGTTGGTGGGGAGGGGCAGGGCGGGGGGTGGCTCAGATAATGTCACTTGACGAACACTATTTTCCATCAGCTCTTTCTTAGTTTGCAAATTGTAATTAATTTCGACAAAATGTGTGGTAAGGTTAATATTCGACAGATTTTCAAACTTGTTTTGCCTGTTTTGAATTAGTACTGATATTTTAATAGTCTTGTGAAGTGCAAGTGTAAATGTACAATGTATTAAAATTTGAAAACTTGATGAGAAAGCTGGCAGCATATTGTCGTGTTTATCTTTATTGAAGTAAAGTCCCTCTCAGTGAAAATCCTTGTTTGTAATGGTTACTTTCCAGTTATAATCTCAACCTAATTCTGACGGTTCAGTCCTCCGTAAAAGTGAAATTTGGTACTATGACGAACACGAAGAAATCGTTGGCGTTTTTTAATGGGTATCGCCTTAACACAAGGCCAAAAGGCCGCTCAGGGTGTGGGCTACAAGTACAAAAGACAAGAAAAGACAAGAAATCACAGGGATAGAGATGGTATCTATTCACATTTTGTTTGACTTGTGAAAGATGTATTGGGATTTATATGTTTGAAGAAAATCCACAGACAGGAAACACACGTAGAGTTATCAGCAGACTGGAAAAAAACTGGTAAATGTTTCCTTGTAAAATTTCATGTTAAATTTGCTGACTCAGTTCATCAAATTCTCGAAAATTTCCAAAATTATTAAGTTGAACCATGGAGGAAGGATATCCTTCCTCCATGGTTGAACACGGCTCCGATTTATCATTTGGGTATATAAGTTGATTGACTGGTGTGCAATCAAAGCTCATGTCACAAATTGGTATTGCGCCCTCTATTGGTGTGATGGATTGAAGATAACCACATGCACTGATCATCAATAATGATGAGCCACACAGGCGTCATACGTAGACTTGACTCAAGTCGGACTTACAAAAACCTTGTTCAAACCAAATTCATAGGGCGCCCTCATCTGGTTACCGGGCCCCATGCATCAAGTACATAATAGTGCGCCAATGGGACCCCACGTGGTTTGCATATTCACATTCGCCTGTGCAATAAATGATTATGCATTAAAAAAAATCGAATACTGCATTTTATAATGAAAGCAATAATTTTGGGCAATGGCACTGCCCGAACTCGTAGTCACTGAGCTATGCATGACACTATGAACATCTAACAAAAGAAAACCCACGCAGTCCTTTGTTACAAACAAAGGACTGCGTGGGTTTTCTTTTGTTAGATGTGAGCCAGGGAGTACAACATGCAGCTTCAAACTCAACTCACATGTTAGGTATGGACACGAGAGGGCGCGCTGTTGCAAGATAGCATAGCACAAAAGGTTTGGCTACATATTCCGGCTTGAGTCAAGTCTACGGCACGTCACACGCGGCGTCCATTGATTTACTCCAGTCTCCAGTCCTGTTCGCGCTAGTCACCGTGCGAAACCGGCAAATTCTTTAATTCCAAAGAAGTAAAAAAATTGCAATTCCTAAACATGGTAACCATTGAACAGCTGTACAAGGACTACGGGGTGTTGGCTGATGCCGGCGATAAGGCAGGGGAGGTAAGGCCCATGGAATATTTGCCAGAGATCAACATAATTTTGTTGTTGCTTTTTTGCATTTTTGGGGATGATAACTTGTTAGTCCTCATTGTTATTTTAATCGTAAAACGATAGAATGTACAGAACGCATTACTTTTATCTCACCACGGATTTGGCGCTATATAAGACTATTGTTTTTATTATTACAAAACGACAAATGCCATGCCCAATTGTAGTCCATAATAAGAAAAAGATGTGTGGTCTGGCTGGGAGAACCAACATGACCAAATCGACACAAATGCCATTTTTTTGGTGATTGTGTAGTGTACTCATTAGGGCCCCTCTTTAGTTTTAATGAAATTAGAGTCAAGGGTATTTTTTCTCATTCCAAAATGAATTTTTCAACCTAAAGCAGACTTCTCTTAATTCTATTGATGTCGTTTTTTGTAATTTTGAACAGTTTATTTCCGTAGAAAATGCAATTTTCTTGCGCGCTTTACGGCAGTTGCTATGCTAATGAATGCGGCTTTGCGTGTTTACTGTGCGTCGCGGTGGTCGCGATCGTTAGTTTCGCGTTGCGTTTTGTCGTCCTCATCGCCGCTTTACCCCAAAATTTCCCTCAAAACTAAAACCCTGCTCTAATATCTACGGCATACCTGTTGGTTTGTAATGTAGTTTGGCAATTCCAGTAACCTAAAAGTGGATTTTTGTTCCCTTATATTAGTTATATACAATCGCCATTTTTTTGCCATTTTTCCCGTGTTCTGCATTCTATATGTGCAGTCTCATAAACAAACCACGAGCCCTTTTGGTATTTTTGTCCCGTGTGGATCCTATTTAAGTTTTTTAACTTACAATCCCTGCTGTGTCGTGTGTTGAAGGAGATGTTAGCTTTTGATTACCAGTGTAGTATCTACATGTGTATATGCTCCAACCTTATAGCATGAGGCGGAGTACCGGTCAATCCTGAGTGCCGTGACAACCGGTCCAAGCGAGAAGAAACTAGCCGCCCAGTTCATCCCTCGGTTCTTCAAGTTTTTCTCCAGCCTGGCCGAAACTGCCATTAATGCACAGCTGGACCTTTGTGAAGATGATGACTGCATGGTATGTAACTCGTTCATGACGACAAATAATTTATTTAGTATTAGCCCCAAGTAGCGTTGGTGCCCGTCTAAAGCTGGCTAAATCTCATGCTGTCGAAAAAAAGAAACGTTTGCTGCACATAGATGTTACTGTCAGTAACTCAGTTCTGTTTAATACCGTAAATTGGACGAATAACATCACAAAATTCCACCATGGTGAATTTTAAATCTAAACCTAAAAACTTGCATGAATGTCGAGGATTTGGAGCTTGTTAATTTGTCCTGTAATCAACGGATATGGAGTCAATTCCCATGGGTGAAGCATGTATGTGTTGGGCACGAACGGTCGATGTGCGCGATCGGTCGATCGTGCTGCGCTATCGGTCGATTATGGCAGATATCTTGGACTTTACTTAACTTTTAAAAAAGTCCTCTAGAGCAGTGAATTAGAAAGAACATGTGTTCGACTGGTGGCAGTGCGATCGGCCCATAGCTTCACGATCGACCGATAGCGTCACGATCGACCGATAGCGTCACGATCGACCGATAGCGTCACGATCGACCGATTGCGCACAACGACCGATTGCGCACATCGACCGATTGCGCACATCGACCGATTGTGCCCAACATAACGACGTATGAAGCTAAACTACAGGTGGTTGTGCATAAAATGCGCATAGTGCAAAACCATATTAGCATGTTTTCAAACGACGCTTCACGTTATACAGACTGTTGGCTTTAAAAGTTCTTTCAACATCTGTATTAAAGTTGGTAGGTATCTTACAGTGACCTTCAGTTCAGAGAATTTCTGCCAATTTATTTTGTTCTGTTATGGCTCCATGTGTTTAGATCCGAAGGTCCGCCATTAAGGAGTTACCCAATCTATGCAAGGAGAACACGGACCACCTACTGCGCATCGCCGACGTCCTCGCACAACTCCTTCAGTCCGATGACCCCCACGAGGTCAGCATTGTCAACACCGCCCTCATGTCACTCTTCAAGATCGACATGAAAGGTAAGGCCATGTCCGAATAGACGTTATGACGTAATGACTTTGTTTACATGTGCGCTTTCACATGGCAGCCAGGTCGGGACGCCAGACAGTTGTGATCGGCTCCGGCAAAACCCGACGCTTTTCGGCATTTCCCATGACGCGGTATGGGCCCGCATAACGTTAACAAATCGCATTAGTGATAACAAAACCCCAATATTGAAATTTGGTATCACACATGCAATTTTTTTAATGTTATGCGGGCCCCCATACTGCGTAATGGGAAATGCCGAGAAGCGTCGGGTTTGCCAGAGCTGGTCACAATCGTCCCCACCTGGCTCCCATAGGAAAGCACACAGGTAAACAAAGCCTGACGTCATTACGTCGCGGGTCTATTGGCAGCTATGGCTGCGGCTATAGCTGTTGCTATTGGGTTTGCTATTAAGCCGTCAGATTGCCTGCCCTAAGCAGTTCCTTAGCAACAGCCATAGACGCAAATTAGTACACGGCCGAAGACTAGTCTTGTCCCATTTTGGTTGGCGGATTGGTTTTTTTTTTTGGCCAAAAGCAGACTGCGCGAACTCAGGGCAAAAGAGAAAACATCTCTGTTCTAATTTACATCATCCCCGACGCAAACATTCCATCATCCGCCTAGTAATACAATAGTTGTTTTTTTTTTAATGAAATGTGGAACAAAAAAATTCACCAATGTTAAGTTATCGAATAATTCCCTTATAAATGTCACATTAACCCTAACCCTCCAGGGTATTTTGGCTAGAAATCCTGCCAGACGCATCAGATTGCATACTTTGTCACATTGACTTGTGTGCAGAGTGCAGCAAGGTCAAGCTGTCACCACAGATGCACTGTGCTGCGTCTGGCAGGGTTAGGGTTAACTCAGTTCCTAATTTTTTCTTTTTTTTATGGAAGTTTCTCAATACAAGGCTAAAAGCCACTCTAGGTAAAGGGCTCAAACAGAGGTGGTGGGGTTGGACACATTTCAGGTTGCCAGCCCTACCACCCTTACGGTTTTCCTGGGTCCAGATCTAAACAGAGGATTAAACTTCAATAGATACAAACAAAAATTATCCCAATTTTCAGATCTATAGACCCAGGCGGGGTAACTTCCACCGTTGGTGAGATTAACTCGCCCCCCACCCCCAAGATTTTTTGTAATTTAGATGCACGAAAGAATCCATTAATAAGACTTTTATAAGGTTACAGACACCCAAAATATAAAACCAGTATTTTTTGTAAAATAAAACATACAATTTAAAAATTTGTCAGAAGAAATTTTTTTTTTTAGGAGCATGCCTAAATTTAACCCTAACCTCACCTAAAACTACAAAATATTACTGGTAGTAAAAACTGCAGTATGCAGTACTCATACTACACGGGCATATGAGAAATTGTGTAGTATTTTGTATTATAGTGTACTGTAGTGTACTGTACCCCCAAGTGAATGCCCAGGACGTCGGGGCTAACCAGGTTATTACATTATCACAGGCACATTGGGCGGACTGTTCAGCCAAATTCTGTCGGGGGACGACCTGGTCCGAGAGAGGGCCATCAAGTTTCTGAACGTCCGCCTCAAACTGGGCACGTCCGACAACTTGCCGAAGGAGGTGGAGGAGTTCGTCATTGAGAAGACAAAAGAGGTGGGTTGTCAAATGTGACCCGCTCCAGAAAAAGTTTATATACGTCGCGCTATGCATTTACGTGTAATCGCCCTTTTAGCGTTGAGAGGGTGAAATTGTTTGTAAAAATTCATATTTCTTTTTTTGGTCTTTAATGACATCTTAAACATCTAAAGTTTCAGGTTTGGTGCACAACAATGTTGATTTTGGTGAATAAAGTGAAAAAATAACCTTTTTAGAGTGCATTGTTCCATTGCATTGTATTAGAACTAGCTATTTCAAAGCCTGTGCAATTTGAACTCCATAGAACTAATTAATATGTAAAAACACGCTATCTCCAGAACGAAAAGGGCTTTAGAGCTCTATCATGTACCAAATGAAAGCTTACATTGCGGGCTTTCCAAACATACATAAAACAAATTTTTCATATTTTGCGACACAATATACCTTTTTTCAGAGCGGGTCACAAATATCAAATAAGTAGTCAGAAATTAGCATAAATTTGCATTTTTGAATATTTATTACAGATGGTTATTTATGTGTCAATGCTAATGAAGTGGTTAAGCAAGTTAATCAGTCAATGTCAAGATGGAATTTTTGCGTCGGGGATGATGATATAAATTAGAACAGAGATTTTTCTCTTTTTTGCCCTATCCCGATGTAATGTATGAAGCACTATACTCGGTGCTTTCCGAGAGCCTGTGTGAAAAAATTCACAGGCTTACTCGGGCGGGATTTGAACCCACGACTTCCTGCTCAACCACTCAACCACCGAGTTTGCCAGCCGAAACAAAACAAGACGAGATAATCTGATCTCTTCACAGTTTGAATAGGGTCGGGATGGGTAACTAGTCCACTGCAAGTCATTAATAATGCCTCTACCCATATTAAGCGTAGAAGTGCTGTAGCCCAGGACTGGGCTTGAACCCACAACTTCCAGAATTACCATCGGACCATGAATTCAATGCTCCAAACCGCTAGGCCACGGCACTTCCGCATTGCTATCCCATGAGAATTTTAAGCCATGTAAGGTATTGAAAGAGTAAGTTAATTTGTTCTTTATCCAACAGGTGTTAGCGGACGTAACGGGTGAGGAGTTTGTGATGTTCATGCAGCTGTTGTCCAGAATGCCCACCATGCAGACGCTAACGGGTAGACAACAGATGGTGGAGCTGGTGGGTGAACAGGCTGATCTAGAATCTCCGTTCCTGGTTGGTAGTTGACAAATTTTCATCCTTGTGTTAACGTTGTATTTGGTTATCGTCAAACAAACCACAAGGAAAACCGACTAGGTAATTTGGATGAATTTTTTAAGTGTAGCAGGAGTGAGGTTCAAACCTGCGACCTCCGGAATACCGCACCGGTGCTCTGGCAACTGAGCTATCTTGCCCTATGTTGCCGGTCTCCCGCATAGTCAGGTTCGGGTGGTAGTCAGAAGTCATAAACACATAATGCCGTGTAGCCAGGGATCACGCCCAACTTTTACGATACAACCTGGGAAGCGTCATTGTGGGGATCACTCAATGAGGATACGACTTTTGAACTTGTATTTGGTTGATGGTCGATGGCTGGCTTGTTCGTTTGCTTGGGGCATTTGTTTATTGGCTTGTAGGTTGGTTGGTTGGTCGATTGGCAAGCTGATTAGCTGGTTAATCACAGGGTACCAGTCTTCAGGTAAAAAACTGACTGCTACTATTTCTGTATCCGTTATATCGTCGTGCGGCCGGAAAAAGTATGTTAGGGGGCCCAGTCAAGCAAATCTACTTAAATTGTTTGTGTTCCCATTTTTCTAATTAAGAATTGCAAAAGGCTGAATTTTTCTCAGATGATATTGATTAATATTTCCAGTAATGTTGTGCTTTTTAAATAAATATATTACTTAATTTTAGAGTTATTTACATGCTAACGACCTTTTGCAGGGAACTCCTACCTTAACCCGTTGCCCAACGGTTGACACATATATATGCGGATTGAAAATTGCCACCTGGCCGGTTGACGTCTATATGTGCCAATCTCTGCACTTTTAATCCATTATTGGGGTATTGTGTACGTTATGCTTTGCTGCAGAACAAGCCGGCATGGCGCCCCCATATGCAGGGTTGCAACTTTTCCTCGGATCAGCTGATTTCCTCGTTTTTCACTTCATACTTACGTCATTGAAAATTGAAAATTGAAAAACACTGTACAGAGTCTTTTAAAGATTGGAATTTCCTCGTTTTTTTTTTTTATTTAAAGTTGCATGCCTGCATATACTACCCGGAGTTCAACATGCGCTTAAGCGGCATTTGAAATCATAACAACCTTTTGCCGGGAATAAACTTTGCTCCAAGTGCGTTTACGTCCCACTGAAGTGGAGAGGTGAACACACTTGTACCATGTTTTGTTACATTGGTATTACACGCTAAACGTCTTAATGCCGGGTAAAAAATTTAAAAACCCCTTCCATCCTTTTCATTTTGTTAATTACGTCAGAATGATGTAGCCATTTGGAACGGAATATACATCAAATGAAAGATATTTCAATACTCTATCCATTACCCCCAAAACCCGAATTTGATCTTTTGACCCCTTTTTCTTCCAAGTTATGAGTTACGACCTTTTCCCAGGCACACGACGATATGTTGTTGGGCTTAAACTTCAGGCCGTATTTTCAGGGTGTAGAGTTAGAGAAATAAGAAATCGACCAGGTATCCGACTTTGCTGAGCAACTTTCTTGCCGAGTGTGTGCAAGCATTCTTGTCTCTAGGGAAGTTTTTCTGATAATTGTTAAATTTCATGATTCGTTTTATTTTTTTTTTTCCAGCCACAGGATCCTGACACCATCGATCGATTGGTGCAGTGTATCCGAGAAGCTCTTCAGTTTTTCTCGGTAAGTTGCAGGGTATTCTGAGCTAACAACTTGGTTTGGTGGTTTGTTTGTTTGTTTGTGTTTCTGTTATGGGGGGGTCCATTTGCATTCTTCTCCTTGCTAGAATCAATTGACCTTTCACCGTTTGCGAGTTTTTAGACAACCTTGCCCACGTTCAGCATGCGCAATATAGCGTATATTGGCGCAAAGCATACACAAGCACTCAAAAGTGTTTGCTGCCCGTATCTCTGACCAGAGTTGTCTCGGATTTGTCCGAGACAACTTTTCACGTCAAAATTACGTACATGTATGAACGTACGGACCGCATCATACCTGCAGTTAAATCACATTTGCGTTTGACCTGCGTTCACGTATTGCATTTCAACGAACAAGATGCATACGAAGGTTTTTTTTGGTATAAGATTTAGAATGTCATGTGATGTGCTAGAGGTGCTGTGATTGGCTAATGCTTGTGAATAGTGATAGGTCAGTTTTGTATGGTGCAAGTATGGTTGATATCAGCTTCAGGACGAAATAGGAATTTTAAATTTTCTTTTTGTTCGAAATGTTTTTAAAATTAACAATTTGAATTTTGTATCTTTTTTTTTTTTGGTATTCGAAATGTTTTTGGAGAGAAAATCTGATGACTTTTTACTGGTAACCATTTATTGTTTTAAGGGTACATACACACATGTAATAGTTACCGTAATATGCCAGAAAAATATACTTCTGACATCACGGTTATGGTGACTTTTATGAAATGGTTTTTATATTGCGTAGTAGGGCCGAGATGCATTGCAACTGACACATCGTCGGTTAGGTGCATTGTGCAAAATCTAGTGCTATTACCACTACTTTACTGTCCTTCCCTTCAGAAAAACGTCCAGTCCACAAAGTTTTTGGTCTATATGTGCGATAACGTCCTGCCCGTCCTGAGCGACATCGTCCCGCCGGGCAGCGGGGAGACCAAGACGGAAGGCGGGGAAGAAAAGAAAGCAACCTCGGACTACGACGTCAAGCTGGAGTTGCTCCGACAGCTAGCCGAGATGTCCGCATTCGCGCTGGATGTCGGGAACGACGAGACGCTGGCGAAGGTGTTTGATAAACTAGTGGTAGGTGGCGTGAATTTCTTGAGTCTACAAGTGGAAAAGTCAATTGTATACAAAGTATCAATTGTGTACAAAGTATCAATTGTGTACAAAGTATCAATTGTGTACAAAGTATCAATTGTGTACAAAGTATCAATTGTGTACAAAGTATCAATTGTGCACAGTGAATATAACAAATCCAATAGGAAATTTGTTGAATTTATTATTTTGTTTGAATAAAACCTTTTATCTGTGCCCTTCCGTCCACAGGAATACATGCCCTTACCCCCTGCGGAACCAGAGGGGGAAGACTTGGAGAATGGCAAAGCGACCGACGAACCCAAGCTGCAGTTCTCCTATGTGGAGTGCCTCATGTCCACGTTTTATCAGCTGGGCAGAAAACGGCCGGATTTCCTGGCGGCCGAAGAGAACGCCGAGAGACTCAAAGACTTCAGAGCTAGGTAGTTGTGGTTTTTATTTAATTAAAACCTTTCGCCAGTAATAGTATTGATGACCCCCTCCCTACCAACCCAATTTTGGTGTTTTTTGTAGTGATAATTGAAAACTTCATCAGCTGTTGTGTAGTAAATTACAACAGAGATTTTTTTCTTTTTGCCCTGTCCCGACGTAATGTATGAAGGACTGTATAGAAATCCACAGGCTTACTCGGGCGGGATTCGAACCCACGACTTCCTGCTTACTAGTGCAGACGTCTGTTGTGTACAATGCCATTGGGCCTGTTGACCCATTCAAACCAGCTGTTATTAATTAAAGGGTGCTGCTATGCCAATACGGGGCTTGTGCAGCCAAGCGTAACACACAGTAGGCAAACAATGGATTGAATACGTGCAGGAATGCGCATATAGATGGCAACCCGCCAGGTGGGCTCTTTTCAAACCGACGCTATGGCCGTCTTCCATATTCAGTGTGTAAAAAGTAATTCAAGCACTCGGAATGCAGCATTAAAATTGTGCCGTCATCGTCATCCTCCCCCCAGCTGTACATGAAACAGTTGTATGTTAAAATCACTTCTTTTGTATCTATTGTGTGGTGCAAGTATGGTACTATGTCTGTACATTTCTGTGTTCGATTCCAGATTACAGTATTTTGCCCGAGGGACGCAGCTGTACATGAAACAGTTAAGACTGGCCTTGCAGGGTAAAGCCGGAGACGAAATGAAGAAAGAGGAGAACAGATTGAAAGTCGTCGCGCTTCGAGTTACGACGAACATCAACACACTAATCAAGGTCAGCGTGGAGTTTTTGTCGGTACAAGGTTGAAATCAATACGTTACCAACCTCATCCCCAGGAGGCCACCTCACTCTCAGTAGTAGACCCCGGTGGTGGACAGTGATTTCCCCCCCCCCAATGCTGATTGGTCACTGCAATGAAAATCTCAACGTGCAGTTGGGAATTTTGATTTTCAACTTGTATTTCCCGTTTGAAGTCATGACTGTTGGCATTCCTTTACCTTTTGGAAAGCTTTTCAAATCTCGTCATCTTAACTTTTGAAATCTTGTAAAAATGCCATTCTCAGCTGTCGTTTAGTCTCACAATCGCTTTGTTTGAAAAACAAAGCTCTTGGTCTTGCCATTCATGAACCATATAGTTGAAACATGAATGGATTGAGTATGCGCAGGAATGCGTCTATAGACATCAACCGGTTAGGTGGTCTCTTTCAAACCGTGGCTATGTCCGTTGTCCGTTAACCCATTCTGGCCGGCTGTGATTAATGGTGTGCTGGTATGGCAGTATAGGCTTGTGCAGCCAAGCGTAATGCAAATGATAGGCAAACAATGGATTGAGTACGCAGGGGAATGCGCCTAGAGACGTCAACCGGCCAGGTGATCTTTTTCAAGAGGTTAACAATGTGTATTCATTATCGTCTGCCCTGCAGGACTTGTTCAGGAATCCACCGTCGTACAAAAGTACAGTGGCGCTGTCGTGGCGGCCTGTGCAGAAACATGCAACGAGTCCCGAGCCTGCTGCGCTAGGGTGAGTATGTTTTCTTGCTGCAGTTGACCGAACGTGGGACAACCGCATGAACGCCGCTTGCGAAATATTCACCTGTTTCAAACGGCTGAAACATGTCGAACGTGTTCGGTGTCCTGTTTTGTATTATTTTGGGTCTGGGTTTTCTATCCCGAACATCCTAGGCATTCATTTGGGGTGAAGACCTGTGTACTACGAAATACTACTTAGTATTCTGTAGCGCTGAGTCTCTCTGTCTTTGATGATTGAGTGTATCATGACAGCAGTCAAGATACTTGCAACTACAGAGTACCACTTCTATGTAATGCAGTTAAGTTACTGGGTGAATTATATTTGTGTCAATGAATTGGATGGCTGAGATAAAAAATTGTATCATCTCTGAAAACCAGTAGTTCATGCTTTGTTTCCGCCTTGGATGAAAACAGACATTTTGCCTCCAACCCCAGCAACAAACAGTAGTACTACATATTACTACGTACTTTATTTGGGGTGAAGTATCAAATACTAAAAATGACTACAAGCATTGCACACAAATAGGTGAGAATATTGCATACTACAGTTTACTACTAGTAGTATTTTGTAGCTTTATGTGAGGTTAGGGTTAAAGGCCATGTTCCCGTTGTTTACATCTGAACTTGCGTATATATTCAAATGTGCCCGTCAGTATGCGCACACATCATGTTTTGCATAAATTTTGTTAAGGAGTGACATCAAAGGTCACATAATTTTAAAGGCGATCCGACCTACCACGTCACTTCTAAACCAAATGTTACATTTCAGCATAGATGTAAACGCGCGACGTCGGAAGGCACGTTGTCTATAGGTCTGAAAATTGGGATCATTTCTCTGGAATCTGTAGAAGAATTATGCTCTGTTTAGATCTGGGCCCAGGAAAACCGTAAGGGTGGTGGGGTTGGCAATTCAAAATGTCGCTAACCCCACCACCTCTGATCCTAACTCTTTATCTAGAGTGGCTTTTAGTCTTGTATTGGGTGATTTTAGTTTGAGAAACTAAAGTTACGAATGGAATATGCAAGACCTCAGACATATCAAGACGGTAATGTTGGAAAGGATTTGGTAGGCTAGTAAGTCAAATCAGTAACCGCTTCATGAATATCGAATTAAACAATTTCATGCAAAATAACATGTGGGTCATTCTATAAATTTGGGGTCCAAAAGTGTGACTTTTTCGGTGCCCCTGTTACACCTGACATGCGTAATTTTCCATCAAGTATCATTAAAATTGACTTCACACTATTTTTTACTTGTTTGGCAGGTACTTTGCTTTACACAATCACTCTTGGAGATAGAAGGCATTAAAGAATGTGTCCTGAATTGCAAAATCTTATACATGTCGGATGTAACAGGGACACCAAAAATTAGACCCCAAATTTATAGAATGACCCATGTACTGTTTAGACAGACCTTTTCAATCCTCAGTGCAAAAAATAACCTTTTCTTGACAAACTTGTGGTGGCACACTCTCTTTCAAATCAGCCCTATTTAGTTCGACAAAATTTGCTAAATGCTGTGTCGAAATATATTTCACTGGCTCAGTGGAAGTTTCGGGAATATTTTGGATTCGTATTTGTTGTGGCTCATCAGGCCAAAAAAAAAACAACTTTTGTTTTTTTAACCCCTTGCGTACGGTTGACACAAATACGTGCAGATTGAAAATTGTCACCAGGCCGGTTGACTTCTATTTGTGTCAATCTCTGCACTTTCAATCCATTATTGGGGTATTGTGTACGTTATGTTTGGCTGCACAAGCCTCTTGTTTCTGTTTTGCTTGGCTGCATAACCCGACCTGGTGCCCCGGCGCCTCCCATCTAAAACCCGGGGTCAAGGGGTTAACCATCTATGAAAACATCAAAACAATACTAAATGTCGTGTAACTCGAAAGTTAGAGGCAAAAAGTAAGCTTATTTAAAAGTGAGATGGCAAAATGCACGATTGTGCCGTCATAGCCGTATTTAGAGACAATGATTTTAATAAAACTTGTTTATTTTATGCGGGAAAAGGTGAAATTTATAAAATCCGGTTGCAGAGGGCAACACAACTATTTTTGTTGGTCTTATTTCCTACCAATTGGTTTTGTCTTTCCGACAGGCAAAAACGATCCAACATCACCCCGATCACCTTCAGCAGTGACCCCTCACCCCCGAAAAAAGCCTCGTCGTCGGGCCAGAGAAAGCCGCACGTGCCCCGTGTCATGTACCAGCCTCCGTCCGGCAAGTACAGCAGTAAAGCCGGGAGCGCCCCCAGCGACCCAGAGTACGGAGTTGGATATGGTAAGCGAATGCATCAAGGACAGGGTCAACTCTATATTAAGCACTGGTCATCTTTTAAAAAATTCAGTTCCCAAAATTATATTCGTTGATGCCGACTTGTAAAATCTCACCTTGCATTTAAGTGTTGGTCATGAGACACAGCAAAAACAAATTTAACCCTAACTCTCGACACCATTTTTCTCACATGTAGCCCGAGTCCTTCAATATCCTCTGATTCCCAAATCCTCTGTTTGTTACGGGGGACCACTGCCTGAATCTTGCACAATCCTCCAGTGGGTTTTGGGTAAACACCCCCAGTTACCTTTATCCAGCACCAGATTGGGCCTGGTGACCAGGGGCCAATTTCATAGAGCTGTTAAGCACAACAATTTGCTTAGCATGAAAATGTCTTCCTTTATAGTAAAAACAGGTTACCAGCCAAAAGTCCATGTAATTCATGCTAAGCAAACAACAGCTGAATGCCAGTCAAAAGCAATATTCCACACATGGAAATCTGGTTGGTAATCCAGTTTTTTATCAAGGAAGCATTTGCATGCTGAGCAAATTTTTGTGCTTAACAGCTTTATGAAATTGGCCCCTGGATCCTCCATTTTCCCGAAGAGGCAAAAATCCTCTCATGCCCTCAATCCTGCAAAATCCTCCGATGCTTGAACATCCAAATTCCTCCATTTGGCAAAGAGGATTTTGGATGATTTGGGAGGGTTGGGGTTAAAGTAGTTGAATCTCGTCAAACCACAAGGGACACTGACTCGGTAATTTTAACCAACTTTCAGAGTGAATAAAGAAATATGGCAGGAGCAGGATTCGAACCTGCGACCTCCGTATTACCTTACTGGTGCTCTACCAACTGAGCTATCTTGCCCTATGTTGGCGGTCTCCCAGTTAATAGTATCTTTGTTCAGAAATCATAAACTCATAATGCCGTATGGCCAGGGATCACGCCCCAGAGAGAGGCATTGCGAGTTTTGCTCAATGAGGATATGACTTTTATCTTATAATAGACGCATTTCACATTAGCCCTGTGCGTGCACTTCCGGGTTGAAAGCGAGGCTCTCTGTGCTAAACAAACACACTGCTATTCAGCAAATACATTCATGCATGAATAAAACACGCCATTAAAACCCTCCTACTATTTAAAAGGTCAAATCAGTCCAAATTTCCTTCCACCTTCCCTGCTATACTTTTACACAGACATGATCAGATTACATGTGGTTTTGTACTATGGCAGGAGGGTCAAAAACAATCACCTTGACTGATTTTGACCCATACAACAACATGGCTCAGAATGTATGTTTGCATAGGAGGGTTAATGGCAGCCTAGCACACGTTCAGCATAGTTAGTTGTTTACTTTGCACTGAGATCCTCGCTTTCAAACCCGGAAGTGCGCAGGATTTGGGATTTGTCTGTACCATCAAACAAACCAGAGGGAAAAATGACTTGACAATTTTAATCCTTTTTTTTTTCAGAAAGAACAAAGAAAACTGACAAGAACTGGACTTGAACCTGCGCATTTTCAAATATTTACAATAGTATTCGGTTATTTGTAGGGCTGTTCATTTTCAAATAATTTACTATTCGAATACTCGAAACTGGGTTTGATCGAATATTCGAATATTTGATACTCGCCGAGTTTTTCCAAAAACATTGCACGTAAAAGCACGCTGGTGTTTTACGTATGGCGATTAATATTATAGACCGTTCAAACAGCATTTTTTTTGCATGCCCCTGTTGTATCAAAGGTTTTACGGACAGGAACAATAAACCTCCGTCCACAAAAAATTGCGATTGACAAAAATGCGGCAATTGACACTGCTAAGCGCCATAACTTTTCTATTAAAATAGCATCAGAGTCGTACGTGCATATATATCTTTTCGAATGTTCGAACTGGCAAAATGGTATTGAAATATTCGCTTGACGATCAAATATCGAATATTTGGTATATTCGGGACAGCCCTAGTTATTTGAATCCGAAATGCCAGAAGTTACATGCACCCATGAAAAATTTCATTCATCAATCAGCGACATATAAAGTATGCAGCAGTTGAATAATAATCCACTACACTCATATCATTTTTTTAAAACGGCATTTTTCAAATATTCAGGTGGAAATTTTTTTTCGGATACTCTGCACAATATTGAGGTATTTTAAAAATATTTGGCGACAGCCCGACCCTTCAATGCTTACAGAAAATATATACTTTCCCACTCTTTCACAGGCGGAAGCAACACGGGGCAGAGACAGAACCAGTGGAGAGGTGGGCGTGGCCGGGGGCAGGGCCGAAACCGCGGCGGCAAGTGGCGGTACTGATGACAGCGTTGCATGTAAATAGGGAATGAGTGGCACGAGTTGAACCGGGGATTTCAGCCAGTGGAGGAGGTTGAACTGTTGAACTTCACGCACATTTCAATTTCTGTTTTAGCTGTGGTACGTGTCGGCGTGCGTTGTAGTCTTGGTTCCCCCACCACTGGTGTCTGACAAAGCAATTGATAGAGGGCGCAATCATTATAATCTACTCCCCTGAGGGAACTATCCAAATCGGGCCTTGGAAATTTCAAGCATACCCTCATGTTCGCACGCTCTGAAGGCTGTGGTGTCTAACAGTCTTCAATGTGCATACACACGAGGTATGCTCGGAATTTCCCGAGCTGAATAAGCCAGTTCGGTATCTACAAGGTCAAAGGTTATTCGGGATAAAATTGCTGACGTAATGTCACGGCATGTTACGCGATCGCCCATTCTGATTGAATTTAACACGTGCGCGTTGTGCGACCACCTTTTTTGCGTTCACACGTGCACACGGGTCATTTGGGATAAAATGTCATTGTGCACATGCGCAGTTGAAATACCGAACTGGCTTATTGTATCAGCCAGCTGGACATTAATGTGGTACCGCAATTGATACCGCTGTCAGACAATATGAAATGATCCCTTAGCATCGTTAACCAGCATGGCGGTGTCCTGAGTGGCGGTTCCAGATGATCAACTAGACACGGTTGACTAGACGGCAATCCTTGACCAAACTTGCCCTCGTTTGATCTGGTCGCAATATATTGTTGAATTTGTGTTTTGTTTAATCATTTTGGCACGTTGAAGTACATGGATATGTTTATGAAACAGCTAGCCTTTTTTAAATGTCAAAATAAATCAATTCGGATTGGGCCAATGAAACCTTTTTTTTTTTAATTCCCTTTGATAACATCTGTGGATTTGACATTCACTGTCTGGTTTTACTTAAGCATGAGCATGTATTAGGTCTTGTATTACTTTCAGTATGACGACATGAAGTAATTTTTTTTTTTTTTTTGGGAGGGTTTTTATTTTGAAAGTGGTATGGGGTTCCCAAGTAAAAATAATTATTTTGTGTTTATGTTGCCTATAAATAATCACATTTTAAAACTAGGCTAATGCTGAAGTATGATTTTGTTTAGTCACAGTGGGGTAACTAGTGGAAATTGTGTACCAACCCTGTAGAATGTCTGTATGAAGAGATGTGACATTTGCAGAGGATACAACCACTGAGGAAAAAAAATCTTGGGAAGTGTTTGTAGCAATAATCGAGTCATCACAAGTCAGTTTACAATTCTGGTCTCAAGCTATTCAAACACACTATATAACAAAAATCATTCCTTTGTCATTGTTCATCCCAGGTAGCTTGTGTTTGTACATTGGTCTCCTTACGGGGTACCGGGAAGAAAGGGTAACAATGGTACCCCCACGAGGGAGTCTTTAGAAATTGAGGTACCCCACAAAGTTAACGCTATGGAGTTTGAGATTTCAATGGGGACAAAGGAGAATAAAAGAAGGAAAGTAAAGTCCACAGTAGAGGTACCCTGTATGGGTGCATATGTATTTAAAGCTGACTTGTGACTGACTCTATAATACATACCTGGTTTATATCATGTGTGTAACTTGCATGCTATACAGTCGAACCCTGATAATAGGAGCACTGTTAATGCAACATACTGCTTATAACAAGGACAAAAATAGGTCCCAAGGACCTTGTTATAAAGGTGTTCGACTGTGTAGACCTTATTTTGTACACATGAATGTAAACTAACCCCACCACATGTAGACCACCATTGACAGGTCGCAGTACATGTATGGTGCGGGGTACTCACAGTACCCCACAGAGGAAATTCAAGATAATGGGAGAACAATCCCCCACAAAAACCTAAAGTATGTATGTGCGAATGGCGACTGGTTTACCTGAATAAGTACTACTTTAGCATCAGGACGCTTTGTGGTCAAAACACCCATCTGCATCCCTGTGGAGACATTGCATTGTTCTCCCCTTTGTCCCTGTACTAAAGCAAACCCACATAGACTTTGTACACAAAATTCCTTGTGGAGACCTATTCAGTCCCTTTGTTTCCACAGGGTACAGTATATATCTCTCCATTGTGCCATTTCATTAGCTGTATATGTATGGTTAAGTAGGCATGGTTTCTGTATTAACATGGAACTCTTTAGCACAAAGAAACTTAGTGAATGCATTTTGGTAGATCGTAGAAACCAATACATGTAGTGTATCTGGGTGCGGAGAGCTTTTTGCCTTTGAATATTATTAGTGAAAAACTAGTTTATCAACTTTAGATTTCATCTAGACAAAAAAAAACTACCTATTCTCCTTCAAGCAAAGATTTGTTTGCATTTAAAACCTTTGGCCTGAGGTTTTTCAGTAGTCCGTGTGATTATTTAAGTTTAATTCTTCAACGAATTGTACAGTATTCCTTGTGGTTAAATGACAGATTTTCATATGAAATAAAAAGTGGGTCATTTTTTAAGCTAGTATATTACTTGTGCGTCTCAAAAAACTCGCCCTACCCCAACTGAACACAAATTTTACTGAAATATGGGCTCAGATCTGCCAACCATTTCAAACATGTTTCAGCTCTGAAAATAATTTGAATAACATTTGGTATATTTACTAAAGGCTGAAGTTGCAATAATATGCCAATACACGCGCGACAAAACATTATCACGGTTATCGTTTGATTTCACAAAATCCGTATTTATAAACAAATTGATTTCCGTATTTTTATGAATTTTCATACAAAATATGGAAAAATCTGTACTGGTTGGCAGCTCTGAACTCTTGAGGAGAAACAACGATAAAGTGGACATTCTTTGATTGGAATGGGCGAGGACACGAAGCGTCCTCCCACCTATTGTCAAGATTTCAAGGGAACAAAACGTGTCCATTCTTACTAATGCTTTGAGGTATGAGATGAATTAAGTCAATTAACTTAACTGTACATTCTTGAAAGAGAATCGACACTTTTCTGAATAGTGACGTCACAAGAGTAGTTTAATTACATGTAACCGGTGAGCTTATTAAATAAATGAAAATGCTGTCGGCTATCCTTTTGTTTAAATCATCTGCAGCAATTGCTCATCCGAGATTTCTAACCTGCCAAAATTTATTCAACAAATTTAACATTAACCCTATCTGTGCACTTGTGGGTTGAAAGTGACGCTCTCAGTGCTATTCACTTGGCACTGAGATCCTTGCTTTCAAACCATGAAGTGTGCAGATCGGAGCTATTTTTACCAATTTGGGATTGTCTAGATCTTAACCAAAATCGAAGTACTCCTGTTAAAAAGGAATTTTGTAGATTACCAAATTATTCCAACATTATTATATACTGCTCCTAATAACAAAGCAAAATATCAATTAAATTATTAAGAACTGAAATACAATTCTTATTCCTTTAAAATGATGTTTTTAATCTTTTTTTTGCTGAAGAATACATAATTAGTCCCACATAATTAGGTGTAGTCCCAATAGTCGAAATACCTGGTAGCCGGCTGTTGTCATATTGTGCATACAATTTGAAATGGGAACCAGCCATGGTAAACAATATGCAAATTATGTGCATATACGAGTATACAGAATGCCCCCCCAAAAAACTGGAACGATATACTTTCACTACCTTTAGAGTCAAACCACCTGTACCGATGGATGGAGAATCTTTTTAGAAGAAAAATGATACTGAGACCTCCCGATTCTGTCCAGAGCCAATTTTGTGAAGCAAGGTCGGGTCACTTGGCCATTTGTTCCATGCAGAAAAAGAGCATGATAGCATACTTGTGTTTAAAACAGAATTTATCCTGCGTAATGAACAAAGAAATAATGAAATACATTGTATAACATAAATATCCAACTTCATTATACAGAAACATCATACATGTATGGCACATTGTTATTACATGACAATTAATCCCCCTATCCAATTAAGTCAAATTCGTGGGCGCGGTTTAGTTATACCTCGGGACCAAATGACCCCCCGACATTGTTTCACAAAATAGGTTCTAGAACAAAAACTACTGGACCGAATCGGGAGATCTTGGTATCATTTTTCTTTTAACAAAATTACCCACGCATTGGTATACGTTGCAGGAGTCTCGGAGTAGCAGAAGTATGCTGTGTCGTTTATTTTTTGGGGGCCAAAGTGTATATCCTTTTCGCAAATGTTCCTTATGTCCCTATGCATACACTTCCCTTTTTATTTTATTTTTGCTACTTCCCACCAAAGATTCGTCAAGCTCTGCATTCTCCGCCCCCTTCCTTTTGTGCTTTTTATGAGATTTCCGACTTCTGACCTCCGTATCTGACCCCGAGGTCAACGGACTCTGGCTGACATATCCAGACTCTTTTCTGATTTTGGGAGTTTTGAAGTCCCCATTTGCATCAGGCGTCACAAATTCATCGTTTTCTTGCTTGACTGTTTTCTTGCGTTTCTTTACTTTCTTGGGGGTCGGTGAGGAGGGTTCGGCTGAAAACAGCGGCTGGTGGCAGGAGTCTAGAGCTGTGTGATTTTCCTTGTCTTTGCGCTTCTTCAACTTTGTAAAGCCTTTGTCTGAGGATGTCAGTTCACTGAAAAGCGGCTTTGTATCTTCAACGGGTCTCTCACCCTTTGACGGCTCTTCATTTTCCAACTTAATCGTGGTCGCGCCATTTGGAATATCTGGAGAGTGGGGCAAATCTACATCGGTCCTCGTCTCCCGGTCTTTTCGTTTCTTTTTCCTTTTACGACTGGACTGCTCTGCTGTTATTAGTCCAAGGTCACTGCCAGACTTACAGGCTAGTGATGCCGAGTTAGAATCCATCATTTCAGTTTTCACGCCCTTTCTTTTCTTGTTCTTGGGACTTGTCTCCTCTCCAGCCGTTAGTTCAGCTGTGCCAATTGGAGTGCACGGGTCATCAGATGCTGCAGTGAGTTCCATTCGCCTGTGCTTCTTAGAGTTCTTTGGACTGCTAGTCTCTTCATCAGTCTGTGGTGCACTACTTGGAGCTTCCAGAGGGGATGACTGCTGATTCAAGTCTACATCCAATTCTTGTTTGACTTTGGCGTGTTTCCTTTTGTTCCTCTTCTCTCTACTAGTCTCCAATCCAGCAGTCACTGTTGACAGACCTGTTTTATCTGCAGTGTCTGATACTGACGGCTGGTTGGAGTCTACATCCAATTCCTGTTTGACTTTTGAACGTTTCCTTTTCTTTTTCTTCTCACTACTAGTCTCCAATCCAGCAGTCACTGTTGAAGGACCAGACTCATCTACAGTGTCTGAAACTGACGGCTGGTGGGAGTCAACATCCAATAGCGCCACTGTGTGTTTCCCTCTCTTCGCTCTTGGTATGCTTGGGCCATCTGGGGTGTCTAAAGCTGACAGCTGCGTGATGGAGTCTACATGTGACTCACTGTCTGTGTCTTTACCTTGGAAACTAACAGTCTCCAAGATCAGATCAGACCTTAACAAAAAGATCAAGACAAAAATATGAACGATATTAATCTAATGGTTATATTTTTGTACTAAGGACCACTTTTATGGGGCTGTTCAAACACAAATTTGCCAAGCGCAGAAGCATTTACTTGAAAACTGTTTGCCTGAAGCAAGTCTCTGGACAGTGTTTTTTGGGGGATGTTATTTGTTGAACAGTAACCAATTTTAGGAAATTGTGAATTTTTGTGGTGATTTTCAAAAGTGTTAAAAAAATTTTTTTTCTACATTTAACAAAAGAAAGCACTTCCACGGGGGCTTATTTTAAAAAAATCCTGAAAATTTCAAACAGAAATTACTGATATTTCTTAACATTTTTAAAAATCCGCTTTTTTTTTACAATTTCATCACCTTTCCTGCTCAAATTTGTTAGTCTAGTACAGCACCTGTTGTGTTGTCGAGCACCTGTACTTACCCATCGTCTGGTGCCCTGGCTTCTATAGCCAGCATCCCATTCAAAGCACGCAGCCGCTCCACCTGGACCAGGACCACATATCCCGGCTCCAGCTTCGGCAACCTCTGACCATTGAGTTCCTTCCGGCCGGCGAGCAGAGAGACATTGAACCAGTCATGGACCAGGCAACCCACGTGGTCCGAGGCTTGCTCATTCACAACACACTGGGGAGGGGTAAACAGGCATGCAAGATATCGGAGTTAAGTGTCAGATACTAAAATCTGTAGGGAGTAGTTATGGGAGAAATCGGAGATTTCAAAATCCGGTTATCTGATAAGGGTCATCTAATGAGGGTTATCTGATTTTACCGGAAGTTCCCAATCAGCTCCGTCATGCCAACAAAAAGTGACGAGTGAGGTGCCGCATGAAAAGCCCTCCCAATGACTGGATATAGTTTGCAGGATTCAGTGACCACTGAGCCTCTACAAAAACACTCTAGAGCTGTCATGTTAAAACAAAATTGGATGGGCAGGCTATTCATACACCAAGAAGACCACTAGCGAGTGAATGTAGTTACAATCAGAGACCATGGAGCAAATTGGAGGATGTTCCAGTTGTTTTCTTTATAGCCTGTGTTACAAAAAATGGAAGGCTTAATATTTTTTAAGGTTCCTTTTGAACATCCGGTTTTAAAAATCGGAACTGAATAGTAGAATTCAAACCGAATGTTAAAAAATCCGGATTTATATCCCACCCCTATCAGAAACTGTTAAGTCTGCATGCAATGTGCTTGTACAATGTATTTTATATTTGAGTGCCTTTTGCTGTATTCATACTCATCAAATGTACTTGACTAAATGACTACAACTCTGATTCATATGTTTTTTGTGCCAAAAATCAAACCCCATTTCAGAGTGCACTTTCGTTAATTATAAATGTATTTTTTCACCGTTTTCCCTGTAAATTTTGTTGGCTCTAATCCGTGACTTTTGACAAATATCCAGTTGTCAAATTCATACCTTGAGTAAGCTTCCGATGTTTGGCTTGAAGACTACGGCATCAAGCTTGATGTCAAAGTGAATAAAGGGACTGTCGTCAACAATGGCTCCTGAGGACTGGAGCAACTTGACGTTGCCGTAAGCTAGCAGCACTCCTCGCACGCTGCAAAACAAAATGTAAAAAATTATATTTCTGTCTTGAAATACGGAGTGAAAATACTTTGATGTGGAAAACAAAATTTGTTTATTTTCTGGCAGAAATTAGAATACAAGAATTCAGAAATGCCTGAAAAATTTGCTGAATACATGTATTAACCCTAATGTACATAAATCCATCAAAAATCCTTCCCCTGTTTTGGAGGATTTTGGCGGATTCAGGATACCTCCATATTGAAACCTGGGGGATTTTGATGGATTGAGGATTGTAAGCCTAGCGTTACTGCAGGATTTTGATGGATTCAGGATACCTCCATATTAAGCAGTCACCAAAACCAACTTTTTGCGCATGACAGAATAGGTGGATTTTGGCGGATTCAGGATACTTTCTAGTAAAGTTACCCAAGGGGTTGGGTTAATAAGCACCAGTAAGTGTGTCATCAAAAATACAAATGCAAGGCCTGCTTCACGGATTGCGCAGTCGGCGATGCTTATTTAAATACATGTACATGTGGTTAAGAATGTCGCACCTCTTCTTTGCGAAGTCACCGTCACATCCAAATGATTTTGAGCCAGAAATATTAGGGCTGTTCATTTTCGAATAATTTTAGTATTCAAATATTTGAAACTGTGTTTGACCGAATATTCAAATATTTGATACTCGCCGATCAAGTTTTTCAGTGCATGCCACACCGGTAAAAAAAAAAAACATTGCACGTAAAAGCACGCCGGTGTTTTACATATGGCGATTAAGTCTGTTCGATATGACGATATTTCCCGATATTTCGACATTTTTGTCATATTGAAAATCGTATCAGCCCCTTTTTAAAAAACCGGAATATCGGGGAATTTGATATACCGAAGAATATCACGATATGTTCCTTTTGGCCGCATTACGTGTGGATTTGTACAGTTGACTTTGCTCGAAATTCCAGTTATTTCCAATTATTGGACGGTATTAATGTATCATGATGTACAATGTACCATGGAGGAATAAAAAAATACATACATGCACTAAATGTGTCGTTTCTTTGACCGTTTTTTAAACCCCGACATGACATCTCCGCTCCGCGCGATTTACCCTCCGCGCCATACGTTGTCAAGTGCAAACAACCACACTGAATGCTACCGTCTTATTCCCAGTGTACAATGTACGTACCTACACGCTTCCGAACTCGTCTTGAGATCGAGGGGTATGGCAATTGTTTGCAAGAAAGGTCAACCCCTGTAGCGCACTGCGCGTGCGTGTTGCTTTGTTGCTAGCCTTGGTCAAGTGCAAGCAACCGCACTGAATGCCACCGTCTTTCCCCAGTGTACAAGGCACACGTACGTGTATAGTTACGTGTAGCGAACTGCGTCTTGAGAAAAGATTAAAACATGTGCCGCGCATCCATTGTACATTGTGCAATGTCATGTCGTCTTCACAAAATATACGACACGATCGTTTGTTGACAGCTCGCATCGTCCATGGTATTATCATCTGAGTTACTAATCAACAATGCTGAAATAGAAACAAATGCTAGTCTTTCTGGAGTGCAATAAAGAAGCCAACTAAAGGTAAATGTCGTAAAACTCCAAATACTCAACGAGCGAAAGGGAAGCCTTGTCAACCCGGCCCCCAGTTCCTGCTGCTCAATACCGGCGGGCCCGATCCCGGTGGCCCCGATCTCATGATGCCGTGGTAACCTCCGTCATGTATTTTTTTTTATTCCTCCGTTCTTCCGGTAATGAAAAAGTGACGTCATCACGATAATATCGAATATCGCGATATTTTTTTGCCGATATTTCAGTATCAAAATAAATTGATATCGAACAGCCTTAGTTAATGGCGATTGATATTATGGACCGTTCAAACAGCATTTTTTTGCATGTCCCTGTTGTATCAAGGGTTTTACGGACAAGAACAATAAACCTCCGTCCACAAAAAATTACTGGCAAAATGTTATTCGAATATTCGTTTGGCGATCGAATATAAAATATTCGGTATATTAGGGACAGCCCTAAGAAATATCTCCTTTTCTTTACATCTTTGGAGGAATATTTCTACCCATCTGCGTTGGAAGAGATGGACTATTAAACTGTTGGTAGAGATGGTGCCACAAATATTTATGCAGGTAAACTGATTTCTAAAACTCAATTTCTAGCATAGTCCTCCAGTGCAGTTTCGTGCACTGGAATGCCTTATTATGGCATCCTTCTAGGGCTAATACAACTCCAGCTTGTTTGCAATAAACATGTTGTGCAGTGTAACTGTGACTTCACACAAAGCCAATTGAACAAAAAATTCCATTCACAGTTTTTCCTGTATTTTGCATTCTAGCTATTTTGCATTCTTGGGGATGTGGTGTAGGCCTATATATTATTAGGCCTATATATATGTAGGCCTATATATATCCCCCGGAACCCTCCCCCGGAACCCTCCGCCGGAACCCTCCCCCGGAACCCTCCCCCAGAACCCTCCCCCCCCCTAAACACGCCCCCCCCCCTAGTCCGAGTAACTTGGACCCTTCATATCGCCTTTTTTAACATTTGGACATGATCTGGTGATAGTAGGGTCCAAGTCGATTGCACAATAGAGAATGGCCAAAAATTCAATCCCCCCAAAAAAACATCAGAATTCAACCTTACAACGGCCACCAAAATACTAGATATGCCACCACCTGACCAAGTGGAGTTCCATGATCAGATGAATGTACCAAGGTTTACTTAACATCCAAATAAAAAGTGAAATTTTACCGTTTCATTCCCAGAGACCCACGCAGAACATGTCTTCTCGCTATCTTGTAGTCAGTCAGTGCAGTACGCAGTTCGAATTGTGACCGTACCCCTCGACCGTGCATGACGTCACCCTGATGCGCAGCGCCCGCAAGCATCGCGCGACAACCTGTTTATGCCGGCGACTGTTTCGTGAGTGGTACAAAGGTCGCGTTACGTGTTTGTGTGTAGATATATTATTGATTCGAGGTTGCACGCGCGTCAGGGGGTTTGGGTGTTTTGAACTTTCTCCATAAACTCGGTTTTTTTTTGTTTTTTGTTTTGTTTTGTTGATGATGTTGTTGTATTTCGGTTAATTTTTTTTTTTTGTATAAGGTAAAGTGATAAATATTTGTGGAGATTCTAACTCAGTTTGAAGTTTAAAACGTATGTAATCAAGGTATAATGCATAATTTTCTTTGAGTCCATCAATTGGTCGTTAACTTGTATGCGTTCCCTCAGGTTGTAATTCATTAAGTATTTCTACACACCCCCCAAAAAAAATTAATAAAAATATATATATAAATTGTAAACACAAACCCCCCCAAAAAAGAAAATTCAAATGTGAATTAATTTTATGTTAAATCTCAGGCAGATGGGCAGATACACCAGATACTTTTAATTAAATTAAGATCAAGCAGTTTGATCTTCATTAACACAATTACAACCGCCCCCAATAATAAAACAAAACAGAACAATACAAAACAGAACGAGTCGCACGCGCGTGCAGCCTCCAATCGGATGGACACGACTGTTGTACCACCAGGAAACAGTCGCCGGCATAAACAGGTTGTCGCGCGATGCTTGCGGGCGCTGCGCATCAGGGTGACGTCATGCACGGTCGAGGGGTACGGTCACAATTCGAACTGCGTACTGCACTGACTGACTACAAGATAGCGAGAAGACATGTTCTGCGTGGGTCTCTAAGAATGAAACGGTAAAATTTCACTTTTTATTTGGATGTTAAGTAAACCTTGGTACATTCATCTGATCATGGAACTCCACTTGGTCAGGTGGTGGCGTATCTAGTATTTTGGTGGCCGTTGTAAGGTTGAATTCTGATGTTTTTTTGGGGGATTGAATTTTTGGCCATTCTCTATTGTGCAATCGACTTGGACCCTACTATCGCCAGATCATGTCCAAATGTTAAAAAAGGCGATATGAAGGGTCCAAGTTACTCGGACTACCCCTCCCCCCCCCCCCCCCCCCAGAACCCTCCCCCAACTTACAGGCCTAGCTCCTCCCCTTTTCTTTGTAACGTTAGAGTTTGAGTTTTGACGTGCCCTTTCTGTCAGCTTTACTAATAGTTTAGTAGGCTACTTTATCATGCTTTACGGCGTGTGTATCAAAGTAACAACAATCAGCCACTACAAAAAAACATTCAATTACCTTTCTGAGAAGCGGCCAAGTTCAGCATCCAAAATCTCGCTCACGCCTGTCCTTAGCCGTCCGATGTATTTCGGTGAGAGCGCAATGTGTCGCTCAGTACTCGCCAACAATGTGCATCCACTATTTTGCTCTTTCGCCAATTCAGCAGCTTTTTCAAAGCTACTGAATACTTCCAGCGCATTCATGTTTTCAATGTCTCATAAGTTAACGAGATTTTGGTGCAAATCAAATAAGGAAAAACGCAGGAAAGGTCGTTTCTAACTGCGCCATGTGGGAGTGTGATGAAATCGGTCCATGGAGGCCGCCATCTTTAATCTCGTGTTCAGCGAGAGTTCAATAAGTTATACTTTGATATGATAACTGATACTTTCAAAATCAAATATTGATCATAGGATAACAAAATAATGTCACCATTTAATACCATTTCTTGTAGACTGGATATATTAATATATACAAAAGACCTTCCGAAATATTCAAATCTCATCAATGACGTGGTTTCAAAAAACTTTCCCACTTTCTCATAAGAGGGTGGTACCCACAATAACCGGCCCCCACAATAATGCAAATACAACACGAGTACACTCAACAAATAGTAACAGGAACCATACCAGCGCGGTCACGACTTGGGATTTTCCCCAAGATCTTGGGAATTTTGTTTAAAAGATGGTTGTGCGTGCAAATTTTGTACAGTATTTCCACTTTGCCTTGGGAAATCTTGGGAAATCTTGTGAATTTTAGTTGGGTGATCTTGGGATTTTCAAATTTAGCGCACTGAATCATTTCTATGTGCGTGTGCGTTTGATCTATATTTTTGTGGGTGAAAACGCAAAAATTAAGTCTTATTTTTGAAGCGTTTTGTATTCGTAATCCCGTATTCATTATGAAGAAAGTAACAACGGTGGTTTCTTTGCTGTTAGTCATTTTAAATGTTGGTAAGTCATAAATTAATTTCCTGACAAGTTGAAGCATGGAGGTACCTCCAGTCCATGGTTGAAGTGACAGCTGAGTGATTCTGATTCAGGGATTGGACATTTGATTCGATTTTGACATTGTTCGTTTACGGTTTTTACTTGGTTTTATGGTTTTATTATGTAACCGGCAATTTTGCACCGTCAAAACGTTTTAAAACGATGTAGTGCAGTCTTCTCTGGCTGGTTAATATCTATGACAGGCCCTGTGAGGCTATGGAATTTTAAAATTTAATACAAGTTTGTGTAAATAGTGCTTTTTTTATAGTAATCCTCCAAAAAAGAGGAACAATTAACCCTAACTCCCTACCCCTTTTTTCTTACACATAACCTGAATCCTGCAAAATCCTCTAATTCCATAGTGTTAAAACTCCATGTAACCTGAATCCTGCAAAATCCTCCAATATTCATTACTGGTGATCACTGCCTGAATCCTGCAAAATCCTCCAGTTGGTTTATGGCCAGTGTTATACCAAATCATGGAAACTTGAAAAATTGCTAAGTTTTACCTTCTAAAAAATGGATATGGCTTTCTAAAAAAAATGACCTTCAGAAGTGTACCCTTACACTATTATGCTAAGCACTCGGAAATCAGACACCCCCCAAATGCAATGCAGTATCCACACTCTAACCCAAGAACAGTATAGCCCTTTGATAAATTTATGTACATGGACACTCAATAAAAAAAAGCAGCCAAAAATAGAACCAACAGCTGCTAACTGCAAGTTTTCTATCCTTGACACATCACAAATGTACATAAACTGTACAACTTGACTGCACCCCTATGGAAAGTGTCCCCGTCTATCCACGGCCGGCATCCACCAGCTCTTGCCCGCTGAGTCCAGTGGGGTCTCTTGCGGGCCTCACACGGCCTCTAAATGATTTGTTTTTAGGGGGTTCGGAAAACTTGACATTGACAACTTTTGCTTACTGGATATCATGTTCTCATTATTGCCTGAATTCTGCAAAATCCTACAGTGGGTTTCAGATTGCTAAAGAATAAGTTGTACATGTATAAACAATGCCTCATTGCTTTGACTGAACCTATATTCAAAATGTGCATAGGGCATGAACAGTGTGAAAGTAAGGTAAAAATAACCAGATTCCTAAAAAAATCATCTTTTGGATAAACTCCATAACTTCAATCCTCCAAAATCATCATTCTTCGATAAACCCCCAAGCATGTAACCTCAATCCTCCAAAATCCTCTTTTGCATAAAACCCCAAGTAACCTCAATCCTCCAAAATCAACCAGCATTAGATATAGCCTGATAACCTGGATCCTTCATATTCCTCCAGAGGCAAAAACCCCTTATGACCTCAATCCTGCAAAATCCTCCAATGCACTAACGTCCAAAGGCCCTCAATCCTCCAAATTCCTCCTTTTGGCAAAGAGGATTTTGGAGGATTTGGGATGGTTAGGGTTAATGTTTAAAGTTTCAATAAAAAAACCAAGTAAGTGTTATAATTTTGACGTGAATTGGCCTCGCCTTTTTTCCCCGCTATTCCTCAGGCATGCGCAGTCAGTTGTTTCTTGGATAGTATAACATAGAGCAAGGAAAAAACATCTGTCGAATCGGTAAATGGCCGAGTGGTAAATGCTCCTCACTCCTCACTTAGACTGTGAGACAGCGGCGCTGCCCCATGTGGGTTCGATGCTACATTTGTTTTTTTGTTTCTTTCTGTTTTCTCTTTCTTTTTTTTAAAGTAAGAATTACAAATTGATAAGAAATAAATGAGCCTGAGGCTTAAATTTTCAGTTGCAAAATTTAGTAGTTTAGCAATAATGGTCACACGTTTCTTGCTAAAATTGCCATCCAAAATGACCAAACATTTTAATCAACAAAAATCTATAACTTTGCATAGGGTTAACCTATCATGACAAGTGACTCCTCGTTTTATTTCTATTTATTTTACTCTTTCCAGTGTAGAGTGATATAATATTTAAAAGGATTGAAGCAACTTAAAATGTTCTTGCCTGCCTACCTACAGGGTTTTTGTTCATCGAGGCACGAAAGCAACAAAGAATCTTGGCCTTTATGGGGAAGGTTGCAAACTCCCAAAATAGTAGCTTTTTCAATAAAATAAAACATACAGTTTGAAAATTCCTTAGAAGTTAAAATAAATCCATTTCTTGATTAGAGTTAATCAAATCAGACACTTTTTCATTGAGAAAAAAAAAATTTAAATTAGGCATTACCACAATGGTTTTGGTTTCTTCTAATGGTGAATTACCTGTACATTGTTTACAGCCATGGCCTTAGAATGCTACACTTGTCGTGATTGTCAAGAGGATTTTATGGATGACAAGACAGGTATAGTGACCGAGATATGCCCACGCAATATCCAGGATCGAAACGACGAACTTCTCCGATGCAGCAAACATGTGGAGGACGACGGCAGTGAGTACATTTTTATTCTCGGCCTTATTAACCCTCCTACTATTTAAAAGGTCAAAATCAGTCAAAATTTCCTTCCACCTCCCCTGCTATACTTTTACACAGACATGATCAGATTACATGTGGTTTTGTACTATGGCAGGAGGGTCAAAAACAATCACCTTGACTGATTTTGACCCATACAACAACATAGCTCAGAATGTATGTTTGCATAGGAGGGTTAATTAATCATGTGTTTATTTTGTAATCCTGTGTGGGTTTTGTACAGCGTGGTGTGTTAAGTTTTGGAAAGATTTTACTTTCTTAACCTCTGCACCAAAATGGGTCAGAAACAGAAATCTGACAAAATAGCCATCCATTCATGTATAGAATTGTATAAACACATGGCACAACCTTTAAGTTTGAGACTTTATTTCTTACATGCATGTATTGTATTCCTCATTGTTTCCGAAACCCAGTGTTGTAGTCAAGACCATCACAAGACCACACAAGACCCTGCGAGACCAGCACAAGACCAGCAGTCTTAATCCAAGTCTTAAGCTATTCAAATGAACTGTAACAAAAGCATTCCTTTGTCGTGGTTTATGCCTGTTACTTGTGCCTGTTACAAGCTGGTCTTGTGAATGGCCTTGTGCATGGTCTTGTGCCTGGTCTTGAAATGGTCTTGACTACAACAACTGTCCGAAACACTTAATAGCATTTGTCCTGTGTTGATTTCTATGGACCTTTAAACTTTTCAATACCTACATGTTTGTAAATACTTTCACACACTTGACTTTAAGAATAATTCATACATATTCTTAAAGAAAGGCTCTCTGTGCTCTTTTTGAGTTTCATCCCAATTTGTTTTAATTACTATTTTTTTTCAGCAATACAAAAGTTATGCACTTTTAAATGAGGCATTGAAGTAGTGTAGTGATGCTGATGAAGTGCTTATAAACTAGTCCTGTGTGGTTCAACCTTCCCCACGCAATGGATGACTACGATTACTCCAAGGCAGTCCGCACGTGGTGCTTTCTTTACATTTCACACTTTCTTTCACATTTCAAACATATCCATGCTTACAATGATCACTACATTACTGTGTATTCCATTGATCGTTATTCAGAGATCAACCGCGGTTGTTCTACAGTCAAGGACTGCACTGTGAATGAGCTGATTAGCAAGTGCTCCGACGATACCACCGGCAATTCCGAAATTATCGAGACGTCCTGCGAGACCTGCTGCGAGGGCGAGAAATGTAACTCGGCTACCATGGCAACGGTGAGCCCGGCCCTGTGTATTCTTCTCGTCTTAATACTGGCCCTGTGCCATGTATAATTTGTAAAATGTGTCCGTTTTGTTCTTAGTTCATAAAATCTTTTTCAATGTTTTTTTTCAAAAGCTGTATACCAAATGTTATTGCCTGTTTTTTGTAGCTCTTTCTTTATTGCCATATTGATGTTGAGGTTTGATTATTGTAATTTGCTTACGAATAAGCGGAAAGATTTGAGTTAGGCCGAGTAAAAAAACAAAATGAACATACCATCCCTGCTCAATTCTTCCGGACTTTAAAGTATTCCTACTTTTCCTATTTTTTCCTATTTTTTCCTATTTTTTTTTACCTTCCTCCTACTTTTCCTGCTTTGTTCTTAAAATTCCCATTTTTCCAAGAGCTTAGTTAAGGATGGAGCACAAGTGCTGTGAGTACAGAACATGCCAAATGAGGCTTGTGATGCTGTGGACATGGGTTGAGTATCAATGAAAACTACTCCTGAAAGCCCACAAAAGTCCAACTTCTATCCTGATTTTTTTCCTCCGAAGTCTTACTTTTGTCCTGTTCTTTTGACAATCATGATCCTATTATTCTGCTACTTTTTCACCTGGGTCTGCTTGAAAGCTTGCGACTTTTTTTTAGAGGCCAAAGGGGGGGGGGGGGGGAATCCCCCATTTTAAAATGATTTTGTAGCCTCTATGGTCTTTCTTTCTTTATTTATTATTTGGCATTCAGCCGGGATAGCCCACGAAAGTCTTTCGACTTATTTCCAGTGGGGTCCCATGATAGAAGATGAGGAAGGAAGTTACAGTTTTAGACGTGGGAGGAAAACCCCAGAGAATAATTCTGGAGAAAACCCACGGAATCGGGTATAGGCACTGAAAACCCAATCCACATGTTGGCCCCAGCCGGGATTCGAACCAGGGTCCGAACCAGGGTCACAGTGGTGGAAGGCGAGGAAAGTACCACTACACCAACCTGATTCTTTGATAGAAAAAGCAACACTTTCTGATGTATTATGTTGTGTTTTCGCTCACAAAATTGATAAAAAATACATTTTTGGTGGTAAAACCATCTCACAAAACAAGTCTGGCAACCATAAAAAAAAATTTTTTTAAAAGAGGTGGATCCCCCTCTTCAGAAAAAAATCTTCAAAAAAAAAGGGCAGGGCAGGTAAATATGTTCATTTCTTTATTTGGCCTGAGACACAGATTTGGTTTACAGCCTTATGTTGCTATAAATACGTGCTGCAAGTACAAATTCTGCTAGCGAAACCAAAAGCTTAGGATTGGATAATCTGTCCTTCTCTATAGAATTCTTTGCCCGGTGCATGTTTCCTTTCATCCCACGAATATTAATTCCTTAATTTCCTACCTCTTGTATCTTTGATATTTTTTTTTTTTTGTAGCTCCGGACCTCAAGGAGCATTTAGCCTTGTTCGAAGAAAATTGCATGAAAAAGAAAAGAAAAATGTTCTCTGAAATTGTATTGGGTTTTTAGCTTTAATTTAACTTTAATATTGAAATGTTTGTATGTACAGGGGTCCCAGGGAGAACAGTTCACTGATGGGGCTGCCCTGGTAAAACAATACGAAATAAATAAATAAATAAATAAATAAATAAATAAACTTTCTGCTGTAATCATGCTTCCCGTGAAAATCCCAAACCTTTCTCTCAGTATGCGTCTTTCTATTTTAGATTTTTATAAGAGACTGTACATATATTTTCTTGGACCATCACATGCATTTGCCCTATTTGTATATTTGGGTTGGTTGTAACTTTACTTGGGTGAAATGTGATCGAGTGTTGGGTGTTGTAAGTAAATCAAGAAAGAGGTGTTTACTCTTGGCAGGAACAATAATGAGGCTATATTTGTAGTACTGGTGAATTTTTAAATATGTTTGTATAAAACATGTGGAAAACTACATTTATCTTTTGTCTGTATTTAATGATGTTTGTTCGAGACAGTAATAATGGAATTATTGAAGACTTGATGAACAAAATGCGATATTTGGTATTATTTGTTGCATTTTGGAAATGTAGTTTTCAAATGTTCCCCAATTTCTCAGTCGAGTGCAGAAAATCTAGGCAATACATGTATTTGCATTATGAATAAATATTGGCTACTGTACGTTTTTGCTTGATCTCAAAAACGGGTATTTTCTGCAAATATTTTCATTTATAGATAACTGAGGTGGTTATACATGTAAATGCTGGTTACACAGATTTTCTGAAATACCCAAATTACTGTTTTGTTTGCATGATGCTTATCAACTGGAATATTTTGTTTCGCGTGACATCAAATTAAGTGAGGAAACAAGTATGTTTCTAAAACGAATGCATCAAAATATGAAATCTGTTTGGTTTTTGGGGTGGGTTTTTTGTGTGTTTTTTATGTGAATATATACAGGGTTTTGCAAGCACAAACGTAATGTTTTTGTGACTTTAGTTTTTATGTGTGAAGTTTTCTCAACTTATACCCCAGGAAAGGTAAACTTGGCTTCAAACTTCAAACGCAAAAGTTCCATTGAGGTAAACAAAATGCCTTTTATTTTCAGAAAATTTATAAAACGGAGGCTGTAAGGTTTATTTCAGAAAAAAAATGAACTATTTTAGAAGTACTATTATTTGAAATTGTACTTGTGTACTTACGTAAAGTTCTAACTAAAAATTTCACATTTTTGGCTGATGAGGATCATGTTACATTATATTTTCAGATTCTTGTTAAATTGTTTCTGAGCTGTGGGTTTTAATATTCAAAGTCCATGATGATACTTGGTGAAATAATGGACAAAGTGGAATCCGGTCTTTATAATCATTTTCTTGTCAATGAAAGTGTACGGCTTATCTTATTTTTTTCTGAAAACATTGCACCAACTAAACACTTCTTTCCACGGGTTATTTGTGTCAAAACGAACTTTGTGTGGGATGCCTTCTGCTAATTCGCCTAATATTGCAATTTGTTTTATTAACATAGACAGGCGTAGTTTTAACTCTAGCTGCCCCCCCCCCCCCCCCCCCCCCCAACAAAAAGAGAGAAAATGGGGGAAATATGTTATTGTTTGGACTTTGGACGATGTCTGAAATTGTTCGACATATTTTTTGTTTTAGTCTTATGAAATCGGACTTAACATTGCTTACTACCTTTATACCTAACGTAACTAGTTTAATATTATAAGAACAATGGCAAATATTGTATGTTTCAAACTTTCGTTTTTTTCCTTTTCAGTATTTGTTCATTATGTTCATGATTAAAACAGCATTTTGTACTTCAGGGTGACAGGGTTCTTAATTTTTCTGCGTGGTTAATTCAAAACTGAATGTTTTCTTAAAGTTTAGACAGCTATGTTTTCTTTTAATAAAACGTACTTTATATACGTACTTGAGAAACGTAGTGTCGTGTTTGTATTCATATGAAAGTTTTCTTTGCTTGTACATGTATGTAATGTAGGCCTATGTTGGGCCCCGAGACTAATGCCTGAGAAGATTTATCCTGTACTTATTCCCCGGCCTTGCATTTGTGAATTTGTCTTCAAATGATTTTATTGGAGTGCAGTAAAACAGTCTTTAACTGCGTTTTGAAAGTATGTCGTCAAAATGACAGAAATGTTCCATTGCCCTCGGATCGATGAGACCCGTACCCTTGGCCTTGCGTACTCCGGACTGCTTTTTTGTTTTACGTAGGCGGGCATATGAAGCGCGATATGGGGGAAAAGGGACCCCCCACCCCCCCCCCCCCCCCCCCCCCCCCTCTCTTTTGTGTTAGTCATTGTGTTCCCGGAATCTCAGGAATTCTATTCAGAAATCTAGGGGGACGTGTTAGATATAACAATAATCTGGAGCGTGCTTAGGGTATATGGATAAAAAGGGGAGGGGGGGGGGGGGGGGGGGGGGGTACCCTTTTCCCCCATATCGTGCAGGGTATCTAGGCGGGTGAAGCAATGTTCATATAATAACCCCTTTTGTCCCTATACCTTATACACTATCCAGACTATAGAGTACCGAAGTCTGACGTCAGTTGCCCCGGCAATGGTTCCAAACACATGCGATTTAGAATGTATTCTGGTTGCAAACATTGCATTGATTGACGTCATCACTTCAGTACTCTATGGTTACTTGACACATTCCCCTAAACCTCTGAAAAGAATTCATGAGATTCCGGGAACACAATGACCAACACAAAAGAGGGGGGGGGGAGTTCCCTCTGCTCCATATCGTGCATCATATGGCATAGAGCACTTAGGTTCTCGGTCCTTTTTCCCCTTAAATTAACAATATCCCAAAGATCTCACAGTAAAGAAAAATGGGTACAGTTGGATTCGAACTGGGGACCTTTGTTATCCATAGCCCATCCCACTATCCACTAAGACTAGTCTGTAGCAGCTCGACAACAGCTGTTCTTTAAAATGATTTAATGTAACTAGTTGACTAAATAATAACAATGCTATGACGTTCTGTTCTATTATAATGAATAAACATAACTTTCTCATAAAAAAACTACTGATTTATTAATGTTATTGCTTCACCTGCATGCGGGAAAAAAATAAGCCTCCGGACCAGCTCGCCCCGGGCCCGAGATCGATGGTCGGTTCGCATGATCTGGGTGTTTTTATACACGGGCACGGCTGACGGGTAAAAACGTCAAGCTTGCCTGACTCGCCTCCGCGTGACGTCTCAACACGCTAATCCCTCATTTGTTTTGTACGCACACAAAGTCCGTGAAGTATTGAAATATATGAGGTTTCGACAAGAAATATTGTACAAATACTGTTTAAATTACTCTTGCAAATCAGTATTTGTGGCGTGTGGCTGTATATCAGAAGTTGGCTGCTATATTTTGCCTTTTTTTGAAAATAGACATTTTCGGCAAAAATAATCCCGGCGCGAAGTGGTTAATAGCACCGATCTCCAGCTATACACGTAACAAAAAAAAATCTATACGCGGAGATCAGTCTGCATCATAGAGCTATATTAAATTTTATTATAGCTCTATGGTCTGTATTGTTCTATTTTTGAGACGCTGGTGGCAGCAGACACACTGCTGTTCGCTCGTACGTACATGCTCGCGCTCAGTTCTGAGCGTGCGCATGACTGGTGAGAATAATGGAAAGGACCGGTATGTCTGCTGCCACTAGCGTCTCAAAATACTGCTGATACTGGCAGGTAAACTCTCCACCCCAAACAGATTTGAGCGCGCTCATAAGGGTGGGGATAATACTTAAAGGGAATTATTTCCAAGGTGTCGGATTTTTTTTTCAAAAATGTTAAAAAATCTGAAACCAATAGTTAAACAATTTAGGTGCCACTAATTTGTGTAGACCTATGTTTCAAAAACAGGAAACTGACCATCTCCTTCGTTTCTTTCAATTCTGCCTAGAAAAGCGCGCTTAATAATATCCCAAACTAATTCGATATATGTTAATGTATGATCCCTTAATACAGATTTTCGCCTGGTGAGTCCTCGGTAAGCTCAAGGGCGGATCCAGGGCGATTCCTACCCCACCACCCCCACCACCCCCACCACCACCCCCCCCCCCCCCCCCAAAAAAAAGATAATGAAAGTAATCAGAATTGAAAATGCCAAAACTATTCTTGTACACCGCCATTAGGCCTATTAAATAATTCAGGTCCTCGAAATGCAGCATTAAATTAGCTCCAGCTCCACCAACGTCATACAGAGTCCCCCCCCCCCCCCCGCCCCCGTTTTCAAATTATTTTGCGGCCGCAAAGTTCGTAAAAGTTCACGCACGCTGACTCGTAAACGGGGCCGGATTTTTTCCCCGCGCACTTTTAGTTTTCGCACCACTGCAGTGACGCGAAACATTCCACCAATCAAGCCTGTCTTCCATTATTTTCTCCTGCTACCCCCTCAAGCCAGCCGTATACTTCTTTTGTTCATAGCTCCACGCCCGTCTGTGTCTTAAATAATATCTTCTTTTGTTCCCCAAACTCTGAAATCGGCTGGCTGCTGTTTGCATGGCATTCAGTTACATTCAGTTTACTTGAATGGCGCCCAAGATCACGTAGGCTCAGCTGCAAATACTTTGCTGATAAAAAAGAACAAAACAAAACACCTGTACCAGCATGCTTTCGCCATTCAGATTCGCGTTCTTTAAAATCGGTTGCAACGTCTCTTCGTCATTCTTATTTAAAATTTGAGGAAGCATCGCCGATATAAAGACCAGACATTCTAGCCTACACCCCAATCGAGAAAGGATCTCAACATGGAGTCACATTCGAGAGTTGCCGAGAGATATTTTCCCGCAATGAAGATCGCCGTTGTGTGTGCTCTTCTGGCACTGTTGATCAAGCAAGGTAAATAAAAAATCGATGTTATTTACAATGACCGTTAGAAATATCTGTTTTTTACCCTTATTAAAACCAACAAGAGCTCAAACATTCATGAAATGTTATCCTCGATGTCCTGATTTATCTTCGATCGAGCGAGAATCGTAAAACTACACCAGAGACGCAGTTGGACCAGCTTCTATGGACGGCATGCTAGCATTTTGAATTCACTCGGAACTCTAAAACGTTTTACCATGATTTTAAATAGAGTTTTCTCTTTAATTCAAATTGGGGCCCCGAGGGAGAACTGTGCTAAATGCACCGATCGGGCTACGCGGGATATATAAGATGTAAATTAAATGCAAGCCATTGACCAGTACTATATCATATCTAATATAAATAAAGGCTTCTCCTAAATAGTTTTCAATTAGGCCTACTCGTAGACATAGGCTTAAGGGTACGTTTTACACCTAAATTGTTCAATATAGGGCTATATACTATAATGCAAAAACCTATATTACATTTACACCATACGGTACACGTATCTCTTGAACGAATGTTTCCACGATACTTTTTGCAGTGTTTTCCAAACTGTTTTCAAAAGTCGCTCGATTCTTTTTTCCCGAGCAACGGGACAACTAAAATTGCTCGACTTAACAGAGTTCTCGCGTTACCAGAGCTCGTATTAAGCAACATTTCACCCATAGGAATGTATACAGGGTGTATCAATAAAACCAGACACTCGGGGGAAAATAACTGATGAATCAATGAAATTGGTCATCCCACAATATACCTTCACATAGATAGGTAGAACAGCTTTAAAACCAGTAATTTTATTGATATTGCTCCATGCATGACTGAACAATGGTTATTGTTAGTGTCGAAATTGACTTGCGCAGTGAGGTGCAGTGAAGGACAATGGAATAAGACATTCTTATAGGCAGGACATACAAAACGTTTATGTGTTCGTTTATTCCATTGTCCTTTACTGCACCTCGCAGGTATGCGCAAGTCAATTTCGACACTGTTCGCAACAATAACCATTGTTTAGTCGTGCATGGAGCAATAATATCTTTAAAATTACTGGTTTTAAAGCTGGAATAGCTGTTCTACCTATCTATGTGAAGGTATATTGTGAGATGACCAATTTCATTGATTTATCAGTTATTTTCCGAGTATCTGGTTTTTTTTTTATACACCCTTTAGTTCGGTCCGGCCTAAAAGAAAAATACTCGTGTAACCCGGATCTCGTCTTACCCGAGCTCGTATTGATGAGTCGGTCGGGATTCGGACTAAATCTTTTGCCTTTTTATATACACAGGCTCTGCGCAATCCTCTTTAGAATGCTACACATGTAGAAACTGCGCAATGTCGTCTACCGACCTAGTGAATAAGGCCGGGTTGAATCTTGAAAGATGTGACGACACGATGTCTTTCGACTTCATTGGAGCCACCGAACCCAGATGCTTGAAACAAGTTGAACGAAACGGGGGTGAGTATTCTGTGTAGTGTCCCTGAAGGGACATCGTACAATCCCAAGTTATTTGCGACAGAGTTCACAACTCTTTAAAAGAGAAATATTTAAAAAATGGTACAACGGACCTCGAAATGTACACCATGGAAGTAGACCCCCCCTATAGTGTCGTGGTTCCCTTAAATTGAAAAGTAAAATTTAATTTTTCTTGACCCACCCACCCACCCACATTTTTAACAAAACAAAAATCGAAATTTAAAACATTGACAATTTTGAATGGCCCTAAGGTGTTTTTAATAATTTCAGTATAGTTTTATTTTTTTAATGTTTGCAAGTGGTTTACAATGACCTTTTGTTTTTCTTCTTAAAACGGTAACTATCGCCAAAAGACGCGCCGTCCAGCAATGGTATTGGCAATCGTCATGAGAGTCGATTGCGTGCATGGCACTTTGCACTTTAAAACTCTTTTTGGAAGCACAAAAGGGGTGTACAAATATAAGGATTAGACAATTGCCTTCAGGCAGGTGTGTACCTCGTTGATTTTTACCTATTATACACTGCCAGGCATATACAAGCAGCATAGAATGTGATTATGTAACAATTGCCCAATCGCATTTCGGCGTCCAGGTGATGGCTGAAGTGGTCAGGACATTTTGAATAAGTTTGATTCTTTGTCTGATTTTTATTTTATACAAGATGGTCCAAAAAAAAAACCTGGAAAGGCATACTTCCACTACTTTTTAGAGTCAAACCACCTGTACCGATGGATGAAGAATCTTTTAAGAAAAATGATACTGAGACCTCCCGATTCGGGCCAGTAGTTTTTGCTCCAGAGCCTATTTAAAGTCGGGTCGCTTGGCCACTTGTTCCATGCCGAAAATTTACCTAGAGACCAAATGACCCAAGTTTTTCACAAACTACTGGACCGAATCGGGAGATCTTGGTATCGTTTCTCTTTTAACAAAATTACTCATGCATTGGTATAGGTTGTTTGAGTCTGGGTAGCGGAAGTATGCCGTTCCGTATTTTGGACAACCTGTATACTTACTCTCTATGTAAAAGAGTGAATCTCTTATGAAAACCACTTAAAAAGAGTGAAAACTATTCCGAAAGAGTGGAAATTCCACTCGTTTGGAGTGGTTTGATAGGGATTCACTCATTTGTAGAGGGAATTTTTGCACTTTTACAATAAGAGTATATAAAGTACTATAGATTACTCAACATTTGAAACTGTTGGGACACCTACGGTTAACAGTAAATCTACGAAATATGGTTTTGATGATCGTTTTTGTTAATTCCCAAACAGCCGTGAACAGACGTTGTGCAACCAAGGGAGAGTGTAAACTACTCCTGGACGAATGCACGGATCACAACGAGGTTAGCTGCAAGATTTGCTGTCATTTGAGCGGCTGCAACAGCGCCCCCATGCTGCATGCAACCTCCGTGTTCCTTGTCGTGGCCGCAGTGGCGACCATTGTGGCCTCAATCGGCCACTATTAAAAGCCCGACGTCGGCACTATTTGGCGACCGGACCAGTTACGTACCTCGGCTTTCGTCGGAGCCTGTCGCTTAAGGACGTTTCAGATGATAGAATGAACGAGCTAAATCTACACATGGTTTTCGATCTTATACATGGTCAAAACTCATAATTCCTCTGGCCACTGTAGGAACAATTTTTTAAAGAAATTCTAAAAAGGAACCAAAACAATATCCCGTTTCCTCGGGAACCTAAAGGGGAAGAAAAGTACGACGACGGTCTTCATATTCTTAATATTGTTTGATCCTTGAAATTATATGTAATTTGAAAAACTTTATCTCGTGTCGTATATTTCTGAAAGACTACCGGTACTGTACAAAATGACTAATAATTATATATAGAACTTATAACTCTGTAAATGTTAAAATAGCTTTTAAGCTTAAAATATTGAGCCAAGAAAATGCAAATATGAAACGGTATGAAATGGCTTCTGGTGGTTTTTTTTTTTACCAATCGGAGTACACGATATTTGATAAGTGGTAGATGGTGTGCTTGCTCTATTAGGCCAGAGCTTTGTCCCAAGTCTCTAAATGTCCCTGGCCTACTAAACGGCAATAGACCAATGTTGTAGCTTTCAGTATAACGAAAATAGTGTTGGTAACTTTATGGTATTTTTATTTAGATAGTGAAATAGACATTTTAGTGACGACCCAAGCAATACCAAGTCGGTCAATATACAGACAATTGGCTTGACGTGGGGGTAAAAAAAACCTAAAACATGTGTACAAAAAAATTGTTTTAAATTAAATCAATTTGAGTGTTAATTTGTTCTAAATTGTTTCCATATGTCGACATTTGGTTCCATGGGTTTTTGTTTTCTTTTTTTACAGACTAGATATGAAGAAACGAGCTCCGAGAAGTAATTTTCATTAAGTAAATTTTGCAGAAGGACCTTTGCATGCACCCCTTAACATTTTAATAGCAATATATTTAGACGGGATCTGACGTTTGAAACATGATGCACGATATGGGGCAGAGGGAAACCCCTCCCCCCTATTTTGTGTTGGTCATTGTGTTCCTGAAATCAGAGGAATTCTTTTCAGATGTCTGGGTGGGGGGGGGGGGGGGGGGGGGGGTGGGTGGTAAGTGTGTTGGGTAACAATAGTCTCGAGAGGGTATAGGGGCAAAGGGGGGGGGGGGGTACCCCTCTGCCCCCATATCGTTCTGGGTATGATTTAAAATGTCAACTCGGAACCCAGGAGTAAGCCCGCCCCTCTGCAAAATCCTTCATCCGCCCCTGAAACCATTTTACGGGTGAGTTATACGGAACTTCGCCACATTTCACACGGTAGCCCGATTTAATAATGCATGGGGATTCCCCTAAAAAAAAGGTGAACGGGCAATATGCTAATAAAAATAATTGACCAATCACTCCAAGTGATCAGGCTGAATCGATATGCTAATCTAATCTCAATACTCGGCCAATCAGAGCCTCGGGGCATCGTGGTCTTTGTCGTGGTGGGTTCTGACCGAAATGCCTGGAAAAAAATGTTGATTATTGCACCTGACGAAAACGAACAAAAGACGCGACCTACACCATTGATAGCCTACTATAATATACTGTTTGGTCTATTTTGGGGCTTATTTTTTGGTGCATTTTGAATGTTTAGCTACTCTTATTTCATAACGTATTTTAACGGGATGGTGGATTTCTATTAGGTTTTGTAGTGAAACTTTCCATGTATTGAATGGAATGGAATAGAATAGAATAGAACTAGACATGTTATGTGTTTGTCCCGTGGACAAACACAGGGCTGTTTCGTGTTTTTTTTATTGTGTTAGTTAGTCAAATGTTTATACAATAATTAACGTTATTGGATGTGTGAAGGATTGGTTTAAAGAAAGAAATCGAGTACAAATGTTATGGGGAATAGTGTAGCGAATGCCCCTTTAAAATGACATCACGTGACATGTGATCACTTCATAACGTCAAGTCAATGTTCACCTATAACACCCGGTGGCATACCTAGATACATGTTTCAACTTAATCGGACTTGTACTTTTGTAGATATATGGCTTTGAAAAATGCCTCTTTAAGATGACGTCACGTGACATGTGATGATGTCATCATGACGTAAAAGTTCGACACACATTCTGAGCAGTTGGTCTAAGTGTCTGCCAATTTGAAAAGTACCCAAAGTGCCAATAAGAAAAAAGTGTACAAATGCTATGGGCAATAGTCTAGCGAATGCTCCTTTAAGATGACATCACGTGACATGTGATGTCATCATAACGTTATGTCAACTTTCATCTATAACACACCGTGTAGCATACTTAGATATTACGTTTCAACTTAATCGGACTTGTACTTGTGTAGATACACAATGTATGGCTACGAAAAATGCCCCTTTAAGATGACGTCAAGTTGACATGTGATGACGTCATCATGACATAAAAGTTCGACACACATTCTGAGCAATTCTGCCAATTTTAAAAGTACCCAAAGTGCCAGTAAGAAAAAAACATGTACAAATGCAATATAGTCTAGCGAATGCCCCTTTAAGATGACATCACGTGACATGTGATGACATCATGATAATGTCATGTCAATTTCCATCTATAAACCTACTGGCCTACCTAGATATTACGTTTCAACTTAATTGAACTTGTACTTTTGTTGATATATGGCTTCCAAAACTGCCCCTTTAAGATGACGTCACGTGACATGTGATGACGTCGTCCTATTGTCATGTTTATTTTCATCTATGAACCTGCAGACCTACCTGGATATTACATTTCAACTTAATCGAATTTGTACTTTTGTAGATATATGGCTTCAAAACTGCCCCTTTAAGATGACGTCACGTGACATGTGATGACATCAATCATGATAATGTCATGTCAATTTTCAGCTATAAACCTACTGGGCTACCTAGATATTACTTTTCAACTTAATCGAACTTGTACTTTTGTAGATATATAGCTTCAAAAACTGCCCCTTTAAGATGACGTCACGTGGCATGTGATGACGTCATCATGTATGTCTGTAATTCAAAAAGAATGTTATAAGACGCCTGATTGTTTGTGTGCTTTTCACTGAATGCACTTGTTAAATACAACTTTTTCTCTTCAACATTTTGTTTTCAGCCTTGTATTGGAGTAACTTGCCTCTCAAATTTGAATCTTTATTAATATTATGTGATATGTTCTTGATAAAAATGCATGTTGACATTGTGGCACGTAGGAAGCAATAAAAAGAATTCTTTGAAAACAAGACCTTTGAATAAAGAGAGTTATTTAATGAAGTCTTACTAGTATATTTTTATTACAGTATATAATTGAAAGAAAATACGGTCTTATTAACCCTAATAGTCCTGAATTCTCCAATTGTAATATGATTTTCCACACACCCTAGGGAGGTACAGTTAAATGCAAGGAAAGTTCGACATAATCTTACTGGTCAAAAGTTTCTCTGCCACAATTGACAAACCTGTCAACTTTTTAGCGCAAGAGGGCGGTAGTACTTACAAAAATACTCCTCTGGTTGTGTTTAGTGAATTGTAGAGGGCAGCATACGAGTTTACTGGTAAAAATTCATTCACGGATTTTGTCCGGTGGCGCCTAGCACTGTATACCAAACTTAACTAACAATTTAAGGCAAACAAACACATAGAGCGGTGGGTGAGACCGAAGCATACCCCCTGTAGTGTTTGAAGACGGAAAACCAGAAATTAACGCAACACACCTTAAAGAATGCACTTCTGAAACAAACTTTATTTGAGCAGTAGAAAATCACAGAACGCATTTGTTTTAATACATTGGGAATTATAAACTGGAAATTAAATGTAAGGTAATCCAAATGACGATTGAGACAACATTTACTTGAGTGGAACAAAATACAACAATTATTTTTGAAAATTATGTTAAATCCTCCCAAATCACAGAACGCAAAACTTGTTTACCTATGACGTAAAAAACATATTTCAAAAAGAATTACAATAAGAATTTGGAAAGAATGTTATAAGACGCATGATTGTTTCTGTGCTTTTCACTGAATGCACTTGTTAAATACACAACTTTTTCTCTTCAACATTTTGTTTTCAGGCTTGTATTGGAGTAACTTGCCTCTCAAATTTGAATCTTTATTAATATTATGTGATATGTTCTTGATAAAAATGCATGTTGACAATTGTGGCACGTAGGAAGCAATAAAAAGAATTCTTTGAAAACAAGACCTTTGAATAAAGAGAGTTATTTAATGAAGTCTTACTAGTATATTTTTATTACAGTATATAATTGAAAGAAAATACGGTCTTATTAACCCTAATAGTCCTGAATTCTCCAATTGTAATATGATTTTCCACACACCCTAGGGAGGTACAGTTAAATGCAAGGAAAGTTCGACATAATCTTACTGGTCAAAAGTTTCTCTGCCACAATTGACAAACCTGTCAACTTTTTAGCGCAAGAGGGCGGTAGTACTTAAAAAAATACTCCTCTGGTTGTGTTTAGTGAACTGTAGAGGGCAGCATACGAGTTTACTGGTAAAAACTCATTCACGGATTTTGTCCGGTGGCGCCTAGCACTGTATACCAAACTTAACTAACAATTTAAGGCAAACACACACATAGAGCGGTGGGTGAGAGCGAAGCATACCCCATGTAGTGTTTGAAAACCAGTAATTAACGCAACACACCTTAAAGAATAGACGGCTGAAACAAACTTTATTTGAGCAGTAGAAAATCACAGAACGCATTTTTTTTAATACATTGGGAATTATAAACTGGAAATTAAAAGTAAGGTAATCCAAAATACGATTGAGACAACATTTACTTGAGTGGAACAAAATACAACTATTTTTGAAAATTATGTTAAATCCTCCCAAATCACAGAACGTAAAACTTGTTTACCTAAAAAACCTATTTCAAAAAGAATTACAATAAGAATTTCGAAATTAGCATGTTCAGTTGATGAGATAGGCCTTATAGCTTAAAGATTCAAAAGTAAAGAAATTACTATAAAATCATATGATGACGTCACCATAACGTCGCATCAATTTTCATATATAACACATGCCGGCCTACAAGCATTCCTGACACAAAATTGTTTAAGATAATCTACTGGGCTACCTAGATATTACTTTTCAACTTAATCTGACTTCTACTTCGGTAAAAATATGGCTTCGAAAAATGCCCCTTTCAGATGACGTCACGTGACATGTGATGACGTCATCATGACGTAAAAGTTCGGCACACATTGTGAGCAGTTGGGGTAAGTGTCTGCCAAGTTTAAAAGTAGCCAAACTGGCCGGTAAGAAAGAAAACGTTTACAAATGCTATGGGCAATAATCTAGCGAGTGCCCCTTTAAGATGACACCACGTGACATGTTATGACTTGATCATAACGTCATGTCAATGTTCATCTATAACACCCGGTGGCATACCTAGATATTACGTTCCAACTTAATCGGTCTTGTACTTTTGTAAATATATGGCTTCGAAAAATGCCCCTTTAAGATGACGTCACGTGACATGTGATGACGTCATCATGACGTAAAGGTTCGGCACACATTGTGAGCAGTTGGGGTAAGTGTCTGCCAAGTTTAAAAGTAGCCAAAGTGGCCGGTAAGAAAGAAAACGTTTACAAATGCTATGGGCAATATTCTAGCGACTTGAAAAAAGATTTGTTTTTATGACGTCATCATGACGTCACACAATTTGCGCTTTTTATGGCATATCTTTGAGACATACCAAAGCTATAACAAAAAGAATTTTGAAAATATCTTGTTTTGTTCGCTAGATATATTGAAAAGAATGTTACGATTCCAAAACTTCAAAAATTTAGCGACTTGAAAAAAGACTAGAAATCAATCCCTTTTATAAACAGCAAGCACATAATACCCATGGTTATCAGCCCTTCCCAGAATTCCTTTGTGTTATATTGAATTTGGTCTAAATTTTGAAATGGCTCCTATTTCATACTTGAGTGAGCCACGATCATGAAATTTTGGAATTAGGTACAGGAAAATTCAACGAATACATTTTTGTAATCGGATTGACCCTTACATGCGTTTAAAAAAAAAAGATTTGTTGATGACGTCATCATGACGTCACACAATTTTCGCTTTTTATGGCATATCTTTGAGACATACCAAAGCTGTAACAAAAATAATTTTGAAAATATCTTGTTTTGTTCGCTAGATATATTGAAAAGAATGTTACGATTTTAATACTTCAAAAATTTAGCGACTTGAAAAAAGACTAGAAATCAACCCCTTTTATAAACAGCAAGCACATAATAGCCATGGTTATCAGCCCTTCCCAGAATTCCTTTGTGTTATATTGAATTTGGTCTAAATTTTGAAATGGCTCCTATTTCATACTTGAGTGAGCCACGATCATGAAATTTTGGAATTAGGTACAGGAAAATTCAATGTATACATTTTTGTAATCGGATTGACCCTTACATGCGTTTACAAAAAAACATATTTTTGATGACGTCATCATGACGTCACACAATTTTCGCAATTTAGGGCATATCTTTGAGACATACCAAAGCTATAAGAAAAAGAATTTTGAAAATATCTTGTTTTGTTCGCTAGATATAATTTAATGAATGTTACGATTTTCAAAATTCAAAAATTCATAAAAAATCACGTGATGACGTCATCATGACGTAAAAGTTCGGCATGCATGCTGAGCAGTTGGTCTAAGTGTCTGTTAAGTTTAAAGGCAATCGGCTACATAAAAGTAGCCAAAGTCCCTGGCAGAAAGAAATCGTGTACAAACGCTATGGGCAAAAGTCTGAAAAAGAAAAAAAAAAAAAAACTAGAGCTTTGGTGTTTGTGGACAAACACAGGGCTGTTTCGTTTGGGGGGTTTTTGGTAGTTTGATTCTTAATTTTTGAGATTTCAATGGTGGATCAAAAAATCTCGTTTTACATTCATGGTCGTCTACGACAGGTCATGCAATCACGTAGGCTTATTCATAATCGTTTTGGAAATGTGAGCATACAAGGAGTTGATGACCATGATTACGTCATCAGACGTCACACATTTTTCACATTTATATTTAAGTGTGTATGACCTAAAAATATATTACAAGAATTATCAAAAATTGTTTAAAATTCATGTTAGATACCACGTTTCAACTTAATCGAACTTGTACTTTTGTAGATAGATGGCTTCAAAAACTGCCCCTTTAAGATGACGTCACGTGACATGTGATGAAGTCATCATAATGTCATGTCAATTTTCATCTATGAACCTGCAGATCTGCCTGGATATTACATTTCAACTTAATCGAACTTGTACTTTTGTTTATATGTGGCTTCAAAAACTGCCCCTTTAAGATGACGTCAGGTGACATGTGATGAAGTCATCATAACGTCATGTCAATTTTCATCTATAAACCTGCTGGCCTACTTAGATATTACATTTCAACTTAATCGAGCTTGTACTTTTGTAGATATGGCTTCAAAAACTGCCCCTTTAAGATGACGTCACGTGACATGTGATGACATCATGATAATGTCATGTCAATTTTCAGCTATAAACCTACCTGGCTACCTAGATATTACTTTTCAACTGAATCGAACTTGTAATTTTGTTTATATATGGCTTCAAAAACTGCCCCTTTAAGATGACGTCACGTGACATGTGATGACGTCATCATAACGTCAATTCAATTTTTATCTATAAACCTACTGGGCTAGCTAGATATTACTTTTGAACTTAATCGGACTTGTGCTTTTGTAGACATATGGCTTCAAAAACTGCCCCTTTAAGATGACGTCACGTGACATGTGATGACATCAATTATGATAATGTCATGTCAATTTTCAGCTATAAACCTACTGGGCTACCTAGATATTACTTTTCAACTTAATCGAATTTGTACTTTTGTAGATATATGGCTTCAAAAACTGCCCCTTTAAGATGACGTCACGTGGCATGTCATGACGTCATCAAGAGGTAAAAGTTCGGCACACATTGTGAGCAGTTAGTCTAAGTGTCTGCCAAGTTTAAAAGTACCCAAAGTGCCGGTAAGAAAGAAAACGTGTACAAATGCTATAGGCAATAATCTAGCGAGTGCCCCTTTAAGATGACACCACGTGACATGTTATGACTTGATCATAACGTCATGTCAATTTTCATCTATAACACCAGGTGGCATACCTTACGTTCCAACTGAATCGGACTTGTACTTTTGTAGATATATGGCTTCGAAAAATGACCCTTTAAGATGACGTCACGTGACATGTGATGACGTCATCAGGACGTAAAAGTTCGGCACACATTGTGAGCAGTTGGGGTAAGTGTCTGCCAAGTTTAAAAGTAGCCAATGTGGCCGGTAAGAAAGTAAACGTTTACAAATGCTATGGGCAATATTCTATCGACTTGAAAAAAGAATTTTTTTATGACGTCATCATGACGTCACACAATTTTCGCTTTTTAGGGCATATCTTTGAGACATACCAAAGCTATAACAAAAAGAATTTTGAAAATATCTTGTTTTGTTCGCTAGATATAGTGAAAAGAATGTTACGATTATAAAACTTCAAGAATTCAGCGACTTGAAAAAAGACTACAAATCAACCCTTTTTATAAACAGCATGCACATTTAAGCCATGGTTATCAGCCCTTCCCAGAATTCCTTTGTGTTATATTGAATTTGGTCTACATTTTGAAATGGCTCCTATTTCTTACTTGAGTGAGCCACGATCACGAAATTTTTGAATTAGGTACAGGAAAATTCAATGTATACATTTTTGTAATCAGATTGACCCTTACATGCGTTTAAAAAAAATATATATTGTTGATGACGTCATCATGACGTCACACAATTTTCGCTTTTTAGGGCATATCTTTGAGACATACCAAAGCTGTAACAAAAATAATTTTGAAAATATCTTGTTTTGTTCGCTAGATATACTGAAAAGAATGTTACGATTTTAAAACTTCAAAAATTCAGCGACTTGAAAAAAGACTAGAAATCAACCCCTTTTATAAACAGCAAGCTCATAATAGCCATGGTTATCAGCCCGTCCCAGAATTCCTTTGTGTTATATTGAATTTGGTCTAAATTTTGAAATGGCTGTCATTTCTTACTTGAGTGAGCCACGATCATGAAATTTTGGAATTGGGTACAGCAAAATTCAATATATACATTTTTGTAATCAGATTGTCCCTTACATGCGTTAAAAAAAAAAAGCATTTTTGATGACGTCATCATGACGTCACACAATTTTCGCTTTTTAAGGCATATCTTTGAGACATACCAAAGCTATAAGAAAAAGAATTTTGAAAATATCTTGTTTTGTTCGCTAGATATAATTTAATGAATGTTACGATTTTCAAAATTCAAAAATTCATAAAAAATCACGTGATGACGTCATCAAGACGTAAAAGTTCGGCATACATTCTGAGCAGTTGGTCTAAGTGTCTGTTAAGTTTAAAGGCAATCGGCTGCATAAAAGTAGCCAAAGTGCCTGGCAGAAAGAAATCGTGTACAAACGCTATGGGCAAAAGTCTGAAAAAGAAAAAAAAAAAAAAACTAGATATTACTTTTAAACTTAATCGGACTTGTACTTCTGTAGATATGCGCCTTCAAAATCTGCCCCTTTAAGATGACGTCACATGAGATGACGTCATCATAACGTCATGTCAATTTTCATTTATAAACCTACTGGGATACCTAGATATTACATTTTAACTTAATCGAACTTGTACTTTTGTAGATATATGGCTTCGAAAAATGCCCCTTTAAGATGACGTCACGTGACATGTGATGACGTCATTATGACGTAAAAGTTCGGCACACATTGTGAGCAGTTGGGGTAAGTGTCTGCCAAGTTTAAAATTAGCCAAAGTGGCCGGTAAGAAAGAAAACGTTTACAAATGCTATGGGCAATATTCTAGCGACTTGAAAAAAAGAATTTTTTGATGACGTCATCATGACGTCACACAATTTTCGCATTTTAGGGCATATCTTTGAGACATACCAAAGCTATAACAAAAATAATTTTGAAAATATCTTGTTTTGTTCGCTAGATATATTGAAAAGAATGTTACGATTTACACAATTTTAAAATTCAGCGACTTGAACAAAGACTACAAATCAACCTTTTTATAAACAGGATGCACATTTAAGCCATGGTTATCTGCCCTTCCCAGAATTCCTTTGTGTTATATTGAATTTGGTCTAAATTTTCAAATGGCTGTTATTTCTTACTTGAGTGAGCCACGATCATGAAATTTTGGAATTACGTACAGAAAAATTCAATGTATACATTTTTGTAATCGGATTGACCCTTACATGCGTTAAAAAAAAAACACATTTTTGATGACGTCATCATGACGTCACACAATTTTCGCTTTTTAGGGCATATCTTTGAGACATACCAAAGCTATAACAAAAAGAATTTCGAAAATATCTTGTTTTGTTCGCTAGATATATTGAAAAGAATTTTACGATTTTGAAATTTCAAAAATTCATAAAAAATCACGTGATGACGTCATCATGACGTAAATGTTCGGCATACATTCTGAGCAGTTAGTCTAAGTGTCTGCCAAGTTTAAAGCCAATCGGCATCATAAAAGTAGCCAAAGTGCCAGTAAGAAAGAAAACGTGTACAAATGCTATGGGCATTTGGCTGAAAAAGAAAAAAAAAAAGAAAAAAAAAAAAAAAAAAAAAAAAAAGAAAAAAAAAAAAATCTTAACGAAAACAAGGGCTGTTTCGGAAAAGTTTCCGAAACAGCCAAAAAAAAAAAAAAAAAAAAAGAAAAAAAAAAAAATCTTAACGAAAACAAGGGCTGTTTCGGAAAACTTCCGAAACAGCCAAAAAAAAAAAAAAAGAAAAAAAAACTAGAGGCAAGTGTTTGTGGACAAACACAGGGCTGTTTCGAATTTTTGTATTGTTAGTTTGGATGTCAAATGTGTATGCAATATTTAAAGTTGTTTGTTAGTTAACAATGACGGAGGGATGAAGATGTTGTTATTGGATGTGTGAAGGATTGGTTTAAAAAAAGGAATCGTGTACAAATGCTATGGGAAATAGCCTAGCGAATGCCCCTTTAAGATGACATCACATAACGTCATGTCAATTTTCATCTATGACACCGGGTGGCATACCTAAATGGTGTGTTTCAACTGAATCGGACTTGTACATTTGTAGATATATGGCTTCGAAAAATGCCCCTTTAAGATGACGTCACGTGACATGTGATGACGTCATCATGACGTAAAAGTTAGGCACACATTCTGAGCAGTTGGGGTAAGTGTCTGCCAAGTTTAAAAGTAGCCAAACTGGCCGGTAAGAAAGAAAATGTTTACAAATGCTATGGGCAATAATCTAGCGAGTGCCCCTTTAAGATGACACCACTGACATGTTATGACTTGGTCATAACGTCATGTCAATGTTCATCTATAACACCCGGTGGCATACCTAGATATTACATTCCAACTTAATCGGACTTGTACTTTTGTAGATATATGGTTTCGAAAAATGCCCCTTTACGTCACGTGACATGTGATGACGTCATCATGACGTAAATGTTCGGCACACATTGTGAGCAGTTGGAGTAAGTGTCTGCTAAGTTTAAAAGTATCCAAAGTGGCCGGTAAGAAAGAAAACGTTTACAAATGCTATGTGCAATATTCTAGCGACTTGAAAAAAGAATTTTTTTCATGACGTCATCATGACGTCACACAATTTGCGCTTTTTAGGGCATATCTTTGAGACATACCAAAGCTATAACAAAAAGAATTTTGAAAATATCTTGTTTTGTTCGCTAGATATATTGAAAAGAATGTTACGATTCTAAAACTTCAAAAATTTAGCGACTTGAAAAAAGACTAGAAATCAACCCGTTTTATAAACAGCAAGCACATAATACCCATGGTTATCAGCCCTTCCCAGAATTCCTTTGTGTTATATTGAATTTGGTCTAAATTTTGAAATGGCTCCTATTTCACACTTGAGTGAGCCACGATCACGAAATTTTGGAATTACGTACAGAAAAATTCAACGAATACATTTTTGTAATTGGATTGACCCTTACATGCGTAAAAAAAAAAAAATATTGTTGATGACGTCATCATGACGTCACACAATTTTCGCCTTTTAGGGCATATCTTTGAGACATACCAAAGCTATAACAAAAAGAATTTTTAAAATATCTTGTTTTGTTCGCTAGATATATTGAAAAGAATGTTACGATTTTAATACTTCAAAAATTCAGCGACTTGAAAAAAGACTAGAAATCAACCCCTTTTATAAACAGCAAGCACATAATAGCCATGGTTATCTGCCCGTCCCAGAATTCCTTTGTGTTATATTGAATTTGGTCTAAATTTTGAAATGGCTGTCATTTCTTACTTGAGTGAGCCACGATCATGAAATTTTGGAATTGGGTACAGGAAAATTCAATGTATACATTTTTGTAATCGAATTGACCCTTACATGCGTTTACAAAAAAACATATTTTTGATGACGTCATCATGACGTCAAACAATTTTCGCTTTTTAGGGCATATCTTTGAGACATACCAAAGCTATAACAAAAAGAATTTTGAAAATATCTTGTTTTGTTCGCTAGATATAATTTAATGAATGTTACGATTTTCAAATTTCAAAAATTCATAAAAAATCACGTGATGACGTCATCATGACGTAAAAGTTCGGCATGCATTCTGAGCAGTTGGTCTAAGTGTCTGTTAAGTTTAAAGGCAATCGGCTGCATCAAAGTAGCAAAAGTGCCTGGTAGAAAGAAAACGTGTACAAATGCTATGGGCAAAAAGTCTGAAAAAGAAGCAAAAAAAAAAAAAACTAGAGGTTTGTGTCTGTTTGAAACAGAACACAAGGCTTTTCCGTGTTTTTTTTTCCACCCTAAAACTTCAGCTTACGTTCTATGTTTGTGTTAAGTTTGATTAAGATCTGATGTTTATAGTGAGTAAAGTGGCTTGTACAAAATTCGTGACAAAGTCTATGGGATTTTGGATAGAACAAAAAGATTCATAGAAAATTAGCCGATGACGTCATCATGACGTCACTTCGGATGTTACATTCTACTGGCACTATCTACCTACCCAGCAATTTGTATGATAATCAGACCTATTCTTATGTGTTTTTAAAAAGCACATTTTTGACGTGATGATGAGGTCACACTTTTTCACATTGAAATGAAAGAATATCGGAGCTAACAAAACTTAAAAATTACTATAAGATCGTATGATGACGTCATCATGAAGTCACCACGATTTTCATTGATAACACCAGCTGGTCTACCAACATACTAGGTTTAAACATAATTGGACCTACGGTTCTCTAGATATGGGCCATTGAAAAATGCAGCTTTAAAATGACGTCACGTGACACATGATGACGTCATCAAGACGTCACTCTTCAGCGTGCAATTTCAGGTTAGGGTCTTTGTTTGTGTTAAGCCTGATTAAGATCTGAGGTTGTTTAGTGAGCAAAGTGCCACTTACAAAATTCGTGTACAAAGTCTATGGGATTTGGGATAGAACAAAATAATTCATAGAAAATCAGCCGATGACGTCACAATGACGTCACTTTGGATTTTACATGCTAGTAGCATTATCTACCTACCCAGCAATTTTTATGACGATCGGACGTACCCTTATATGTGTTTCAAAAAGAAATTGTTTGATGACGTCATGATGACGTCACACATTTTTCCCATTGATGTGAAAGAATATAGGAGCTAACAAAGCTATTCCAAAAAGAATTTTTGATTTAGCATGTTCTGTTGATGAGATATGGCTTTAAGAAACTTTAAGGTTCAAAAACTTAAAAATTAACATAAAAATCGTATGATGACGTCATCATGACGCCACGTCAATTTTCATCTATAACACGTGGTGGTCCACCAACATACCAGGTTTAAAGGCAATCGGACCTACGGCTCTCTAGATATGGGCCCTTGAAAAAATCATCTTTAAGATGACGTCACGTGACATGTGATGACGTCATCATGACGTAAAAGTTCGACACACATTGTGAGCAGTTGGGGTAAGTGTCTGCCAAGTTTAAAAGTAGCCAAAGTGGCCGGTAAGAAAGAAAACGTTTACAATGCTATGGGCAATATTCTAGCGACTTGAAAAAATTATTTTTTTATTACGTCATCATGACGTCACACAATTTTCGCTTTTTAGGGCATATCTTTGAGACATACCAAAGCTATAACAAAAAGAATTTTGAAAATATCTTGTTTTGTTCGCTAGATATATTGAAAAGAATGTTACGATTTCAATACTTCAAGAATTCAGCGACTTGAAAAAAGACTAGAAATCAACCCCTTTTATAAACAGCAAGCACACTAAAGCCATGGTTATCTGCCCTTCCCAGAATTCCTTTGTGTTATATTGAATTTGGTCTAAATTTTGAAATGGCTGCTATTTCTTACTTGAGTGAGCTACGATCATGAAATTTTTGAATTAGGTACAGAAAAATTCAATGTATACATTTTTGTAATCGAATTGAAACTTACATGTGTTTAAAAAAAAAAAAAAATTTTATGACGTCATCATGACGTCAAACAATTTTCGCTTTTTAGGGCATATCTTTGAGACATACCAAAGCTATAACAAAAAGAATTTTGAAAATATCTTGTTTTGTGTGCTAGATATATTGAAAAGAATGTTACGATTTTCAAAATTCAAAAAATCATAAAAAATCACGTGATGACGTCATCATGACGTCACTCTTCGGCATACAATTTCAGGTTCGGGTCTATGTTTGTGTTAAGTTTAATTAAGATCTGAGATTGTTTAGTGACCAAAGTGGCTGTCATAAAATTCGTGTACAAAGTCTATGGGATTTAGGATAGAACTAAAGTAAGAAGAAAAAGAAAAAAAACTAGAGGTTTGTGTCTGTTTGAAACAGAACACAAGGCTTTTCCTCATTTTTTGTTTTCCACCCTAAAACTTCAGCTTACGTTCTATGTTTGTGTTAAGTTTGATGAAGATCTGATGTTTATAGTGAGTAAAGTGGCTTGTACAAAATTCGTGTACAAAGTCTATGGGATTTTGGATAGAACTAAAACATTCATAGACAATTAGCCGATGACGTCATCATGACTTCACTTCGGATGTTACATTCTACTGGCACTATCTACCTTCCCACACTTTTTTTATGATACTCAGACCTATTCTTATATATGTTATTAAAAAAAAACATTTTGATGACGTCATGATGACGTCACACATTTTCACATTTACGTGAAAGAATATAGGAGCTAACAAAGCTATTCCAAAAAGAATTTTGAATTTAGCATGTTCTGTTGATGAGATATGGCTTTAAGAAACGTTTACGGTTCAAAAACTTTAAAATTACTATAAAATCGTATGGTGACGTCATCATGACGTCACCTCAATTTTCATCTGTAACACGTGGTGGCCCACCAACATACCAGGTTTAAAGGCAATCGGACATACGGTTCTATAGATATGGGCCCTTGAAAAATGCACGTTTAGGATGACGTCACGTGACACGTGATGACGTCATCATGACGTCACGTTTCGGCATACATTTTCAGCTTAGGGTCTTTGTTTGTGTTAAGCCTGATTAACATCTGAGGTTGTTTAGTGACCAAAGTGCCACTTACAAAATTCGTCTACAAAGTCTATGGGATTTGGGATAGAACTAAAAATTTCATAGAAAATCAGCCGATGACGTCATCATGACGTCACTTTGGATTTTACATGCTAGTAGCATTATCTACCTACCCAGCAATTTTTATGACGATCGAACGTACCCTTATATGTGTTTCAAAAAAGAACATTTTTGATGACGTCATGATGACGTCACACATTTTCCCATTTATGTGAAAGAATATAGGAGCTAACAAAGCTATTCCAAAAAGAATTTTGGATTTAGCATGTTCTGTTGATGAGATATGGCTTTAAGAAACTTTAATGTTCAAAAACTTTAAAATTACTATAAAATCGTGTGATGACGTCATCATGACGTCACGTAAATTTTCATCTATAACACGTGGTGGTCTACCAACATACCGGGTTTAAAGGCAATCGGACCTATGGCTCTCTAGATATGGGCCCTTGAAAAATCATCTTTAAGATGACGTCACGTGACATGTGATGACGTCATCATGACGTAAAAGGTCGGCACACATTGTGAGCAGTTGGGGTAAGTGTCTGCCAAGTTTAAAAGTAGCCAAAGTGGCCGGTAAGAAAGAAAACGTTTACAATGCTATGGGCACTATTCTAGCGACTTGAAAACAGATTTATTTTATTACGTCATCATGACGTCACACAATTTTCGCTTTTTAGGGCATATCTTTGAAACATACCAAAGCTATAACAAAAAGAATTTTGAAAATATCTTGTTTTGTTCGCTAGATATATTGAAAAGAATGTTACGATTTAAACAATTTAGAAATTCAGCGACTTGAAAAAAGACTACAAATCAATTCTTTTTATAAACAGCATGCACTTTTAAGCCATGGTTATCTGCCCTTCCCAGAATTCCTTTGTGTTATATTGAATTTGGTCTAAATTTTGAAATGGCTGCTATTTCTTACTTGGGTTAGCCACGATCATGAAATTTTGGAATTAGGTAGAGAAAAATTCAATGTATACATTTTTGTAATCGAATTGACACTTACATTCGTCTAAAAAAAAAATATTTTTGGATGACGTCATCATGACGTCACACAATTTTCGCTTTTTAGGGCATATCTTTGAGACATACCAAAGCTATAACGAAAAGAATTTTGAAAATATCTTGTTTTGTTCGCTAGATATATTGAAAAGAATGTTACGATTTTAAAACTTCAAAAATTCAGCGACTTGAAAAAAGACTAGAAATCAACCCCTTTTATAAACAGCAAGCACAAAATACCCATGGTTATCTGCCCGTCCCAGAATTCCTTTGTGTTATATTGAATTTGGTCTAAATTTTGAAATGGCTGCTATTTCTTACTTGAGTGAGCTACGATCATGAAATTTTGGAATTAGGTACAGAAAAATTCAATGTATACATTTTTGTAATCGAATTGAAAGTTACATGCGTTTAAAAAAAAATAATAATTTGATGACGTCATCATGACGTCAAACAATTTTCGTTTTTTAGGGCATATCTTTGAGACATACCAAAGCTATAACAAAAAGAATTTTGAAAATATCTTGTTTTGTGTGCTAGATATATTGAAAAGAATGTTACGATTTTCAAAATTCAAAAAATCATAAAAAATCACGTGATGACGTCATCATGACGTCACTCTTCGGCATACAATTTCAGGTTCGGGTCTATGTTTGTGTTAAGATTAATTAAGATCTGAGATTGTTTAGTGACCAAAGTGGCTGTCATAAAATTCGTGTACAAAGTCTATGGGATTTAGGATAGAACTAAAGTAAGAAGAAAAAGAAAAAAAAAAATCAGAACAAAAACAACGCCTTTTCCGACGGATTGTCGGAAAAGCCAAAAATCAGAACAAAAACAACGCCTTTTCCGACGGATTGTCGGAAAAGCCAAAAAAAAAGAAAAAAAAAAAAATCTTAACGAAAACAAGGGCTGTTTCGTAAAACTACGAAACAGCCAAAAAATCTTAACGAAAACAAGGGCTGTTTCGAAAAACTTTCGAAACAGCCAATAAATGCACACAAATCATCAACACCAATGCAAATACAAAACTGGCACAAACGAGTCGAACGAAATCAGGGAAAAGAAAATTACGGAAAAAGAGTCTGTCCCCCCAGAAAGAAATGTTTAACTCACTTTTGAAACATGTCGGCACTTTAGTCCCGTACGCACAGCCACAACTAAATACATCAGTCATGGAGGAAGGTTTGTGTTCCTTCCTCCATGCATCAGGGGTGTTAAAAAAAAAATCCAAGTCTACGTGGAGTCGAGTCTGCCTGCTCGGTATTTTTTTTCAGCATTTGGACGAAATAAATCGGTGAATCAGTGAAAATTAATATGCACTTGAAAATTAATAAACTGCTGCAAACTGCTTTAACCGACTGGATCAATTGACACGAAACATACAAATCAACAAAATTAGCTGGCGAAACGTTTCGAAATTCATGTTAAGCCAGGGGAGGATCCTGGGGGGGGGGGGGGGGGGTGTCGACGACCCCTCCCCCTCCCCCTCCCCCCCCCCTGCTCGTTGACACTTTTGTTTGCTTGTAAGAGCCTGGAACAAAACAAAGAGGTTAAATGGCGCCACCAAGTGTGTCCCCCGACCCCCCGTCCCCTCCACCCTTGTATAAAAAAAATTCGCAGGCAAAACATTTTGGGCGTCAACTTTTTGGGCGAATGTAAAAAACAAAAATCAGAACCCCCCCCCCCCCCCCCCACCCGGATCCGCCCCTGAAAGCAAGTTCTTTCTCGAACTAAAAGGCAAAATGGTAATTAAATTTAATACTTCAATTTTTGGTACTTGTAGAAACGCAAGCTGAGACTCCAAAATGAACTCGTCAAGAAACTCAAAGAGTTCAAAGCAGGCCCGTCACCAGCTCCAGGCATTAGGGGGGGGGGGGGGGGGGGGGGGGGGGGGTCACATCACAAGAAAAAACTTACACAACCCCGGTGACGGGTCTGGTTAAAAGGCGAATTTTTTTCTGAATAATCATCGAACAGCCTGTGCGGCGCGTGAAACTGGATTTCCCCAGATGAGAAATCGCCCAGCCACGTCACTTACAGTTACACTAAAAAGAATTACTGCGCAAATGATGTGAAGGAGCTTGTTATTCCTACAACGCCCCAGAACAGTTTTGGTTTGTCACAAAAGTGAAAATATTCTTTCAACGAGGAGTTTAGTTTCTTAGTGGTTCCACCTGCTCTCGTGAGAGATTTTGGGCTGAGCGGATATCTAGTGTTTTTGTCATCGAAGACCGTATAGGAATTCACTACTACAGGATGATGATGAAGGCAGTCTTTGGCGCGGTCTTTGTTGCCGTATGTCTCACACGAGGTAAGTCGATGTGTGTAAAGTCCGATGTCTGGTGTCTGGCGAGGACAGCTAGCTAGCTATGAAGCTTGATCATTGTGTAATGGTTTGAAATTCCCGATTTCTGAGCCCCATTTTAAGGCTAGGAAAGGTTTTTACTTTAATACTCCCCACAAAAATTGGTAAAGAACAGCAAAATCTTGGAAAATAACCATCCATTTGTGTTCATAATTGTATGAACACTTGGCACAACCTTTAATTTTGAGAATTTGTTGGGACATTTTTGTGCAATATAGGAGAAGATAGTTTGTGTTTTCTGTGTTAGATGTTCTTGATTTCTGCCTCATTTTGTGTGGATTTTGCTGGCATAAATCTAACCCCAAAAAAATGTTAAGGCAATTGTTATCAAGAAGAGTTGCTTATTTTCTAAGATTTTGCTATTCCTGACCAATTTTGGTTGGGGTATTAAAGTAAAATCTTTCCAGAGTGAGAAATTGTAAATTTATTAAATTTGTTTAATTTGAAAAATGAAATATTAATAATATAAATATTGGCTATTTTAGCCACCTAATTTGCAGCATGCCGTTTTTCTATAAGAGGCCTATTTCATTTGAGAAAGGACTTGTTTTGTTTTTATGTTGGATGACACAATTATGAGATGAGGTAGGACAACAATGTTATGCACGTACCCCTATAGAACTATTATGGGTGAGGCTCATTGTAGTTCTAGGGGTACCCACCCCAACCATGACCCCGATACTGTCTCACTCCCAAAAACTGACCAAACTCAGTCTCACGCTGGGGAACCATTCTCCTGTACAAAAGTACAAAGGCTATTATTTTCAGTTGAAGCGGAAGAATCTCTATACCCATGGGCACGAACAAAAGCAACCCCATACACCCCTAAAAAGGGCCCTATTGGCCAGAGTCACAGTGCGGGGCGGTAATGGGGGGCGGGGGGCACGGGGCACAATTCAATTGATAGGTGCACTACTCGTACATTTCTATATCCTTACATTCTAGAAATTAGTTATTATGTATAAATGCTTTTTGGGCGTGGCACCCCCCCCCCAAAAAAAATGAATAATAAATAAATAAATAAATTGGGCGTGGCATCATATGGCCCTCTCTCCCCAGGTTTATGGCCCATCATGTGAAGAATAAACCACTAATTACCAGGTTAACGATTTCTGTTGATAAGGTGGAATTTTTGCATCAGGGTGAAGTAAATTCAATATATGGGATTTTCCCTTCACCACCGTATTTTCTGAAGACTCAGTGTTGTCCTGAGAGATTATTTGGAAAAAAAATCACTCGGGTGGGACTCGAACCCATGACCTCCTGCTTTAATCTAGTGCAGACGTCTTACCACTCGACCACCGAGCTTGTCGGAGTCGACTGGCTGGTTCGAATCCGATATTGCCCCAGCAACCTCGGTGGTTGAGTGATAAGATGTCTGCACTAGAAAGCAGGAGGTCGTGGGTTCGAGTCCAACCCGAGTGATTTTTTTTTTCCCCAAACAATTTCTCGGGACAAGACTGAGTATACAGTGTTTATAATTATGACATACGTTGGTTAAGGACAAAACTTCCCATTTGTTAAATTAACGATTTCTGGTATATTTTTTTTTCCTTCCAAAATTGGTGGTTGGTGGCGTAGTTGCTGCGTTGGAGTGTTACAGCTGTGAAGACTGTGGACTGTCGGGCGTTTTATCGATCTTCGAGTCCAAGGTCACATGCACCGCCTCGGACTTTGATATATTTGGAGCTTTTGATCCCCGGTGCATCAAAGAAGTGGCGAGTGATGGAAGTGAGTTCACATTTCTGTAACCATTCATGTTTAGCGTCTGGGCTGGTTTTTTTTGTTTTGTATTTTTATTTTGCGGCATTCCCTTTTCCGAATTTTTTCCCCCTGAAATAAAGGGAACATTGTAAATGAAGATGTTGAAGACATACTAAAGGTAAGAAGCTCCCGTGGACAAGCCAGTTTTGTACATGCCATCTGTAATGGGCCATATCTTGAGATCCAATTAAGCTATATAGACCTCAGCATTTTTGTTCAGGATTATTTCTAAACACCCTACTACTCATCAACACTAGGTAAACACAAATTCTCTGGAATTGTAGGAGGTGGGTGAACAATCGCCTTAAACTTGGGTTAACCTTTTTTTTTAACCACCCTGTAGTTATCCAATAGTTATGTTACAAATATCAAATTATTTACAACAATAATTCGTGTGCATTTTAGATGCATTGAAAGCAACCAAAAATAAGGGTTTGCAGATTCCCAAAATGGCCAAAAAGTAGGATTTTCATTAAAATAAAACATGTAGAAAAAAGTACTTAGAAGAAAAAAATCAAAGGGCATGGGCAGTAAATCTTTAATAACTCCCTTCATAATTTTTCCTCCAAGTAACCTGAATCCTCCGACATCCTCTGATTACAAAGTGTTAAAGCTGCATGTTAACCTAAATCCTCCAAAAAATCCTCTTATGGGGACCATTGCATGAATCCTCCAAAATCCTCTCATGGGGTTTTCGTAAACACTCTAGTAACCTCAATCAACCAGCATCAGATTGGGCCTGATGACCTGGATCCTACCTTTTCCTCCAGAGGCAAAATCCCCTTATGCCCTCAATCCTGCAAATTCCTCCAATGCTTCAACTTCCGAAGACCCTCAATCCTCCAAAATCCTCCATTTGGCAAAGAGGATTTTGGAGGATTTGGGAAGGTTAGGGTTAAAAAATGTTTAAGGAAAAGAGGATATTCCTCCATCAACAGCAACTTCCTCCCAGAATTTTGACCCCAAAAGTCTCCTCTGGATCTGCCGCCTGTTATTTTCTCCCCCACTGCCTAAATTTCATTTTATTTCGTCAAACAATCCACAAGGGAAACTGACTAGTTAACTATGAATACATTTTCAAAGTGAACAAAGAAAACTGGCAGGAGTGGGATTCGAACCTGCAACTTCCGGTGCGGTATCCAGAGGTCGCAGGTTCAAATCCCGCTCCTGCCAGTTTTCTTTGTCCACTTTGAAAATTTTAATTTAATTTTGTTGTAAAACAGCCGTGAGACGGGGATGTGGCACTGCAAGTATGTGCCTTGCCACCAGTCTACTGGTCAGGTGCAGCAGCGCCGATGACACCAACTGCATCATTTGCTGCGACACGGATTCGTGCAACGGCACCCTCAATGTTCAGGCAGCCTGGATGGCCATCGTGCTGGCCTTGGCTGCAGCCATTTTGGCCACCCACTTCTAGCCATGAATATTCATGGTGTTGTATTCTTGAGCATTGTTTTAAACCGGAGGCTAATTAGGTTTTTATCACTTGACTGATATCTCTCTGCGTATTATTTGATATCTGTATTTTATTGATAGCTTTTTACAATGCTTAACGTGTAGCATGTGAGATAGAAGCATATATTAAATTACTAGAGTGCTAACTCGCCGTATGTAGTGAAGTCTGCTCCGATCATCCGTGTTTGTGCACCAACTTATGGAAACCTCAAAACTTTGGATGACTTTTGTACGACTATGTGTTTTTCATGCGTTTCAGAACACAACATTGTTGATCTCAACAATATGGTCTTGGCTGAGCAAGATAAATAAAGCACGTTCATAAACGAAGTTCGCAAATAAAGGGATGCTTTTTCAAGTGAAAGTTGTGGATGTTTATAGACAATCGCAAAAGACGCATTCAGAATGGCCAAGCAATGACACTTTCAGATAATTAAAATTAGTGTTCTTCAGTCACACACACACAACACGGAAACCCTCCATCATGCATGGCCGCGCCCAGGGCAGCTTCAAAGCGTCAGCATGATGAAATAAGGAGTTAGTGCTCTAGTACTGAGTTTAATATAGCTCTATTGTTGTAAATGTGTTGCTTGTGTAGTGTAAAGTGAAGCCACACTTTGGCAGTTTGAAGAGACCAACTTTGAGGAGAGATCCTTGAACTGTCATTTTCCTGTGAAAGATCGTGATATGTATCAGTTCTAAATAAACTGATGAATTGATCTGCACGCATTTAGCAACACCAATAAGAAAGTAACTTTTCACCTTTGTGGGTAGAAATAAAAAAACAAATATTTCGCTGTGTGTTTAGAAATTCAATGGATCATAGTTTTATTTTAGAATTTGATTGCTTTTACAGAAAGACAGCTTGCTTACAATTTTCTTCATTTGTACTTAAAATGGCGCACCAAATATTGTTCAAAATTACCATAAAAAAATATTGGGGTTCATTTCGGTTTTTACTCGGTCAGTGTACCTACATATTTAGTAGCTAGAACTTTATCTTATAGAAATGCTTTTACAATGGGTATAGTTTGTGAAGAGCGTAACGAGGATGAGTCTTTCTGGGAATTGGCTGAATTCAGTCATTTTTAGCCGGGTCGCATCGCAGACGGGGCTCTATAAGCGCCTGGCATTCTTCTTCTTCTTCTTGTGCCAAATTCGTTTTTGCGACACGGCTCAACAGAAGAGGGCGCTACAACATTTACTATGCTTTACTGATTCATATGTGGACGACGCGGCTCCTGCACGAATGTGTGCTTATTTGTACAAACGTAAGGGTAAGGCAAAACAAAATAGTTGTGTTGCCCTCAGTGCGGGAAGGCTCCACGACCAACCCTTAAAGTCACAAAAGTCGGGTCATGTTCTTTTGTTTCTTCACTAAGATCGCGCAAGGCATGGTGGGAAGAAACATGGCGCAGCAAGATCGTACCCATGGTGACAAGGTTGGCCACAGCCATGACTATGGTCCGACATGCATGTCGAAACGTGCGCGCGTGCACTGCTGTGATTTGTTAATATGTAAAGAGGCGGAGCTTAATTATTGGATCTGTCTATTCTCTCCTTGGGCTGGTCGTGCAGCTTTTCAGTGATGTCATATCAATTTTCAGATCGTGTATGTCCCTCTGTGTTCACTTTTTGACAGGTTGTGCTTGTTTCAAAAACCATAATCTGCAAAGAATTGTCAGTCGGCAATAATTTTTGTATCTGTGTAAGTATTCATCATTTTTTATATTAAGCTGAATTTTTTGTATTGGGGTCAGGAAAGTAGGTAGTAAGCATTTTGATGCCATTTTTTTTAAAAGAAAAAGCAAAAAAAACTAAACAAAACAAAAAAAGAGGCGGCTGTGGACATTGAAACATTTATATTTTGTTGTGCCTTAAATGAAAAGCATAACCTTAAAATATCAGTGAGAATTGCATTTGGCGCCTACTTTGAAAAATTTTGAAACAGATTTGTTTTTTTATTTGTTGTTTTGTTTTGTTTTTTGCCAAGTGCTTTTGACAGTGTAAAACCATCTTGCGAGTTTCTTAATGTATATCTTTCTATTTGTATGTTTGAAAAGATTTTGATAAGGTTCATATATTGTGTACGAGGGTGACATTACCGGTATTTTTAAAAATCCAACACAATACTTTGTTTGGCCCATCCTTGAATCTTTTAAATCTTGAATCATCGTGGGCATTCATCTAAAATCTCTGGCAGGTAGATTCAAAAGAAACGCTGCTGATTGGCTGAGAAAAACCTCAGCACCCTGTTGTCTAACACACATCCAAGTAATTCGTCAAACAATCCACGAGGGATTGATCCCTGGCTATACGGCATTCTGGGTTTATGACTTCTGACTAGCGCCCACCCGAACAAAGATACTGACAATTTGGGAGACCGCCAACATAGGGAAGATAGCTCAGTTGGTAGAGCGCCGGTACGGTATTCCGGAGGTCGCAGGTTCGAATCCCGCTCCTGCCAGTTTCTTTGTTTACATTGAAAACACATCCAAGTAGTTTGAAAGCATTGTGCCTTAATTTACATGGCGTTGATTCATTATTTTTTTTCGGAACGGAGGGGGGGGGGGGGGGGGCGGCGTGACATAACTGTACAAAAGGATAAACAAGAACTGTGAAAACGGATGTCGGACACTTTTATTTCTCAGTACCAGGGGCCCGAGATGGTTCAAAGCATGATGGGATGTGGCGCGGATACCCACGGAAAACCGGGCTTGCCAACCTCGTACACTATTAGTTGATGATGTGGTTCTTATTAAACAAAAATAATTGGAAAAATTATGTCCAGTTCATGAGAATGTGCTTTTGTTCTCTGATGCATGTGCTATTTTGTTTTAGGAATTCAAATTTTTTTTTAAAAGGAGTTAGCCTCTTCATTTTGTTGATGTGGCCCAGGATTCGTCGTACAACTAAGCCAGGCTCAAAAAAGAACTTTGGAATTGTCATTTTCATATAACCCTGTGCATTTGTTTTTATGCCATCACAACGCCCCCCCCCCCCCCCCCCCCCCAAAAAGAAAAAGGAAAAAAAAAAACAGAAAAAAACAAAAACGATGCCCACTAAATTAGGGTTGTGAATTTGCTCCAGGCTTGTCACTTTTGCGTAGATCCATCCGAGGGAATTTGTCATATTATCATCTAAATTATGTTTTTCTATTAATGCCTCCCCCCCCCCCCCCCCCGTAAAAAAAAGCCTAAGAAATAAAACACCATCCTCAAAAAGCCCTCCCTTCATATTATTTGCACATTGTGTTTTAAAGCAGTCAATTTCTCCAGGGAGACCCCAGTTTTGCCTCGAATGTGTTTATTGATATTCATGTGAGATTCATGCATGTTTACAGTGAAACTCACGCGAGTAAAAAGAATAATACGGATCAATAACTCGGAGATGAAACTTCATTGTCTCCCAAGCCCATATATTGACTTGGCAGATATTGACAGTCGTGTTCATGCCTTGAGGCTATGAGGAAGTTCCTTTTTTTAATTAATGTCAACGATTGCTTTTTTGCACATTAACATGCTCTTATTTAAGAGGAAGTGATGTTTGTTTTTGAAGTAGTGTTATTATGAAACATATAAAGTATACGAAAATGACGATAAATTACTTCCCCCGAACAAAAGACATTTCATTTACCACACAGGGTTTTTATGACCAAGTCCAATTATTTTTTACCTCCCCATCACCCAAAAATTGTGACCATGGATTTTTTTTTTTATGAACACTCCCACAAGCTCAAATGATGTAATTTGCTAACCTGCAGTCATACCATTTGTGTATTTTACCTCCTCGATTTTCAAAACACCCCCTTAATCAAATGTTCCCTGGTCCATACTTAATAAATAGAAAAAATGTGACCGGCTCTGCAAAAAGGGGTATTATGTCGCAAAATTTGAAAAATGAGTTATATATATAATATAGTTGAATTTGTCACATCCTAAGCTTTAATTTGGTGTAGGTTTGACCCCTGTGGCATTTTCATCTTTATTAATCAATATTAATGTTTCTGAAAATAAATGATGAAAATATAGATATAACAGAAACCAAAAACAAAACAAATCACTTATGTGAAGATTTTTTCGCCCGCTTCACATAGTGCGACATAATACTCCTTTTTGTAGAGCGGGTCACAAATATAAAAAGACCACCAGTCAGGCATTACTATATATTGGCATTGAGTGTTTATTCTGTTCATACCAAGGAATAAATGCTGCACGTTTAAGTGCGTTTACATTTACGTACCAAACAAGGCAATAGAGTACCAAAGTCAGTTGGCCCGACAACTGGCTCCAAACAAATGGAGATTTCGACTGTTCCTTTGTTAACAGCCAGTCATGCAAACACATGCATCGACACAAAATAATTCTGGTTCCAAACATTGCATCGACGTCAACACTTTTGGTACTCTGTAGGTGTTTTTTTTATTGACTTGAATATATGTAGCACAGCTTTCCTGCCATATTGCTATGACGTCCCACCTCCTTTTTTGGTTTTTATACTAACTTTTTTTTTTTTTTACTGTTAAGTGAGCTGTGATACATGTAATTTCTTACTCATCAGTCATAAACGCACATTAGAAAACACAAACGGCATAAAAACATTTTAAGTAAAAAAAAAAGGAAACACACTGGGTGACATTTAAACCATTTCTATAGAAACGGTTACAATTCAGTACCGGTCGGTTTTGGCCAGTTACCTGTTTTAGTTCAATATTGGGTTTTGCCCTTCACCGACGTATTTTTATAAACACTTAATCTCTCGGGACAACACTGAGTATAATTTGAAAAAAAAAAACCAATATTGAATGTACACACCCCGACGCAAAATTCCATCTTATGAATAGTTTGGCTGCGGTACCCGCCGCTATATCGGATTTGAACCGACTCCGACAAGCTCGGTGGTCGAGTGGTAAGACATCTGCACTCGAAAGCAGGAGGTCATGGGTTCGAGTCCCACCCCGAGTGATTTTTTCCAAATAATCTCTCGGGACAACACGGAGTATACAGTGTATATAAAAAATACGTCGGTGAAGGGCAAAACCCAATATTGAATGTACATGACCCCGACGCAAAATTCCATCTTATGAATACCTGTTTTAGGTAAATGGGCTCAAGGTGGCGTGTTCCCACGAAATGGGCGTAAAGTAGCCAAATTTGAAAATCAAGATTATGGTATTTCCTGAAAGTACAGGTTAAAAAAACTTTAATTTGATATATTGTGTGTGTTGTGGTACCATCATCCCTATCCCCCGATACAACCTTCGAGATGTCAGAGTCTTTAAACCCCTTGTTTTGAGGAGAAAATGAAGCTCAAAGTTTGTGATCTGTGCACACTTTAACCCAAGTTCAAAAAAGAAATCATCCCCAAAAAAATATATCGAGACTGGATTCAGTTTAAAAACTTTGGGATATGATAGGATAGGTTTTTTTCAAATATACAGTCGTTAAAATCCCAAAATTGACTTTTCGGTGAAAAATTGTTGTTTCTGCTTATAACTCAGAAAACCAGTACGACTTTAAGTCATTTTGTGCTGCCAGGTCACATATTGTGTGATAAGCAACTCCATTAAATTAGTCGCTGATATTATGCCATATCCATTTGGCCCAGTGCAATCATTTTTGAGGCAAAGAGGTTTATAAGTACTTGGTATTCTAATGAAGCTTGTAGTGCGAGTAAAAAATATATACACAATTTAGCAACATCTGTGTATTGTCTACAGCCAAAAGATTATGATAAAGCCATACACGTACACAAATCTATACAGAAAGCATGTACTGTAATATTTATGTTATGCAAGCGCAACCTTTTCCCAGCACAGTATGTAAAATGCTTTTACCACAAAGTTGATACATTGTTGCTTTAAGATAGTACATACAATAGTAGCAGGCCATTGACACAAACAAAATTGGTTTAAAAAAAAACTCAATGTCTGAGCAAAAGTGTGAGAGCTTCAAATGGCAGGAAATTCACATTGAAGAGTATTTACACACGATATAAATACATGTAGTTGTTATTAGAAAAATGGCCTTGGTATTCAAAAAAGTACTATTCATTATTACAAGTAAAATATACACTACATAGATTCACATTTGCCTTTGAGGAAGAACTTGCTTAAGTTCGAAACGTTAGGCCAGCAAATTTTTTTAAATTTTAGTTTTGGGCAAAAATTTGCAACTGTTCGGAGGTCACATGTAAAAAGGTTTGATTATGTTATTGCCTTTCTAACAAATATCTTTTTTATTGCAAAGATGGAAGACGCCCCCCCCCCCCCCCCCCACGGAAAACAAAGGAATAGACCTTTATCATGGTACAGCCATTTTGCTTTTCTCCTATTAAAATCAATGTAACCAAACCGAGGCTGGAGGGAAAAATAGTCTGGCACCTTCATTCAATGATTGGAATCACTATTCATAATTGCTAATGCATACAGGGAACAAGACAAGATGGTGACAGCATGATAAAGGTCTATACTTGTGATACAAACAAATAAATCAAAATATTCCCCTTCCAATTTGCAGTACCCGCTGCAACATTGGATTCAAATTAGCCAGCCAACCTCGGCAAGCTCGGTGGTCGAGTTATTAAGACGACTGCACTATCAAGCAGGAGGTCGTGGGTTCGAGTCCAACCTGAGTAAGCCTGTGAATTTTTTCCCTACAGGCTCTCGGGAAGCACTGAGCATACAGTGCTTCATACACAACTTCGTGAAAGAGCAAAAATCTCTCTTCCAATTGCGACACAAAAAAACTTGCCGATTGTACAGTGGAACGCCACTATAACGAACATCGCGGGATCCACAGATTTTGTGCGGTACATAGCGATTTTCAGCAGCCAACATGGCGTCCGTTCTTTTAAATAGCGCCCACTTGCGTCGTATTTGCACATGTGCCGGCCATTGAATCATGTAATATTACATATTCACACTTTCTAAGCTTACCGAATTCTAATGCAACAGTTGGCTTTTCCCTTCTTTTCCTTGGGGAAATAACAGCCGCCTGTCACTCTTCAACATAAAGCTGCGGCCGTTTGGGAATTACAAACAGCCCAAATACCCAGTACATTTTTTTTTAATCCGTTGCCTTTTTTATCAACAACAATGTTCGGCATAGCCGAATGTTCCGTTTTAACGGCGTTTGTTATAGCGGCGTTCCACTGTATTTACTGAAATGTTTTCTCACAATAAAAGTATTGCCCACCATAAAGGACGTAACTTCTCCGTGTCACCAAAAAATTACAATGAAACTGTTACAATGAATCGGTACATACATGTATATAAAAGGGGCTCGATCTATACAATTAAATCTATGTACAGAATTTACATAAAAAAAAGTACCAAAACAGTGAAGTTTAAACCAAAAGTATTCAATACAAAATATAAAATTGTCTCAAGACAAAACAATTGTCCAAGTTAATTGGTCAAGAATTCAAAATGCTGATATTATTCAATGTAAAGCACCATAAAAGATGGCAGTGTTCAACAAGTACAAAACGGGACAATATCTACAGCAGCTGTTGAAATATCTTAATTCAAAATGTATAAAAAAACAACAACAATGTTGTATATGCATGAATAGGGTTTGCGATTATATGTTACAATGTTTTGGACCGGAAATTTAGCAAGTGTCAAAATGCGTGAACATCAGCACACGATCAATACATCTGAACAATTATGAATACTGATGCTGGAGATAACAGCTGCAGATACAAATACAATCTCTCCAATACAAATCAATAACGATCAATAAAGATATGGTCACAGATCAATAGATAAGGCACGTCAGTGTTATTCACTCGTCAAGGCGAGATCAATACTATTCATCAAATAGAAGGGGTCACTGGCTATTTAAAAAAAAAAAAAAAAATTGTATGCAAATCGCCCATCACAAGCCCTAGGGCACTCGAGGTGTGGGCTACTTAGGAATATGTGGAAGAATCAGCCCCTCACACTGAAACAAGATAATCTAATCTCTTCACAGCATGAATAGGGTCAGGATGAGTAACTAGTCCACTGCAAGGCATTAATGCCTCTACCCATATTAAGCGTAGAAGTGCCAAAGCCCGGGACTGGGCTCGAACCCACAACCTCCAGAATTACCCACAGACCTTGAATTCAATGTGCCAAACCACTAGGCCACAAACAATTCCACAAGTACTTAGTATTGATAAGGCTTGTCATGGTAACCAATAACTGATACCAATAGGATAGGTTAATCAATGAGGCCAGTCAATTGATAATCAATTGAGCAGATGGATCAATAATAGGAAAGTAATCAGCATTAACCCTAACCATCCCTAACCTGCCAAAATCAAACACCCCTTTGTGTTGAATTTTGTGTGATTGAGTACTGTAGAGCCTTGGCACCATCACTTTGCATGGGACTTGATGCCCTGATTTTGTCCAAGTACAAAGAATGTGCCATTGGTTTACTACACAGTGTTGGAGTTTGTGTGGTTAGGGAAGGGATTCTAGTAAAAAGGCTTGGGCTGTTAGGGTTAAGGCTGGTATTAAGTACATCAGCTGAGGGAACATTTTTTCATTAAGTTAAATAGGTCAACAAAACATAATTACATGCCATTTTCTAGCTTTGTTAAACTTCAACAATATACACAAAACATCTATGCCTAAACTTTTTATTTACCTAGGCAGTGGTTGGTTACGTAATTCATGCCGAAAACGGATTTCACTGTCGGCAATCCTTTTAACTTATAATTACAAAATATATATATATATATAAAAAAATCTGCACCATACTGTATAGACTTGAACAATAATATATATATAATACACACACAGTACTGGGGAAATTGATGCAAATTCCGTATTTTCACAGATGTGAATAAAGGCTGGGGAAAAAACCCAAGATAGTTCTGCGCAATCTAAAATGTGAAAATGGCGCAAGGCTCCAGACAAATTGAGTTTTCTCCGAAACTGTGTGAATGCAACACGCATCAGATGAAACAATAAGCCTGGTTCTAAAGCAAGAGTTGTATATCAAGATGAATAACTGTTTAAGAAAAATCACATGGATTTACCACCAACAGTTGTAAAAAAAGAGAAAAGAATGAGATTATGAATTAGGTTGAAGAATGGCGTTATCTTCAGCTAGCACAAGGTTCCATTACTGAGAGTTGTTGACGGGTAGGAATAACCACAAGCCCCTGCCGCGTCGTCGTCGTCTTCCGCGGCGACGTTCAGCGGCTTGCCCTGCTCCACGCCCAGCTTGAGATTGTTCCACTTCAGGGGCGGGTCCTCGGGCGGGGGAGGCAACATCTTGGCCAACTCCTCGTTGTTGAGTTTGACGACGAGGTTGGCGTGGGGGATCTTGCTTGGCTGTTGCGGGTGTGATGGAGAGAAGAGTGGATGAGACAATTTCGTTGAGCAGCTAGCACACAATTTTGCTAAGCACAAAAAAAGATCGGCAAGGTTACCAGCCAAAATGATGTGTGATGCGTATTGCTTTCGACTGGTTTCCAGCTTCTTGCTCAGCACACAAATTGACTAATAAAGTATTTCTCTTGAGCTCCATGAATTAGGCTCAGCAGAGATAATGTATTGCCCTTCTAGCTATGCCTGGTCAGGTCGTGAATAATCTGCCGACTTAGGCACTAGTCTTTTGACTCATCAGAAGTCAACCCAAAAAAGCTTGATTACTGAAACGGCAGAGGAAGAAAAATATCTTATGTTAAAGAAAAGATGCACAAAAGAAAAAAGGATCTGAGCCGAATGGACAATAGAGCTGATGATCATGGATTGTGGGGATATTATTCCATCACGAGTGCCCTCGCAAACAAACAAGTGTGTAAATACTGGCAATCGCGGACCTCCTATTGTCCCTCTTTTGTTTGTACTTTAACATTTTCAGAAGGCCTCCCATATGCTTTGTAACGGTCAATCGTGGACCCTTTGTCTATGCCCTAACCCTTTTGTCCCTAGTCCACAATTGCCGGTATTTACATACTCACTAGTGCCCTCAGAAACACACTAGTGCCCTCAGAAACACACTAGTGCCCTCAGACATGCACTAGTGCCCCTATTGTTGGTCAGTATATGTGGGCAATATACAGATCTTGATATTTCTTCAAAGCCTCATTATGGAAAACTATTCAAAAAGGTATCCCAGAATGCCCTGGGAGGTGTTTTCTCACCGGTTCGGCGTAGTAATTCCAGGAACAGGTTTGCGTTCGCTTGGGCAGGATCGTGATCTCATTGGTCAAGTGGTTGAATCTTGGGTTGGAGAAAGTCACGATGGGGTCGCTACGGCAACCTTGCCTCTTCCTGATGGGACAAGACCAAAACAAAGATTCATTCATAAAAAACTTTCAACTGTTCCTGATTGGCTGTAACACTATATATATACAACTGATTGCTGTAGACAACTTTTCAAAATGTCCAAGTTTAATTTCAAAACAAACAAACAAACAAACAAACAAACACCCCAACAAGCATTGGAATGATAATAAATTAAAGCAATTCATGTTTTGAAAATTTGGCTTAGATTTTTGACAGATTTTTGACAAAAAGGCAAAATTATGACATGCCATATGGGAAAAATCTCTGCCCCTTTCAATCTCCCAAAACACAACTTTTTAAAGTGTAAATTGAAAATTTAGGAAGAGACTTTTGACCGTGCATTTGCACGAAACACAGATGCCGAAAAAGGCGGAAACAACCCAAAAGGAATGATTTTTAGGGAGCACTGCCTAACCCATGGCCGGCCAGGCCATTGAAAAGCCTGGCCATGCCCGGGCCTTCTGGCTTTTGTGAGCCACTAATCACCTAAGAATAGAGCATCTACTTAATCGATACAGCCCGGCCTCTGTCAGGCCAGGCCAGGCTGTGGCCCCTCCCACACTCTCTGCAGTGATTGCTTTTCACGGGCGAGATCAAGTCTGGGTGAACAATGGGAGCTGGGGGAACTCCAGCATGAGTGGGCAGTTTATTGTGTACAACCAGGGGATTATAGAAGCCCGGACGTTCCCAGGCTTTTCAACGGCCTGGCCCGACCATTGATTAGGCAGTGCTCCCCTAACCCTAACTCCCTTAAAGCATTTTTACCAGAAACCTTCCTCAACCCGTCAAATTCCAACACCATGTTTGACTGTTGCTGTTAACAATACCCAACCTGTCAAACTCCAACAGTCCACTTGCCATAACAGTACACAACCTGTCAAACTCAAACACCCCCTTAGCTGTTGGGTTTTGATTGAGTGGGTACACTTGGCCAAATGCACAGCATGAACAATGGGGACATACAGTAACCATCCCGTCAAAATCCAACAACTGTATTCATGTGCAAGATATTCAAGCCCTAATTATGCAACATACATGATTCAATGTATGTGTTCCTTAGAAGTATTATGTAAGACACCATACAAGCTGTTGATTCCATTGTTTGTTCTACCTCCGTACCCCATTGTTCAGTGCATGTCAAACAAAACATACAGCCACACACACATCCCAAAACCAGAGCTCTATGTAGCCATTGCTCGAACCAACCTTCCCCAATCAGTCAAAATCCAACACTGTTACTGTGCAGCTACAGTACCCATCCCGTCAAAATCCAACAAAATCCAACACCACATCAAAAGTACACAGTACCTAACCCGTAAATTTCCGACGAAACCTGGTGTTGGAGTTTGGCTGGATGGGGATTGTTAGGATTAATATTACTCACTGGTATCTTCTCCAAACTACAAACACAACCAGCAACAATACGAGGAACATCAACAGCAGAACGCCGACGATAACAAAGACGTAAGAGCCCGGATCCGATGAAAACTGGCTTGCCTTGTTGTCCTGATCCTGTTGCCGTGTTGACCCTTGGCAACGACCCAGCTCCTCATCCTCAGGTGAGCATCCTCTGCGAAGTAAATGAATTAATCTGTCAATGTCTAAAGTCTAAAGCAAAAAAAACAAACTTGTGTTGCCCTTAAATGGGAAAAATCTGGAGGGAGGGTCGGTCGGTCGAGTTTTTTTTTTACCTTCCATGAAAACAATACTACAAGTCTAGTAAGCTTATTTAAAAAGTGAGATGGCAAAATGCACGATTGTGCCATCACAGCTGTATTTAAAGACAATGATTTTAATCAAACTTGTTCATTTTGTGCGGGAAAACTTGAGATTAAAAAAATTCCTTTAAAAATAAATAAATAAATAAAATAAATAAATAAATAAATTTAAAAAAAACATGACCCAACTTTTGTGAGTTTTAGGATCGGTCGCGGAGGGCAACACAATTATTTTTTTTTGGGGGGGGGGCCTAAGAATGATGACGGCCAGAGCTTACCGACCAAAATATTGAGTTCATAATACCTCTGGTTCCTGTAAGAACCACGCTTTTCTTTTTTTGAGCTGCCTGGCTTTCCATTCATCTGCCAGACATTACCCAGAGAGCCAGGGGATTAGTGAAGATGCTGCAATTGGATTCTTTGTAAAGCACTTGCAGCCAGAGGCCAGAGGCCAGAGGCCAGAGGCCAGAGGCCAGAGACCACACATTCCTCATGAATATTGTGGTGACGAAATTACCTGTGTGCACTGTCCTGTACAGAACGACCTTTGTATAACAGTCAGCTGGGCGTTCACACACACACACTGGTACAGCAAAACAACAGCGTACAATTGCTCCCACTTTCTGATAATATAAAATGACCCCCTTACATTGATCTCCTAATGTCTGTGACTTTTACCTTGGTATTTGGTTGCTGAGTTCTGTTGTACTGATCGGTGGGATAACGTTTGGATGCTTCGTTCTGATCGGCGTTTTTTTGGTGGTACTGCGGGTGGAGCGGAGAAGCTCGTTAGGGGAGCTCGTATGTATGATGGGCCCACGGATGGTCACGGTAGAGGGGTCGAATGGTCCCCCTGGTGCTGTAGTTAAAAAAAAAAAAATAATAATAATATGACCAGAGCCTACAAACTGAGAGGACATTTTTTGGCTTGTATTTTGCTGATCCAAATTTATAATTCAAAATTTGCGCATTGAATTATAGCCAATAAGATCGTCAAACAAACCACAAGGGAAACTCGGCAACTTCAATGAATTTTTCAAGTGAACAAAGAAAACTGGCAGGCGCGGGATTTGAACCTGCGACCTCCAGAATACCGTACCGGTGCTCTACCAGCTGAGCTTTTCTGCCCTCTATGTTGGCGGTCTCCTAGTTGTCAGTGCCCCCCAAACAGACACTAACAATTCGGGAGACCGCCAAAAAATATAGGGGAAGTGGTGGTATGGCGCCGGTACGGTATTCCGGAGGCCGCAGGTTCAAATCCTGCTCCTGCCAGTTTTCTTTGTTCACTTTGAGAGTTACATCCAACACGGATTGGTCAATGGCTCGGGAGCTGCATTTAGCTTCAGGTCCGAGCCGTACAATTAAACCCTGCGTCGGGCAGACACTTACTGAGCGAGCAGACTCGACTGTCCTGGTACTGTTCGTCTGGGCAGGCGCAGACGAACCCTTGGGGCCGGGCCAGGCACAGGTGGGTACAGCCCCCATTGGCGATGGCGCAGGGGTTCGAACCTGGCACAAAACAAATTGAAAATGTTACCATTAAGGGGCTCTTCTTCAAGACAACTTCATAAGGGAAAATCTCTTATAAAAACATTGTTGTTAATTTACAAAAAAATATTCAATATAATACTTTTTTTATAGGATGCTAGAAAAACCAAGAAAAAAATGCTGTTCTTGTAGTCTGGTTCCCTGACCCTACTTCAAATGAAACGGAGCAATTTAAAGATATTAGGGAATTGACAGGTCAGGGAACCAGACTAGCTGGCTTGCACCAGACACGGATGTATAACTGATTGCAAACAAAATGTGGACTACCGGTATTAAACTAAATTTGTTACATTGGGGGCAGTATTTGCAAAAAACTAAAACAACGATGGTCGGACGACCATTATTGGAAATTGATACACAATCCCACTTTTCCTGAAAATGACAGCACACCAGGTGCCATGATTTCACAGGATGCTTGAGACAATTATTTACTAACTCAGGTAAGATATTCCATACTATAGTTTGCTTATTTTGTTTTTTTATGTTTGCAAATGTTTTATATTTTACCTTTAAACCCTTTATTCATAAATACCTTAAAGACAGTTTATCTGTATCCTATTGGTTGAGAGCCCGTCACATGGGTGGTTGTTAAATGGCCGATAAAATACCAACCGGTTTTAAACACTTTTCCCGGTGTCACACGAAATTTAGAGTCCTACGAAATCTGGTCCATTTTATTTATTGGTTTAACACTCGAGCGACCAGTCACTCTCCTAATAACGCAAGCGCAATACGACCGATGCGTCCATATTTAGAGTCCATAATTTCACACTACACCGGCACTGCTGCGTTCTGCACCACCTGGCGCTCGCACGCGCATCACGTGCCCGTCAATTTCCATATAAGGAAATGTTTAGCACTACTTGCGCGTGACACGAACCAATAAATAGCTAAAGGGGTGTTTTACAAACCAAGTAACAAAAAATTGAACAAAATCATTGGAAATTTATAATTTTCGAAGGTTTTTTGCTGAATTATGCAAAAAGATATTTTATGAATGGGTTCGGCTCGGGTGATCATCAAGCGCCCAGACCCCATATTTATTCCCTTATTCTTTCCTACCAAGCAATACTGGTCATTTCACATTTAACTCCACAACCCACATCATCTGTGGAATCCGCACTGGGTGTGAGGCAAACTGGGTATATATCCCAGGTACAGAAAGGGTTTGAAGAGTACCTGTTTGTCTGAGGGGTGAGACCATCTGAATATTCATCCCTTGAAAGGAACCGGGCAGGGTCTGTTTATCTCTGCCGTTGGTCTTGTCCACGGACTCGATGGAGGCCGTGTGCCAGTCCGTCCAATACAGTCTGTTGTTGAACTAAATCGAAAAGAAGAAATGTTTTCCATTCATTGCTATGTGCGAGAACAATTTCCAACTGCGTGAAGATGGGTGTTTTGGGCATTTTGGGCACTTTGGGTGTTTGGGGTACTTTTGGGTGTTTTGGGCATTTTCGGTGTTTGGGGTACTTTTGGGTGTTTTGGGCGTTTTGGGGTTTCTCTGGTTCTGCTTTCTGTTTGTTTCTTTCCAAAGGTACAGCAAAAAAAAATAATACTAATAACCAAATTGTGTACATACCAATGTCACTCCGTACGAGTGCGACATGTTCCTGGTCAGTACGCTACGGTATTTCCCATTGAAGTCGGCCGTCTCCAGCTTGTCCAGATTGGCGTCGGCCCAGTATAGGCGTTTGGTCACGTAGTCAAGGGTCAGTCCATTGGGCCACTTCAGGTCCTCGCTAATGAGCGTCCGGCGACTGGTGCCGTCAAAGTAGGCCCGCTCGATCTTGGGGTACGTGCCCCAATCCGTCCAGAAAACGTACCTGAAAATAACGGGTTTTTAACAGGTTTTTAACAGGGTCAGATGTCATAAACTCATAATGCCGTATAGCCAAGGATCAGGCCCCAACTAATACTGACCATAAAAATAGCCAGATTCTCCTCTCAAATAACAGCATGACTCACCCCCTTCTCGGATAAATCACAATAGACCTGGGCTCGTCCAGATTGGTATCGACGATGACTTTCCGCGAGGAGCCGTCCAGCCGGGCCACTTCGATCTTATCGCCGCCTGTGTCCGTCCAGTATAAGTTCCGTCCGATCCAATCGACGGCTAGGCCCTCGGTGGTGCCTAAGCTAGTCGAGACGATGGTCTCGCCCCCACTGCCATCATAGTTCACTCGCCTGTCAACAGAAGAAAAATATAAAAACCTTTATAAATCCCAAAGAGATTTTGTGAGAATACTGTACACATTGTATAGACCATGTGCATGCAACGTGTTTTGCATAAATGAGACCGGCTCTACAAAAATGGGTATTATGTCGCCAAATTGGAAAAAATTTGTTCTCAAGTTGAATTTGTCACATCCTAAGCTTTAATTTGGGGTAGGTTTGACCCCTGTTACATTTTGTATTCTCGAGATATTCTCGAGATATCGTATTTTCTAATTTAACGGAAGTATGTTTAGCGATAGAGCCCTTCAAACATAACAAGTGCAAGGAAAACATTTTTTTTTTTCATCTTTACTGATCTTTACTCATCTATATTAATGTTTCTGAAAATAAATTATGAAAATATAGATATACCAGAATCCAACAAGCCCCCCCCCCCCTACCAAAAAAAACAAAAAAATGAAAAAGTAAGCTTATTTAAAAGTGAGATTTATTATGGTGGTGTTTTATTAAAATCATCATCACAGCCAAAAAGGCTGAATTGCACATGATCTTACAAAAAATAGCACATTAAAAGATGAAATAAATACATTAAACGGCATAAAGTTGTTAAAACTATAAAGACATACACAGATAAATATTAGTGGAAGTTTGGTCCCACTCATACACCCATCTCGTGAACAGTGCCACAATACCAATTGGGTTATCCGTTATTCAAGAGCCTGATGAGAGAGGGAATTGGACTAGTTTTATACCGCTCTGTTCTAAATTGAGAAGATTTAACAAGTGATTGAGCGAATTTAAGACAAAGTCTATTCCTTCTGTCACAGAGTGTTTTCAGAAAAAGGTGAGATTTTGAAAATTCCTTTAACCCTGCGAGGCACCGACTAAAAATATTTACACGGAGGCACGAAGGGCCTCCATCGGGAGGCGCTTTATGTTGGGGGGTATATAACTGTGTGTGGGGGTCCAAATCTGTTTCTAATGGTCTGTACAGATGGATAGACGTCCCACCACCCCCAAGCCAACACTCCAACATACACTAAAATCCATACACCAAACAGCCATAGACAGCCAAGGACATCCATTGCAACCATGTAAACATTGACACATATAACAGCCGCAGGGTGAAAAAACCCTGAGAACAAAGCTATAATTACCCTGAAGGTATTTCTGGGTCAGCATTGGAAACAGCTGTGTTTGCATTTACTGACAAACATTCCAGGAAGTTTGTTGACAGTCGGCTATACACAAAGGGATCAGATTTCGATTTCTGTGCACAAATCAATGGCTTTTGGCAGAGACCATTATTTTGAAGGGTTGGTTCACCCCCTGAATGACCTGTTGGGTGAGAAATATTTCTACAGTCTTTTGAGCAAGGTGCAGTGATAGATGAAAAAAATAAGAGCTCCATTGACTGAAGGAATATTTTTTTAAACAAAAATAGTAATTCGGTCCACCCGATGGAGGCCCTTGGTTTGTCGCAGGGTTAAAAATAGAAAAAAAGTAAAAAACAAAAAAAGTAAAAACAAAACAAAAGAATGCAACCAAACTTTTGGGACTTTCAGGGTCGGTCGCGGAGGGCAACACAATTTGTTTTGGCCTGCTTTTCTCCCAATCTCTCCCCTTTGTTTTGTTGATTCTTTTTTGGTCTTTTGCGGACGTTGATCTTCTGGACAGTATCGATGAAAAAAAAGGTGTTTTTTTGGTGTTTTGTCAGAAGCCAAAATAGTCAGTCGGAAATGGGAAACTCAAAAGTTTAAAACCGGTCCTCATAGAGAAACATACCTAATGACGTTGAGATAGACATCGGTGTAGTAGATCTTTTGCTGGACACTGTCAAAGTCTACGGCCACGGCATTCGCAATGTCCTCCTGGATCGGCAGGATGACGTCAAGATGGTCGTCCGTATCCATGGAGATACGCCGCAGGGTTCGGCTCGTTGCAAAGAGCAGGAATGTGGACGGCACTTCAAGAATGACAGAAGGAAAAAAAGATTACGTAAACAAAATGAACTGGAAGAAAAAAACATCATTAACCCCTTCTGTGCGGCTGGTACTGATGGGGTGTTGGTATGACAGTTAACAATTGTTGACTGCTGTGATGTGGGATAGGCCGTAATCTGCGGGTAGCACACCCTGATATTGCCGGCCTCACTCGCTGCGAGCGGGTCGCTGACAGATATTTCCGGCCTCGCTCGAGCGCTTGTTTATCAGTCATCCGTTCTGAATACCGCAAAACCTTTGCGTGTATACACGTCATCCAACGCGAACTGGTTAAAAACGTCATATCCCATATCACAGCAGTCAACAATTGTTTTGTTATATCGCTAAACGCAGTTTTTTTCAGTTCAACTTGCCTTGCTCGGTTGAAATTAACGCAAACAAATCACGCGATCAAAACAGCTGATCGTCTGCTAGTCCGCTGCTCCCATTATAGTTTACTATTGTCGACAGTGTAGGTGAAAATTGCGTGGGTACCAAAGATACAGCTCAATAGCAAGCTGGCTGATGATGTGTGATATCATGCTTTGAGTGTGCCAGTCGTTTTTATAGACCAGACATGTGATCATTCTACAGCAATCAAAATGCAGTATCCAAGACAGGAGATATAACAGGATAGTGCACCCACGCATAATGCAAACAATAGGCAAACAATGGATTGAGTATGCGGAGGAATGTGTGTATATATGACAACCGGCCAGGTGGTCTTTTTCAAACCGCGGCTATGGTTAACATGGTTATTTTATACAAGACCAACATTTTGGTGACCGTAGTAGTGTTTTTCAGTATTTGTTGTGTCGGGTTCGAATTCTGCTAGGCTGATTTTGTGTGTTGTCCGTCTCTCAAATGCTCGGACCTCGCGATCTGATTTTGTTTCCTCCCAAAGTGAAAATGAAATGTTTCCTTGGGCTGAGAAAACCAAATATCGAAAAAGAAACCCAAAAAACAAACAAGGAAACAAGATTTTGACAAGACATGTGTACAGTGGATAATGAATTACACAGAACCAATGTCGTGAAGGGCTTGCGCACACTAATTTGTTTGGAACATAAAAGTTTTCCCCGGCAACAAAAGGTCACCAGCCAAAATGTCATTTGATGCAGACTGGTTATGACTGGTTCTAACCTGATTTTTGCTTAACATGAAAAGCTGCTAAGTGGCCCTTTTTTGCTTAGATACGCTGAGCAGAAATAGATAACAGCTCTCTGTTAATGTAGAGTTTATGCAGCACTTTATACAATCCATTGTAAATATCTGCCTGTAAGAATTTCTGTCTACCATTTAGTTTTTGCTTTGGATCTCAGTTTCAAATATAAATAAATACTGAAAACACTCAATCACGTCATCAATCACTTTCGGAAAAAAACAATTGTTTTGGGGAACAGTAAACAAAATTGCAACCTTTTTAAAATTTCAATTTTTGTTGTTGAAATTTCCAAAAAAGAAAAATCAGGTGCTCTAAAAACACATTAAAAAAAAATCAGTTTTAGCCCACCTCCAATTTTCAATCTAGGACCACTCCTACCTGTACGTTTTTGACTTTTTTTCCAAGTAATGTTCAGGGACTTTGGCCTAGTTTCTCGGATCCAATCACATTTTCTTTATTAAATCCAGTTATACACCAGCCATTGACGTACCATTGTTGCAGGTCATGTGATCGTCTTGGATCTGAATTCCGGTCGGGCAAGCGCAGGAGTAACCGAGAGGATTAGGTAGGCACAGGTGACTGCATCCACCGTTATCGTCCCCACAGCGGTTGACGCCTGCAGATGAAACAAGAATAGCCAAGACGGTTCAGTTGTGGATAACAATTTGTTTGAATAAAAAAGATAAATCGTGACCCGTCAACAGAGGACAATAAATCCAACGAACGTGAGGAAAGATTTCATATTTTCCAGATGCGGTATTGATTGCGGTACCGCTGTTTTTCTTTGCGGCGCTGCATTCCTTACCTCAAACCTAGCTGATGAATGGGAAGCCAGACGGCTTGAATAACTGAATAATCATGAGGTCAAAAATTAGAGCTTGGAGCTCATTAACTCTTTCTAAATGGCTGTTATAAATGGGGTGCTGGTAGCAGCCAAGTGTAATGCAAAGAATGGAATGAATACGCAGAAGAATCCGGGTATGGACTCCGTGCACAACTACCCCCTCAGCGGAAAGAAAAGGCGAGTCGGGGGGTCAATATCGACGCCATCTTACCTGACTTCAATTTAAGTGTCTGGTTCCCGCTGTGATATTCTTATTGAAAACACAATTATTGAGAGTCAGCGAACAGACAAAGCAATCCCACTGGTATACGAGTATCAAATGAACGAGGAGCGCGGTGCGGATATCAGCGACGTACTGCCCATGGAAGTGCGGTTGCTATGTGGACAGCGCCCTCATTCGACGGCGCACGGAGCCCATAGACATCAAACGGCCAGGTCTTTTTTATTTAATCTGCGGCTATGGCCATAATCCGTATTCAATGGGTAATTAAAGCCCGGTCAATTTGTCAAACTTTGCAGTGGTCAAACCATAGACAAAGAACCCAATATTAATAGTCTTTTGCGGTGAACATTTATTAACCCCTTGAGTACGTTTTTTTTTACGGGAGACGTCGGGGTGTCGCGGCGGTTCTGGCAGCCAAGCGAACCGCTACAATGTGTTTGTGCAGTCAAGCATAACATAAACAATAATCCAACAATGGATTGAAACTGCACAAACGGCGGCAAATGGCGTCATCCAGCCTGGTGGCACTTTTTTTTTTGGACGCCATATGGCGTCATCCGTACGCAAGGGATTAAGAGCTCTAACTTGGAACACTTTAATTCCCCATTATCTAACGACATGGGTTAGCCAAAGAGCCCGAGGATTAGTGATGCCGCAATCAGATTCTTTGTAAAGCACGGGCAGCCAGCGGACCACACAGTCCTCATGAATATTGCTTTGACGAAACTACCTGTATAGAATGAGCTCATTATATCGGCCAGTTTGCCGTTATACTGCTACCGCAAAAAACAATAGTACCACAATCGATACCGCTTTCAGACAATAAGAAATGATCCCTAACAAATGCATTTAATACAGAAGAACACTATCAATGTAGAACTTTACAATATGAACAACTCCCCCCATGGGGTACTCACTTTTTTTTTAGGGTAGGGGGTGCCTCTTATGATTTTGAGGTAAGACCGATGGCTATACCACTTTGAACTTGCTTTTGCTACCCATGCATAAACCAATATATAATAGAGTACCGAAGTCTGACGTCAGTTGGCATGACAACTGGTTCCAAACAAATGTAAATTTCGACTGTTCCTTTGTTATTAACAGCCAGTCATGCAAACACATAACAAAAGTATTCTGGTTCCAAACATTGCATTGACGTCATCACTTCGGTGCTCTATAGATTCCCATGATACTAGATTAAAATACCACCCATTGATATACCAACCCTAGATATTGACCCATTCAAATACCATATACAGCCACCCCTATAAGTACAAATCGGCAGGTCGTGGTCAGAGGTCGGAAGGTTATGTGCACACTCCACACGCGCGCGATACGTTTACAGTGTACGAGCTGCCTGGTACTATATATGGTATATACGCGGTACGGTGAGCATACATGTATATCGTTTTCGGTTTGCGGTAACACCATGTGTTTATCTCAACTAACGAGAGGTATGGGTTCTGAAAACAACCTTTATCGCACAACTCGTATCTCAACCTTCGTTAAGTGAGAAGGGTTCAAGGGAAAACCAATTTAGTGTTACCGCAAACCGAAACGATATCGATATTCCACCATGCAAAGCCTTAAAACATACATGTATAATCACTGTATATACGTACGCACACCTTTTAATATTTTGCTGTCGGGAATAATGATCTCTCTCCGGCGATCTTTAATGTTATTACTACCACTCAATCTGGAAAATTGACGACCCATTGATATACCAATATGTGATAAAAGCCCATGTCAATACAGAGGATAGAATTACAAACCGATAAGTATACCACTAATCGGGGGGGAAAAAGGGTATATATCGATATACCGGACTGTCGAAAATCCGACCCATGTTTGCGGCACGTCCCCGTGTGGCCATTTGTACTGAGTACCCCCCCCCCCCCCCCCCCCTCCCGGGCATCTCCCTTACCTCTTTTGTTCATATCTACCGCCTTGATGTCCATCAAGTCAGGTAGGTTCTCCATGATGCTCATAACGTTCTCCCCTGTTCGCTTGTCGGCTCGCTTGATGCTGTTCAGCTGCCAATCGGTCCAGAAGATGTAATCCCCAGCCACGGTCAAGCCGTAGGGATGGAAGACGTCTTGGTTCACCAGCGTGCGTCGCTGGCTGCCGTCGACGTTTACTGACGCAATTAGCTGAGGGGAAAATTAGATACCATTACCCCTGATCGGCAGGCTTATATGGTCATTTCTGGAACCATTTCAAGTCTGGTACTTAACGTCAATAATTGTATGCTATTGGTAATTATATAGTGCTTTTACTACGCTTGGGCGACTCCGGACAGGAGTCTATTCTAATTGACCCCGAGATTGGAAACGGAACTGCGATTCTGGTATTTTGCAGAATGCCAGAATCGCGGTCCGTTTCCAATCTCGGCAGATTTTCCCTGCTCGGCAGATTTTTCCTGCTCGGTAGATTTTTCCTGCATAGCAGATAATTTCCTGCTTAGTAGATTTTTCCAACTTAGCAGATTTTTCCAGCTAAGTCGATTTTCCCTGCTTAGGAGATAACTTCCAGCTTAGTAGATTTTTCCAACTTAGTAGATTTTTCCAACTTGGCAGATTTTCTGCTCAGCAGTCCATTGAAATGGTCCGCTTCCAAAAAAGACCACTTCCAATGGTCTCGGCCATCCTTTAGAAAGGATATCAAACAATGGGGAAAGGACAACGACAGCTTACCCGATAGTCTATCCCGCCGTCACACCAGTACAGCCGTCCCTGGTCCGAGTCTAAGGCCAGACCATTCGGCCACATCATGTCCGAATCTATAATGACCTCGACATTCTGACCATCCATCCAGGCGCGGGAAATATGAGGATGGGTGCCCCAATCTGTCCAGTAGATGTAACTGGAACAAGAAAAACAAAAATAACACAATCACTAATTAATGAGATTTCAGTTGCCTAATTTCATTAGGGCTGTCCCGAATATTCAAATATTTGATCATCAACCAATTATTTGAATACTTTTTTGCCGGTTCGTATATTAAAAAATAATATATATATGCACGTGTACAGATACGACTCTGATGCTATTTTAACAGAAAAGTTGCGGTGCTTAGCGGTGTCAAATGCCGCATTTTTGTCGACAGTAACATTTTTGTGCACGGAGGTTTATTGTTCCCGTCCATAAAACCCTTGACAAAACCCGTATGCAATTGCAGCTGACGTGTGAAAAACTTGATTGGCGAGTAGCGAATATTTGCATATTCCGTCAAACCCAGTTTCGAATAATCGAAATACTAAATTACTAAAAAATGAACAGCCCTGAATTTAATTTATTTGGGCTTAAATGCAAGGAGGGTCTGGGAACCATAATGGGGTTGGGAACACCTACCCTTCTTCGTGGTCTACCACCAGCGCCCGGGGCTTATCGACATCCTGCCAGATCAGTACTCGCCGGTCCAAGCCATCCAGGTCGGTGACCTCGATCCGTTTCTTGCCCGTGTCAGTCCAGTAGATCTTTCTGCCGATGGAGTCCACCCGTAGTCCATCCGTCACCTGCAGGTTATCTCTGATGATCACCTCGGAATTCCGGCCGTCAAGGTCCGAGCAGCCGATGGTCTTGTCAGTGATGTCGGACCAGTAGACTTTCCCTGTGGGGATATTAATGAACGTTTGGTTGATGAATTTTGGATCAAGCTCATCGTAGAATTTTTAATCTTGGCATTAACATATGTGACCCACCACCCCAAAACCAGGCGGAAGTCGGCAAATGCCATATATCTTATTTAAAAACTTTAAAATGCCAGAAATTCAATTGTGTATTAAAAATCTCCCATATCAAAAAAGAAAATGACTTCCGCCTGGTTTTGGGGTGGTGGGTCACATATAATGAAAGAATGCTTGAAAGAAAAAAGATTGCGAAAGGTCGTGGCAAGCGTATTTCTTAGAAAGAAAAGAACAAACAAATATTTAAAAACAAATTAAAGCGTTGAAAATATATACATTAAAAAAAAAAAAAAATAATTTTAAAAATAAATTAATGTTAAAATAAAATTTGAAAATAAATAAATTAACCGACTGACCGACCTACACAGCCTATATCTCACCTTGCACAACGTCTACATCCACTGCAATGGCTTTGCGTACGCCCTCCGGCAGAATCTGCACGTCGGCGTAGTAAGGCACGTCCAGCGAAATCTGTCGGATATCAGTGCGGCGGGCGACCATCAGGAAATCGTTCATCCCTGTCACATGACAACAAAGAAAATGTTCTCCTCTGATAAACTCGAACCTGGGCTGATTTTACCCTTTTGAATCCGGACGGCAGCCATAGCCTCAGTTTGAAAAAGACGACCTGGCCGGTTGACGTCTACAGGCGCATTCCTGCTCATACTCAATCCATTCATGTTTCAACCATATTGTTCTTGAATGGGAGTGTAATGAATAGATGGAGCTTTTTCAAACAAAGCTTTCATTCACACGAAAGGGGGCTCCGAGTGCGATGAATAGGACCACTCTATTCAGTGGTGCCTATTGTTTGAGCTTGGCTACACAGCCCCGATCATAGCATACAGCACCCCGTCAATAACAGCCGAAAAACAACAAGGGTGTTGTGCCATGTCGAGCCAATTTGGTATACGTAGGGAAAGCATTAATGCTTTTTTATGAATAGGATAGCCAGTGGCGTTCTTACCCAGTTCACAGGTATGGCCGTCACCCAGGAGCCTGATGCCAACGGTGCAAGCACAGCTGTAGCCTCTAGCAATGGGAGACATCAGACAGATATCACTACAACCGCCATTATTCACCAAGCAGGGAGATGAGACTGTGTGGTTGAGATAAAATTGAAAACAAATTTCAATCAGTTTCGGACAAAATATGAGAGCGAGGAAAGAAATATCCAATCTTTATGCAGTTGCTTAACACACGAATAGCACAGACAATTTTTGCGAAGCAAATGCAGGTTACCAGTCTCTTTATGAAAGGAGTGGGGAGGGGCCAGATGGGGGAGGAGCTTGGCAAACCAGCCTCTCTGTACGAAAGATGGGGGAGGGGCCAGATGAGGGAGGAGCTAGGAAAAACAAAACCTCTGTGTGTGAAGGATGGGGGGACTAAATGGGGAGGAGCTAGGCAAATTAACCTCTCTTTATGAAGGATGGGGGACTGGATGGGGGAGGAGCTAGGCAAATCAACCTCTCTGTATGAAGGATGGGGGACTGGATGGGGGACTGGATGGGGGACTGGATGGGGGACTGGATGGGGGACTGGATGGGGGACTGGATGGGGGACTGGATGGGGGACTGGATGGGGGACTGGATGGGGGACTGGATGGGGGACTGGATGGGGGACTGGATGGGGGACTGGATGGGGGACTGGATGGGGGACTGGATGGGGATGGACTGGATGGGGGAAAAGCTTGATAAACGTGCCTCTCCCCCTACAAAATGAAGAATGAGGGGGCCAGTTGGGAGAGCTACATGCAGGTCAAACAACCCCTCTGTCTGTTTGAAAAAAAAGAGGAACAACCAGACTGGGGTAGGGAAGGAGCTAGCTTAACCAACCTTTTTGTCGCCGTCTGCTGTAGACGTGTATGTCCATCAAGTCCTCCAGACCGCTGGTCAGGATGGTCCGAGAGCCGCCGGTGATCTTATCAGCGCTCTCAATGCTCAGGCTTTGCCAGTCCGTCCAGTAGATTCTCTCCTCGAAGATGGTAAGGCCGAAGGGGTGAGGGATCTGGGCACTTATCAGGGTCTGGGTGGAACCGAGACAAAAATTAACAAACACCCATACAAAACTTCAGTAAAGCATTGGGAATCCCATTTTCAATATCAAATTGCTGCTTTGACTTTCAAATTTGTGATCTGTGAGATAGCTTGTTATAATTACGCCTGGAACTGTTGCAAATAAAATGGCCCACAAATGAAAAGTCTTGTTAAGTGTCTACCCGACTATGAAATAACCGGGACATGATTGAAATAACCGGTGTCATGAAAAAAATTCCCTCCTTTTTTTCTATTTTAAGCATCCACAGCTCTCCTACAACGGTTTTTATTCTGGGTCACTTTCACACCTCTAAGGCACACAAAGTTCCGCCCCTGCTTAAACTGAATTTTCAGCCATCCAACATTGATTCAATATTGTTAAAGTGTTTATTTGACCACTAAACGTGAGCTGATTTTCTTATTTTATCAATGTCAAACATGAGGGATTTTTTTTTTATCAATGCCATTTAAACTTTCGTATTGCTAACAAATACCAATTATTTATTTTTCAGGGTAAAACTTTAAGAAAGCATGGAGAAAACATCTTTAAAGGGGTCTGGGCAGAGGGACGGATTGTACCTGTCTCCCACTTCCGTCCAAATTTGCAAACTCGATCTTCTTGGTGCCTGCGTCCGTCCAGAAGAGCCTCTTAAGATCATAGTCCAGGGCCAAACCGTTGGGCCATATCAGATCCTGGTAGACCAAGGCGACGCGACTGGTTCCGTCCATGCCAGCCCGTTCTATCTTTGGGTTGGCGCCCCAGTCGGTCCAATACATGTACCTGGGGAGAAGGAAACGCACAAGATGCGTGTTACGAACAAGTTTGGGGTCATGCTGGTGTATTGTACTGCCTTCTCTGTGACCAGGTTATACTACATTGTTGTTTTTTGCGCAAGTTCACCATAAACATGGTTAAAAGTTACTCACGGTACAGTGAGTTGGTCTTACAAAAGGTGGAAGTTACCCCGCCTGGGTCTATAGGTCTGAAAATTGAGATAATTTCTTTGGTATCTATTAAAGATTTATCCTCTATTTAGATCTGAACCCAGGAAAACCGTAAGGGTGGTGGGGCTGGCAACCTAAAATGTGTTGTGGGCTTTCATCACCCTTTCCTTACCACATTGTTTATTGGCTTATCTTCCCCCAGTACCACATTCTTTGTTCAGTCAAGCATAAAACCACTCAAGCAGAAAAAGCTTGTAGAATGGTTGTATTTTCAACCAAAGATTTCACCCTCAAGAATTGATTGAAAATGAAAATGTAGTGCGTAAAGTTTGTTGCATGAACATTTCTTTTTCATATGATGTAAAAATTAAAGTCATAACTTCTAAAATAGCAAAGTTACGGCTGTTTTCTCTTCTGGGCCCACTCTATCAAACAGGAAAGTTGTTTGTCGCATCAACCAATGGCACTCCATACACATAACTCTACAGAGAAACTTCGGATACAGTTTTCTCAAAATATCGTAATGGCGACACATGAATTTGATAGCACCACTGCAAAGATCTAAACAAGCTCTTTCTGTTGGTATAAAGATCATGTATGGACAGCGAAAAACACAAGCACTACAGTTCATTGAAACATGGTGAATATATTTGTTGTTTGGATACTCTGGTGTGTGGTTTCCTTGTCGAGTAAACTCGACATTGGGGTAAGGAAAGGGTTAACCTAGAGTGGCTTTTAGCCTTGTATTGGGTGACAAGGCTAAACAAAAACAAGTCGTCACCCACCTTGAGACTGGATCTACGAGGATATCCCTGGGCCTGTCTAGATCCTCCCACAGCAGCACACCCCTCATGCTACCGTCATAGTCCGAGATCTCTATCCTGTCCGTCCCAGCCTCCGTCCAGTACAGCTTCTTGGTGACCCAGTCCACCGCCAGGCCAGCGGGGCTTTCAAGACTAACCGTCACTATCACCTGGGAGTTAAGATAAGGGGAAAAAACTGAAACTGACAGTGGAACAGAGAGGATAAACATACACTCCCCCACGAGGAAAGAACATGCTGCATGGACAAGTAAACGAGTGAAAAAACAACAGTGTAGAAATGAGGTTAAGGTGTATATTATACAGTGGTGTGCAAAATTATTCAAATTATTCAAATTATTTCGTATTTTAGGTACTTTAGTTGTTTGTGATGAAATGGCAATCAATATACCAATGTACATTCAAATGAAACCCTCTGGAATGAACTTCAGAAGACTTGGAACAGCATTAGTGTAGGAACTCTCAGGAAATATATAGACACTATGCCTGAAAGATGTGCCGCAGTGATTGCTGCCAAGGGTGGACACACCAAATATTAGAGTAAAGTTTGATAAAAAAGATGGTAGGACTGGCAGATACTAATGTGAGCTACATGTATGCTCACAACATTTACCTTTTCTATTTAACCCCTTGAGTACGTTTTTTTTACGGGAGACGTCGGGGTGTCGCGGCGGCTCTGGCAGCCAAGCGAAACGGCCACAACATGTTTGTGCAGTCAAGCGTAACATACACAATAATCCAACAATGGATTGGAACTGCACAAACAGCGGCAAATGGCGTCATCCGACCTGGTGGCACTTTTTTGTTTACGCCATATGGCGTCATCCGTACGCAAGTGGTTAATGAGGTGCTGGTATGCCAATACGGGCTTGTGCAGCCAAGCGTAATGCACACATTAGGCAAACAATGGATTGAGTACTGACAGGAATGCGCATATAAACTGCGACCATGGCCTTCGTCCGTATTCAAGAGGTTAAAGTATCTAGGGCTGGAAAGATTTTGTTTACAGAAAACCTGTGATGAAAAACTTATCGGAGGATCCTTATTTTTCTCTCTGGAACTGAAGTATAAATCAGCTCACTTGTGAATTACATGCATCAGGGATGCCAGTAGGTCTTGGCTGCAGGGCCGAAAAAAAATTGCGTGTCCGGAATCTGGGCCACGCTACAATTACATAGGCCTATGCGTAATACATGTACAATTGTACATTGACTGTACAATAAACTTCGCCTTTATTTTTACGAAGTGCTGGATATATTTTTCCAATGAGAATGTTTCCAAAGCGAACGTAGATCTAACATACAACAATGAACAGTACTAGTATACGCAATCACATCGTAGATGTTCAATACGCTATGCATAATCATTTCAACTTCCATTTTGACAACGATCCCCACTGTTGTTATTCCGCCATGTTGTATACACGCTGCACACGCTCGCGAAACCATTGGATACACGAACATAAGTGGTTCCCTACTTTGACTGCGTAAAGTGAATACGGGATGCATGGGGGATCAACGAAATCAGCAATCTCTGTGGAACTAAACTTGACCAAGTCGTCGATTGATTGGATTTTGTTCTGCATGCACATTGTGTGTACGCACCAGTGGTACGCAACGTACACATAAATTGTGACTGTCCTCACAGACTGGAATTTACCAGTTGCGTGAACATAGTATGTAAGTCTAGTGTCCACTGCATACGTATGCAGGACACTACTTATACAGTGCCCCGCGCTATGTGTAAATCGAATCGTTGTACATGTGTATTAATTGCGGCATAGCGCATGAAGGTAGGATCAGGAAAGCGCTGTATGGTCTTACGGTAAAACTTGTACATGTATTAATATTGCCGAAGGCCAGAGGTTTTTCACAAAAATATGAAAAAGCCAGAATTCCGGCAATTGCCGGAAGTCTGGCATCCCTGATGTATGCAGCAGCTAAGGGGCGGAGCCACCGTTTTTAATGGGGGGCAGTCAGGCCAAAGAGATGTATTTTTGTCAATGCAATAAACATGAGCCCTTTTCCTTACGGCAAATATTAAAGTGCCTTGGAGTGTCTACGGAAGGATCGGACAAACCTACCTCTTGCTCCGAGCCGTCCCACTTGGCCCTGTTGATCGTATCGTCCACCACGTCCGTCCAGAAGATAAGCTCCTCTTCGTTGTCCCAGTCCAGGGCCACGGCGCTGTCAAGGTCTCGCAGGGGGATGACCACATCCGTCCGGTCTTCCGTGTCGAAGGAGATGCGGCGGATGTCTTTGCCGCCGGCAAACAACAGGAAGGAGGTGATCGCTGCAGGGGGTATGAGGTAGCGACAGACGCTGGTTTGAGCAGGAATCGTTTGAGGTAGGGAGGACATTTTTTTGTGGCTTAGAAATGCCAAGGGCTAAAACCTCACAGCAGATGGTACCCAATGGTACAATGAATAATACATAGATCTACCTCAACACCCCCATCAACCAAAAAATATTACAAATAAAAAAAAAAAAAGGACAATTACTGTAAAAAAAACATTTATGTATGTAAAAAAATAAAAAATGCAAAAAAACCTACAAGGGTAAAAATAGTAAAATATAAGGAAAAAAAATAAGTTTTATAAACAAATTAAGTTTAATAAATAATACAAATATCTACAACTAAAGATATAAATCACCTTCCTTCAAATGTTCGGTAAGCACTTAAAGAGACCAACCAAAATGACATCGTCACGCCTTGTGCCTATTCAATAAAGCCTTGTGCCTATTCAGTAAGGCCAAGTGCGCTTTCAGTAATACATGACGATGTCGTTTTGGTGGTTCTGAAACAGTGCCTTCCCAAATGTTCACCATCTTGATCATTTGTTATAGTGCATAATGTATTGAATACATCAGGGTGAAATTGGCCAAAATTGAAAAATCCATGAAATCCACGAAAAATTCACGAGGACCCCAGATAAAACATAGTTTGTATTTGCCTAAAAGCACCCCCTTAAAATATCCGTTTTTGTTGGTCTATATCCACTTTTACAGGTAAAATCACCTCCAATTCCAGATTGCAAAAGAGATTCTTAAAAAATTCTAAAAATCCCGACAAAAAAATATCCTGAAATCGGGAAAAATCATGACAAATCGCACCCATGATACATTATCCAATAATGTATTGAATAATGAATGTATTGAATACATTATCCATGACAGTTGATTCAAATTTTCGGTCAGTTCTGAATATATGCATATATATTCATGAGCTGTCTGCTTGGAAAACACCCCAGGTTCATGAATATGCATGAGGTAATTGGGTACAAATTTGCAAGTGAGCTTTTAGTCAGCTTACCCTCTGCGCAGGTGGAGTCATTATACAGTCTGAAACCCGTCGGGCAAGCACAGCTAAAGCTGACCAGGTTGGGTAGGCAGAGGTGACTGCACCCTCCGTTGTCTCCACCACATCTGTTTGTAGCTGATTTGTCATTAATACAAAAACAAAATGATCAGATGCAAAGCTTACAGGTAGTGTACACGATTGGTAATCCTCCCAATTTCTTTTTTACTGAATTATTACAAAATACCACGTTTAATTATTGATGGGGTGATGTCAAGAACACGGCTGTGCAGCCAAGCGTAAACACAAACAATAGGCACCACACTGAATAGAGTGGTCCTATTCATCGCACTTGAAGCCCCTCCTTTCCTGTGAATGAAAGCTTTGGTTGAAAAAGCTCCATCTATTCATTACACTCCCATTCAAGAACAATGTAGTTGAAATGGATTGAGCATGCACAGAAATGTGCCTATAAAAGTCAACTGGCCAGGTTGTCCGTTTTAAACAGCGGATATCTTCCTCATGTCCATGTCCTCCCTATCACGGAATGGAATCTTCTAATCTTGTGTACACGATTGGTCAAATTCAAATAGGGACATACCATCGGGCTGTCTCTGGGGGTGCAAGGAGTGGATATCCATGGGGAAGTGGAGTTGGCCTTGGATCATCTCGATGCCCGTCCCGGTGAATTTGTTGGCGCTGTTGATGCTCTTGGTGTGCCAATCCGTCCAGTAGATGAAGTCCTCAAACAAGGTGATGGCAAACGGGTGCGGTAGACCTGCAAGCAAAAATTGGACAAGTCGGAGTTCATGGTATAAAATTTACAAAAGCCCCAAGGATAATAAACCTTTTCGACATTCTCAAAGCATCATGGGAACTGCATCAGCCCTAACTGGCATTGGAAGAGCAAGCACATTAGAACGGACGTGATTGGTCGCATTGGTCACATGTTCGTTGTCATGCTTGCAAAAATCCTCTTCTGATTGGCTATAATGTGACATTATTAGCTGTTCTAATTCCAGAAATTTGCATTCATCAGTAACTGGTACCCTGAGAGTGATTCCCCAATTATTTCCTTTATTTTTATTGCCATTTAAAATTGATTTTTCTGATTATTATTTTCCTCATGTTCCATGCAAAGATATGTGAAAAGGGTATCGCTCAACTCATGACAGATATTTAGCATAAAATCAATTAATATTTGGACTGGTTCACAGTGCCATAGGTTTGTGTATAAATTACATGGTTTGTTTGGCTTCCAAACCCACAATGCATTGAGAATGTCGAAAAGGTATATTGACAATAGAGAAAGTAACTTAGTTTAATATAAAATGAGTCTATTTTCAAAGTGAACAAAGAAACTGGCAGGAGCGGGATTCGAACCTGCAACCTCCGGGTTACCGTACCGGCGCTCTACCAACTGAGCTATCTTGCCCTATGTTGGCGGTCTCCCAAATTGTCAGTATCTTTGTTCGGGTGGGCTCTAGTCAGAAGTCATAAACCCAGAATGGGAGACCGCCAACATAGGGCAAGATAGCTCAGTTGGTAGAGCGCCGCTACGGTAACCCGGAGGTCGCAGGTTCGAATCCCGCTCCTTCCAGTTTCTTTGTTCACTTTGAAAATGTATTCAAATTTACCTAGTCAGTTTCCCTTGTGGATTGTTTGAAGAATAAAATGAGTCTGTTAGAGGGGGGGGGGGCAATAGATGCAAAAGCTTGTAAACAACTTTAACACATCGACTTAAAATTTATCACAGAAATTGTACGGTAATTTTGACTAGGTAATTCAATTGTCAAAGTGAACAAGTCTATTTCATTAACCCGAACATCCTAGGCATTTACTTGGAGTAAAGTACACTATACTACAAAATACTACACAATTTCTCATGTGCCAGTGTAGTATTAAGAGTACTGCATACTACAGTTTACTACTAGTAGTATTTTGTAGCTTTAGGTGAGGTTAGGGTTAATACTACATGAGCTATACAATGGTGTGCAAAACTATTCAAACACTTGATATTACTGAAGAAATTGATATTTAATGCCTTTACAATGCCTGGTTTACATTTTTCACCTGTATTAAATAGGAAAGGTAATTGTTGTGAGCATACATGTAGCTCACATTAGTATCTGCCAGTCCTACCATCTTTTTTTATCAAACTTTAATCTAATATTTGGTGTGTCCACCCTTGGCAGCAATCACTGCGGCACATCTTTCGGGCATAGTGTCTATATATTTCCTGAGAGTTTCTACACTAATGCTGTTCCAAGTCTTCTGAAGTTCATAGACAACTTCGCAAATACCGCCTTGTTGAGACGTCACAATGGTAAAAAGGCATTGTGGGAAGGAAAAAGCAGTCTCATTCCTTCCCACAATCCCTTTTAACCATTGTGACGTACGTCTCAATCAGGCGGTATTTATATTTGCGAAGGGTTTCATTTGAATGTACATTGGTATATTGATTACCATTTCATTACAAACAACTAAAGTACCTAAAATGTGCCAAGTGTTCAAACAATTGTACACACCATTGTACATTAATTTAAAGTGGAGTCACTCATCTGCATAAATAAATAAGTTGACATTTTTGGGGGTACACAAGATGGAGTTATAAACTTGCTTGCCAGAATAAAGCCTGGTTCATACTTCATGCGAATGCGAAGCGAATTTATGACGTCAACACCAAATATTCGCGGTGCGAATTTGCAAAAGTTGAACACATTTCAACTTGTGCGAAGCTTCGCTGCGAATGTTTCATGACGCCAAATTCGCTTCACATTCGCATGAAGTATGAACCAGGTTTTATTTGGAACCGGAGGGGAATTTCCCCTTGTTATTTTGCCCAAAACAGTTTTTCTGCAGGTTTTTCCCCCATCCCGTAAATCAGCGAGAGCTTGGCTGATTTCCATAACTTGACTTATCTGCAGTTTCACATTTTTTTGCCAGAAACAATTTGTGTACTTATTTTCACAGCGTAAATTTCCTACCTTGATTTATGATCGCCTTTCGATGAGATCCGTCCAGGTTGGCACTCTCGATAACGTGGTGCTTTGCGTCAACCCAGTAGAGTTTCTGTGTGGTGTAGTCTACGGTTAGACCGTTGGGCCAGAATAGACTGGTATTGGCTATGATACTGCGGGAGCTACCATCCATGCCGGCGGCCTCGATCTTTGGTACGCTACCCCAGTCAGTCCAGAACATGGAACTGGAGGGGCCAAGAAGTAAACGAAAAATGCAATGATTCCATGACCCTACTTCACACAAAATTTGTAGACGCCAGGGAATTATCAGGTCGGAGAACTAGACTAGCCGGCCTGCACCCAAACAAGCAAAGCAAGCAAAGTCTGTCACGAGCCAATGTGGCCCAACAGGCCGGCGTTTATCTCCGGTTTCAGTAGCATGAAACGACTGAGAATATTTCTATTCCCCTTGGATGGGATGCTAGTCCATCGCAGGTTACTCCCCAGCTAATGCCGGTACCCATTTATACTCCTGGGTGGAGAGAGGCAAGCGGGGATGAAGTAGCTTGCCCAAGGACACAACATATGGCCAGTAGTGGGATTCGAACCCCGGACCCTCTGAGCATGAGTCACAAATCCTTACCACTAGACCACACATTCCCACAATTGCCAACTAAACTTGGAGGCAGTATTTTTTAAAAAGGCAGTTTTTTGCACAATGTGTGACATGCGAAAGTTGAGGTGTTTTTTCACCCTTTGAAATTTGGATCGATACTTAAGTTATCACGATCCCTGCTCCAAGTCGACTCCAGAAATCGGGCGTCACCCAAGCCTAGTTACAAATGACACTTACCCCTGCTCTGGATGCACCACAAGGGCCCTCGGTTTTTCCAGATCTTTCCATATGAGAACACGACGCTGACTCCCATCCAGGTTACTGACTTCAATCCTAGACGTGCCCGAGTCAGTCCAGTACAGCTTCCTGCCGATCCAGTCCACGGCAATACCACCTGGGAGAAACAAGATCGTGGTTGATTTGTGGATATCTGGAGATCTGACTTGTGTTTGACTTGTGACTGGCTTGTAGCCGACTTGTAATTAAGTTGTGAATGTCTGGTGCTATTACTCATGATTGACTTGACTTTTGACCGACTTGTGACTGGACTTGGAACTGCCTTATGACTTGAAATCAACTTATAATAGACTTGTGAATATCTAGTGATTTGGCTGGCCTGCGGCTGGCCTGCGGCTGGCCTGCGGCTGGCCTGCGGCTGGCCTGCGGCTGGCCTGCGGCTGGCCTGCGGCTGGCCTGCGGCTGGCCTGCGGCTGGCCTGCGGCTGGCCTGCGGCTGGCCTGCAAGCTTGCGGATGGCTTGCAAGCTTGCGGATGGCTTGCAAGCTTGCGGATGGCTTGCAGATGGTTTGCGGATGGCTTGCAATTCACTGGTAATTGACTTGTGACTGGCTTGTGACTCGCTCGATGGCAACTCCGCCTTGATTCTCCTAACTCACCTGGGCTCTCCAGGCCTGTCGTGATGATGCTCTGGACTCCCGTCCCGTTCAGATACACCCGCATGATGCTATCTAAGGTCACGTCCGACCAGAAGACCAACTCTTCGCTGATCAAGTAGTCCAGGGCAATAGCGTTCTCTAGGTTTACCAGAATCGACGTGTAGCGGAAATTGTTGGGTTCCAGGCGGCGGATGTCGATACGATTGGCAAACAGGAGGTAAGGTTCTGGACCTTCATGACAGGGAGGCACACAGTTTTGTTAATAATAATAATAATAATAATAATAATAATAATAATAATAATAATAATAATAATTAGAAATCTCCTGGATGCGGCAAATGGGCGACTCTTCCCGAAATAACCTTATTGGGGCGACACGAGTGTCGCCCTTTTAGAGCACTTTCCCCACGCGCCTTACTAAAAAACACTCCAAAGGGGCGACTTTAACAATAGGGCGACACCAAATTGTCGCCCTATTCGACCAGGTCACCCTAACCCACTCTTTTCCAGGATTATGTGTCGCCCTAACCGGCAATTGAGGAAAATTATAAATCTCCTGGATGCGGCAAATGGGCGACTCTTCCTAAAAAAACCTTATTGGGGCGACACGAGTGTCGCCCTTTTAGAGCACTTTCCCAACGCGCCTTACTAAAAAACACTCCAAAGGGGCGACTTTAACAATAGGGCGACACCAAATTGTCGCCCTATTCGACCAGGTCACCCTAACCCACTCTTTTCCAGGATTATGTGTCGCCCTAACCGGCAATTGAGGAAAATTATTATTATTAGAATAACCCTAGATGGGACAGTTGGGAGACATTCCCATAGACTTGTGCACAACTTTTTTTCCGACTTTGATGTAACCTAACCCAAATATCCCCTATCCTACCCCCACGAATTTTGGTGTACTAATTTTTTGGACCATTCTCTATCGATATAACTCACTTCCGACAGTAAAATTCTCACTCCTTAAGGGGGCTGGGTACTTAGGGAGACATGAAAATGTCTCCCTAAGTACCCTTGTCTCCCTAAGTGATGATTATGAACTACTAAATGTCTCCCTAATATCCTGAATAGACTAATTATTATTACTACGCATGCCGCAAACGGGCCACACTATCCCAAAAAACCCTATTGGGGCGACAGCAGTGTCGCCCCATTAGAGCACTTTCCCCAAGCACCCTACAAAAAAGCACTCCAAAGGGGCGACTCTTTAATAGGGCGACAGTTATGTGTCGCCCTATTCACCGCGGTCACCCCAACCCACTCTTTTCTAGGATTATGTGTCGCCCCATCAGGCAAGGAGTAGAATAATGGTATTTATTAAGCGCAAATTTGATGTAACATATTCAAATGCGCTGTACAACAACAAACTGGGCATAAAAACTAGTAATAAATAGAATACATTAAAATCACTAAATACATTATAAATTACAAATCAGGCTCAGAAATACATCATTAGAAAAAAATATCACATACATGTTCGAGTAAAATTCATTGTGTTCCCGGAATATATTACTTACAATAAATAGAAATACTTACAATAAAACCCATTACAAATCAAAAGCATTTGACAAAAAGATGAGTTTTCAGCAGCGTCTTAAAACGGCTTAAACTGGTGGCATTGCTCACATAAGCCGGTAACTTATTCCACAGCGAAGGGGCAGCATAATGAAGAGCCTGATCACCGAAGTTAAAATATTATCTTTAAGCAAACTTGAATCCTCAGTCCTGATTGGTCGATCCTTGGCAACAGTGTGATATTATACCTAATGGTACGGTCCCGTATTGCCACTCTGCACGTTGCGCTGTTTTAACTCTGTGTATTGTGCTAAATGTCGTACGCAAAATGCTGTACGCATTTGTTGTACATTCTGTAGTGTACACGATTGGTAATTCTCAAATTTTTGTTTTTACTGAATTATTACGAAATACCTTACTAGACTGTAAATTAATAGTAGTCTCAATCATCCTGTGAAATTATGGCACCAGGTGTGCTGTCGTTGTCAAGAAAAGTGGAAATTTATATCGTCTTCCAACGATTTCCAGCTGGAAATCGTTGGGAAAACTGCCCTGTAGCCTTTACGGACGAGTGGCGCGCTGGACATGCTGGCATTCAGGGCACGTCACGTGTCCAGCTGGTAGCCACGCGCGCCTTGACTAAAGGCTATCATCCGCCGGACGGTTGAAAACGAGCGCCGTTTTTCTCTCGGTTTTCCCGCCATCCAACAATGCAAAACTTTGAACAGGTGAGTGGAACGATATTTCCTATAACATACTAACCCCCAAATCCGCCCATTTTTGAAAATTGCAACAATGACCAATCATGTACACGGCCTTTAATGGACAGCGTTTAATTTCCATCTTTGCTACACATCAAGTTTGCCCTATTACCACCTTCAATTCAACTCCCCCCCCCCCTAACCACACTCCTTTGTCCAGTTCCCCAGCTTCAACCTTCATCTTAATCCCTCCCCTCCTTCATCCTTACCCAAACCACACTTCTTTGTTCCTGTCTTCCTGGCTGTCCTTTCCTCTCCCTTTGATGTTTACCCACTGCCATGCTCCTTTGCATCCCTCTTTTGTGTTTCTCCACCCACCCCCTCATGCATGTGTGTTTCCTACTTGTACTCTGTCATTCGCCTTGGAGAAAGAACTTGCTTAAGTTCGAAACATCAGGCCAGCTAATATTTTGATTTGTATATTTCAGGTCCATTCAGTCAGTCAGCAGTTTGCAGCAGTTTTATTCATTTTCAAGTTTGCTTGAAGATAAATTCGTTATCCAACTCGTGCTCGTGGAACACAAAATAAAGTCTTGCGTCCCACATACCACTCGACCTTTGGGTATGTGGGACGCAGACGCACTGTTTCATTCGCACTCGTGGGATAACTAATAATAAATGAACATACATTGACATGGGACATCTAGACCCTGTGTACAGTAATGGTACTCTCCGACTGACAGATACCCCGTCAGACATGGCGATACATACCTTGTGCCTTGCACGTTGTGCCATCGAGTCTCAGTTCGTATCCCACAATGCAGGAACACTCAAACGATCCATTGGTGTTGATGCATTTCTGACTGCAGATTCCTTCCTCTTCTGCCTGGCATTCATCCACATCTAAAAAAAAATTAATAATAATAATAATAATAATAATAATTATAATTACCGGCGATGGGTCATTAGGGAGACTTTCCCATAGACTTGTGCACAACTTTTTTTCCGACTTTAATGTAACCTAACCCAACTTTCCCCTTATCCTACCCCCACGAATTTCGGTATATTTATGTTTTGGACCATCCTCTATCGATACAACCCAGTTCCGACAGTAAAATTCTCAATATTTAAAGGGGCTGTGACATTAGGGAGACATTTCAATGTCTCCCTAATGTCACTAGTCTCCTTAAGGTAATAAGAATGATGACAAAATGTCTCCTTAAGGGACCATTAACAGGTATAATTATAATTATTTATTATTTATTCTGTGTAGACACAGAGTGGAACTTTTGTCTGGCTGTCATTGATGGGATGCTGGTATGCCAGGATCTGGGGCCAATCTCATAAAGCTGTTAAGCACACAAATTTGCTTAGCATGCAAATGCTTCCTTGATAAAAACTGGATTACCAACCAGATTTCCATGTGTGGAATATTGCTTTTGACTGGCATTCAGCTGTTGCTTGCTTAATTTAGCATGAAAATTACATGGACTTTTGGCTGGTAACCTGTTTTCACTAAGCAAGACATTTTCATGCTAAGCAAATTTTTGTGCTCAACAGCTTTATGAAATAGGCCCCAGGGCTGTGCAGCCAAGCGTACATGCAAACAATGGGCACCACACTGAATAGAGTGGTCCTATTCATCGCACTTGGAGCCCCGAAAAAGCTCCATCTATTATTACACTCAAGAACAATATACATTATACATGTAGTTGAAACATGAATGGATTGAGTATGCACAGTAATGCACCTATAGACGTCAACCGGCCAGGTGGTCTTTTTCAAACCACGGCTATGACCGTCGTATTCAAGGGGTTAATGGGGGTGTTTAAATAAGGGAATAAATATGTGCTGGGCTGGTTTTAAACGTACGTTTAAAACCGCCTTGGGGCCTGGGCGCTTGATAATGACCCGAGCCGAAGGCGAGGATCATTATCAGCGTTCAGGCCCCAAGGCGGTTTTAAACGTACGTTTAAAACCGGCCCAGCACATATTTATTCCCATTCATAAAATACCTTTTTGTATAATTAAGCAAAAACCCCAGAAAATTATAAATTTCCAATGATTTTGTTCAATTTGTTTCACCTTGGTTTGTAAAACACCCCTTCAGCTATTTAATGGTTCGTGCCACGCGCGAGTAGTGCTAAACATGTCCTTATATGGAAATTGACGCGCGCACGACGCGCTCGCCAGGTGGTGCAGAACGCAGCAGTGCCGGTGTAGCGTGAAATTATGGACTCTAAATACGGACGCAATGGTAGTATTGCGCTTGCGTTATTAGGAGAGTGACTGGTCGCCCGAGTGTTCAACCAATAAAATGGACCAGATTTTGTAGGACTCTACATTTCGTGTGACACCGAAAAAAATGTTTAAAACCGCGCCGTGTTTAAACAACTTCCAGCCGTGTTTAAACAACCGTTTAAACACACCCACGTGACAGGCTCTCGACCAATAGGGATAGTGAAACTCGCTGAGGCATTTATGAATAGCAAATATTAATGTTTGTGCAAAGCAAAAAGATGTTTTTTGCAGGGCATGAAAATTTGCAAAGCAATGTTTTCTGGAATTTCTGCTTTGCAGTTCTGTGATATTAAGGCCTTTCCCTCAGCACGTCTGGTTCCCAGACTTCCTCACCTGCGCACTGCTTGCCATCCTCACTGATTAGGTAACCTTGCCTACAGGAGCAGCGAACACCGGGATCCAGGACCTCGCAGAGATGGCCGCAGCCGCCGTTATCGGAGCCGCAAGATATTCTGGTCGGGTCATCCGAGTCTGAAACAAAATTTAGACGAAAATGTCAGTGTGTGAGTTCTTCGAAATGGATGTACACCATTGCAATGTACGTACGGAGGCCATATATGGGCCTCCTAGCAACCGCATGTTTCCATTTTTGGTTGCAAATTTTAGGATATGCTAGACAAGAGTTTTTCAGTAAAAATGTTAAAATCCAAAAATCGAGCAACTTCCATCTTATTTCTATGAGTTATATTGCACATAGCTCTGAAGAGTTGGACTATGTTTCTTGAAAACCGAGGCGTGACCAAAATTTCATGGATGTAGTCGAGTCCATCACAAGTCTTTGCAAGTCCCTGCAAGTCCCTGCAAGTCCCTGCAAGTCCCTACAAGTCCCTGCAAGTCCCTGCAAGTCCCTGCAAGTCCATCACAAGCACTCCAGTCCTAATCCCAATCACAAGCTATTCAAATGAGCTTTTGACAAAGGCATTCCTTTGTCATTGTTTATCCAGTTACTTGTGACCGGCTTTATGAAAGGACTTCTGACTGGACTTGCGAAAGGACTTGCAGGAACTCGACTACAACTCTGCAAAATTTGCCAAGCTTGAAGCAAAGCGGTCGGACTTACAGCACGGCTGCACTGGGCGTTCATCACTGCTGTCGCCACAGTCGTCGAGACCGTTGCAAACTTTGGACAAGCCGATACACTTGCGATTCTTGCATTGGAACTGGTCGGCGGAGCATACTCTACTCGTGCTGTTGGCTGTAACAGTTACAAGAGGAAAACGACAGGCATGGATGCATTAACCAGTTCGCGTCGGATGACGTGTATACACGCAAAGGTTTTGCGGTATTCGGAACGGATGACTGATAAACACGTACTCGAGCGAGGCCGGAAATATCTGTCAGCGACCCACTCGCAGCGAGCGAGGCCAGAAATATCAGGGTGTGCTACCCGCAGATTACGGCCTGATTCCGCCTGAACCCGGCTGGCATCGAGGTTCGTGAAAAAAAATCCCGTGCCTGGGAACAGTGAATGTTAAAATAATCCCGGCATGTCCTTAGCATGGACAAAATCTAATTACCGGGGGTGAGATTGGCCAAAAATGAAAAAATCCACAAAATCTGCAGTGTTTGGGGTCGCCGAGGATCCCAGAGCAACGTTTTTATTGGTCTATATTATACAAACACCTCAGGAATTCCAGATTTCAAAAGATCTTCTTTGAAGGTTCTGAAATCAGTAAAAATCCTTACAAAAACTCTGAAAAATCAGAGCAACATTTGTATTGGTCTATATTATACAAACAGCTCAGAAATTCTTGATTTCAAAAGATATTCTTTGAAGGTTCTGAAATCAGTAAAAATCCTGACAAAAACTCTGAAAAATCAGAGCAACATTTGTATTGGTCTATATTATACAAACAGCTCAGAAATTCTTGATTTCAAAAGATATTCTTTGAAGGTTCTGAAATCAGTAAAAATCCTGACAAAAAATCTGAAAAATCCGGAATTTTTTTTAGTCATGGCACGGACATACGGACTTTAACTACTTGAGTACAGTTATTACAGTGAGGTGCCGGGGTGCCATGTCGGCTTTGCAGCCAAGCAAAACGGACACAAAAAGCTTTTGCAGCCAAGCGTAATGAACAAAATAATCCAACAATGGACTGAAAATGCAGAAATGGCGTCTATAGACATCATCCAGCCTGGTGGCAATGTTTTTGGGCACCATTTGGTGTCTTCCGTACGCAAGGGGTTAACTACATGACACTGTCTGGTCAACAAGGAAAGAGAATTGACCATTTAAACATGTTAAATTTAACTGTTTGCAGCGCACACTTTTCTATACAATAAGTGGGTCGACTTACAGCAATCTTCCTCATCGCTGTTGTCAGAGCAGTCTGGTTCCCCATCACATTTCCATGTAAGTCTTATGCACCGTCCGGTGGTACACTGGAACTGGTCACCGGAGCAGGTGTGTTCAGCTAGTTGGATACAAAAAAGAAATTCCTCAATCAAATAGCATTTAAATCTAAACAAAAAACAACAAAAATGAACAATGGTCATTTTTTCTTGAGGACCATTCCTTTATTAAGACAACATTATTTGTAGACAGTGTTCAAACTTTGTGTGATTCAAAATAAGTTTGTGAAATATAAACAAATGTGAAACTTTTAGCTCAATCCGTCATCCAAGTCATAAGAAAATAGTGAAAAACCGTCTTGTTTTCACAGTGATTCTGTGCACGTTCATATGTGCATATTTCCATTGTAGATGTGCCATCTCTATAAACCACGGGTGAAATTGGCAAAAAAATGAAAAATCCACGAAATCCACGAAAAATTACGAAATATTTACGAAAAATCAAAAAAAATCAAAAAAAAATCCACGAGGATCCCAGATCAACATATAGTTTGTATTTGCCTAAAGGCACCCCCCTTAAAATATCCGATTTTTATTGGTTTATATAAAAATTCAATGTAAGGTTTCATACAAACAAAAAATAAATAACTAAATAAAGACAATTCGATCCATTTCAAACTCTGTTCTGACTCGAAAGACCCAACCCCCTGGCGGTGTTTTGAAAACAATGCGTCAACAAAAATGCAGTGAATGGAAAGTATCAATAATGTGGTCGGCCAACACTGTTTGTATCTTATCTATAGCTATCTTGTTGCTTAGTATAATCTGTCAATGGAATGTGAACTGCGACGAACCTCGTGTTGTGGCAAATGTCGGGGAAACACGCTGCGCTATCACTTCAAGTACCATAAGCGGTACAACCTCAAAATAAATTCATGAACACGGAAAATACATATACAGACAAGAGAGATCAAGTTCTGTGAATTCATTTAACTTGCAGAGATCTTCTTTCTCCAACGATGTTTATTTGGCATTTTTACAATGTCAGATCTGACTAGGAACTGCAGTGCGCTCTGCAGTGTTATGCTAAATGTTGGTCGGCCATAATGCATAGACTGGTTGCCGCATTTCCATCATGACTTCTTTGGTACATTAAGTGGGCGGAGCGGCGGGAACCAGTACAGCATTGCTGAATTGAGCATTACACACGTGTACGTGTTTTCATCACACTAATAGGAAATCATGCACCGAAGGGAACTTGTAATCGCGAAGGGAACTTGCCAACATTATTTTAGGGTCGTGGTCGTAAGGGTAGATCGGGTAACCGGAAGCAGAACTATTTTTGCGGGGGCCTTAGCGGCCACACGGTGCACACAAGGACATTACATTAGACAGTGTTTTTTTTTCTGAACGGTCCACTTTCGGGTACCCGAGAACCGAACCAGTGTGGCGTTCGGGTACCCGGATCCAAAATTACCCGTGAACGCACAGCCCTACTTAAAAGAATACCGTCACACAAACCACAAGGGAAACTGACTAGTTAATTAAAATGAATTTTTCAAAGTGAACAAAGAAAACTGGCAGGATTTGAAACTGCGATCTCCGAGATACTGCACCAGCGCTCTACCAACTGAGCTATCTCGCCCTATATATATTTTTTTTCACCACACTTGGACGGTGCTTATAAAAAATTAAAGGAGGCGTAACTCACGACATTCCTGCTCATCTGACAAGTCTTCGCAGTCGTAGTCCCCGTCACAGCGCCACCGCCCGTAAATGCACGTGTCGTCCCCACAGGTGAACTCGTCTTCCGTGCACATCATATTCGTGCCATCACTCTCTGGGATTATTAAAGACATATTATTTTGCATGCGTCTGCTGTATCAAGAACATTACGGGTGCGTAAAATGTTCTGATAACAAGAAACCAATCTCCAGCCTGCATTTTTGCAGTAACTATTTTATAAGTGTCAAGGATTTGACAGACGGGAACAATAAGCCTCCGTCCACAAAAAGTTACTGTCAACAAAAATGCGGCATTTGACACTGCTAAGCGCCGTAACCAGAGTCGTATCTGTACGTGCATACATATTTTTTTGAATATTCAAACCGGCAAAAAGATATTTGAATATTCTGTTGACGATTTGGGACAGCCCTAAGTCACTGACTAAGAGTTGTATGTGTTAAAGATGATGTTGATTGCTGAAAGAAGTCTGCGTGATTTTTTAGTTTTATGTAGATTGCGTATTGTAAAATAAAACAGCCAATTATTTCTGCCTGGAAATATCAAAAAAGTGACTTTTGAGAGCTATAATTAGCCTCTGCACAAACTACAGGCCTAATACAAAATGGGCACAAAACGGACTAAAAATGCACGAATGGAAAACCAGCTTTACAGAGAAAATTACAGAGAATTAAAATGCTCCAATATCTGGTTTAGTAAAAAAGAATACTTACCACAGTTTGCTTCGTCGCTTGAATCTCTACAATCGTTATCTCCGTCGCAGACATAATCCTTCAGGATGCAGTTGTCACTCTCACACTGGAACTGGCCAGGAAGACACAAGCTAGCGCTATCCGCTGTGCCAAATATGCAAGATTGCGTTCAGGTCAGGTCGCTTGCGTAGTACTTTCATACCAATTTGTTGTTGTTGTATTCACTTATTTGAACATTCTCAATTTTATTTCAAATACCTGTATTTATTTTTTGGGCAGTACTTTTTGCTGTTTCTTTTTAGTGTTAATCAGCCAGTTCGGTAGCTCAAAGGTCAAAGGTTATTCGGGATAAAATTTCTGACGTAATGTCATGCCATGTTACGCGAAAGCGCATTCTGATTGAATTTAACACGTGCGCGTTGTGCGACCACCTTTTGCGTTCACACGCTGGCGTTAGGTCACGCGGGTCATTCGGGATAAAATGGTATTGTGCACATGCGCAGTTGAAATACCGAACTGGCTTATAGACCTAAGACATAATGACGTAATGGCTTTGTTTACATGTGCGCTTTCCTATGGGAGCCAGGTCAGGACGCCAGACAATCGTCCCCACATGGCTCCCATAGGAAAGCGCACATGTAAACAAAGCATGACGTCATTACATCTTGAGTCTATTTATTTTATTGGTTGTTTCTTTTACATGTTAATTTTGATTTTGGCAAAGTGATTTACGTGAAGCTGGGGTGACATGAAAAATCCACGAAATCCACGAAAAATCCAGAAGGAACCCAGATCAGCATAAAGTTTGTATTTGCCTAAAGGCACCCCCTTAAAATATCCGTTTTCATTGGTCTATATCCACTTTTACAGGTAAAAACACCTTTAGGACAACACCTCAGGAATTCCAGATTGTAGAAGAGATTCTTTAAAAATTATAAAAATCCCGAAAAAAAATCCTGAAATCAGAAAAATATCCTGACAAATCTCATCCCTGGTGAAGGGAATAGATACTTTTGTATAGACTTACAGCACGAAGACTCGTCGGACATATCGTGGCAATCTGGATCCCCATCACACACCCACAAAGCCGATATACATCCACCGGCTAAACAGGAGAACTCGGACGCCTGGCACGACTGGGCTGCTATATGAGAAAAACAGGCGTAAAGATTTCCCAGCACTATACTTTGATTTTCCATACTTCGTCTGCCTTTTTTTGGGGTAAAAATACATGCTATTCATAAGATGGAATTTGCGTTGGGATGATGTAAATTCATGTATTCCATAAACACTGTATACTCAGTGTTGTCCCGAGAGATTATTTGGAGAAAAAATAATCGAGTCGAGTGGCAAGACATCTGCACTAGAAAGCAGGAGGTCGTGGGTTCGAGTCCCACCCGAGTGATTTTTTTCTCCAAATAATGTCTTGGGACAACACTGAGTATACAGTGTTTATGAAATACGTCGGTGAAGGGCAAAACCTAATATTAAAAAAAATACATGCAAAAATGCCTGTGATGTTTACTGGTTGATGTGCTAACCTTTGTTTAACCCCTTAAGTATGGTTGGCTCTGGCAGCCAAGCGAAACGGACACAATGTGCTTGTGCAGTCAAGCGTAACATACATACTATTCCAACAATGGATTGAAACTGCACAAACAGCAGCAAATGGCGTCATCCAGCCTGGTGCCACTGTTGTTTTTGCGCCATTTGGCGTCCTCCGTACGCAAGGGGTTAATAAACTGTTTTGGTTTGTTTCAACATAATCACAGAAAAAGTTGTTCTCCAGGAGTAAGTTGCGTACACGATGGAGAAGACCAAGTTTCTAAAAGCATCAGGGATAAAAGTCACTCAGGGTAAGGGGTTACCGATCAGAGGTGGGTGGGTTCGCAACATTTCAAATTGCCAACCCTACCACCCTTACGTTTCCTGGGCCCAGATATAAATAGAGGATAGTTCTTCAACAGATTCCAGAGAAATTATCCAAAAAATACCAACTTAAAACTACAGTGGAGCGCTGTTGCCTGATGGCTTAGTGTACTGGACTCAAGATCTCGGTGATACTGCAGATTGTGGGTTTGAGACTGGCTGGGGGGGGGGGGGGGGGGGTCATGGTGCTTGTGTCCTTGAGCAAGGCACTTTGCCACAAGTTGCTTCTCTCCACCCAGGAGTAAATGGGTACCTGTGAGAGCAGTGATGGCTATTTGTTTGATTAGCTCATGTGCGCTTAACTTGTAGCCGGGACTGTATACTCCCCAGGGAAAGTGGGAACAAGTTTTCACGCCTTTTCACAAAGTAGGAAAACATTTTCACACGTTTTCACAGAATTCTTTTTAAAAATTGTCCATTCCCTTTCGCAGTGTTAACTTTCAATTGCAATTTACTGTACATGTTGAGCTTCAAGAAGTTCGAGGGCCCTATCTTCAGGAGTAAACTTACGACAGATTTCATCGGAGCCATCTCCGCAGTCGTCTTCCCCATCACACACCCACCGGTTCCTGATGCACTTGTTATTTGAGCACTGAAACTTACTCCGCCCCTCACATTCCTCCGCAGCTGTTGAGAAACAACAAAAATGAGGCTTTGAGGCAAGGTCGGAATTCCGTACTACGCTGAATAAATTCTTCTCTTACAATCACTCCTTCACCGGAGATCTGTTGCTACTCTTAAGTTGTTTCCGCACTGGACTTTTTTGGGAAGGTTTTACTGAGACGATGGTAAAATATAAAAATGGTCAAATGTGACCACTGTCTGCACTTGGACTTTCGACATGGGAAAATTTTACCGAGACCGTGGTAGAAGTAACCGAGCTGTCAGTATGAACAGCATGCGTGGTGTCCCTGTGTAGCATGACCTCGTGCTCAGGCTGGATGTACGCTTTCCTGAGCCGCTTACATGTACCTACTCGCACTGTCCGCACTGGACTTATCGTCTCGGGAAAAGTTACCTGGTCAGTTTTCCTGGGCAGCAGTTGCCCAGTAGAAGTAACCGCTGGACTCAGGAAAAGTAACTGAGAGGAAAACGTCCCAAGACTGGACTTAAAATGGGAAAAGTACCCATCGTCTCGGTAAGCTTTACCAAAAAAGGCCAGTGCGGACAGGGCTTTAGTTTGTTCTATAGATATTTTCATGGTAAATGTTCCAACGGCTTGTCCAGCTTGGTTCCTCCAGTTAGGGTGTTTGAGCGTGAAAATCGGCTTTCCGCCTGTTCCCACCAATATACTCTAGCTGTACCTAGATATAGAACAAATTATGCCAATAGCTTTTTCCCTCGTTCTGTATCTCTATGGAATTCTTCGCCTGGTGCATGTTTCCCTCCAACTTATGATCTTTCCTGCTTCAAGAGGAATATTAATTCCTACCTCTTGTATCTTTGATTCTTTTTCCTTTTGTAAATTATACATGTAATATGAAATGCTCCCTAACCTGCTATGAGGCCTAATAGTTATTTCCAGCACTCAGCAAACAGCAGTTAAGCGGCACCACCCAGGCCAGAGAGAGTCCGAGCCTCTTTCACAAGTATTTTCCGGACTGAGAAAAATGTTTCAGGCAATTCAGCAGACTAGCAGAACGCCTAGGTCTACTTACGGCAATTGGTTTCATCCGATACATCGCCGCAGTCGTTGTCGGTGTCGCACACCCAGCTCTGCGGAATGCACCTCCCGTTGCCGCACGCAAACTGATCCGATGAACAAGTCGGTAGCGCTTTTGAAATAAAATGGATAGTTACATTAAAAATTCATGAGAGAAACTCAGGCCAAGGCTTAAAAAATTGGGGGAGAAAAGAAAACAATGACGGATTTTGATGCCAGATTAGTCATTCTAGATAACTTTTAATTGCCAAACATGTCTAATAAATCCAATCATTTCAGTTATGCTATAAAGTGTATTGACAGTAGTCAGAAGGTTTCTGAAAGTGCTTTGATTTTTCAAACATTTTGCAATTATATCTACCGGAGTGCTACCCCAAGTCTTAGTTGCAACAATTAAATACTTAGATACATGTACATTAAATACTTCATTTTATAATTTGGCATAATTTTCTATTCTGATGCTTGCAAAGGTTGTTCCATGTATATTACGCAAGCAGCTTCATGAAGTAATGGGTCCAAGCCACAATGGACAAATCTGTTAACTGCGTCATTACTGGTGTTGCTCTGAATTTAATAAACCCGTGTGTCCTGAATGTTATTGATGAGGATCCATTACCCCTTGGGCGCGGTATTTTACGGTAGACGCCAGGGTGTCGCGGCGGTTCTGGCAGCCAAATCGAACCGCTACAATATGTTTGTGCAGTCAAACGTATCATAAACAATAATCTAACAATGGATTGAAACTGCACAAACAGCGGCCAGTGGCATCATCTGGCCTGGTGACACTGCTTTTTTGGCGCCCACAGGCGTCATCCGTACACAAGGGGTTAGTCGGACACTTTTGATAGAAGTGACATTTAATTGATTGTACACGAACCATCGGTACCGATGGTTCGTGTACAAATCAGAATGAGCCAATAAGGAAACAGCGCCCATGGTTTGTGCACTGACGGATGTAGCCAATAAGAGAGTAAACAATTACTTACGATCCCCGCCCATGCAGCGATCAAGCTCCAGGATTACGTAACTTTAGATGCTGTTTATCTAAAGTTACGTAATCCTGGAGCTTGATCGTGCACAATCAATTAAATGTCACTTCTATCGAGAGTGTCCGAGTAATGTCATTTATGTACATGTAAGAATGGGCTGTACAGCCAAGTGATGATTATGCAAACAACAGGCACCACGTTGAATCATGGAGGAAGAGTAGTCCTATTCATTGCACTTGGAGCCCCCTTTCGTATGAGTGAAAGCTTTTTTGGAAAAAGCTCCATCTATTTATTAAGACCAATATAGTTGAAACATGAATGGAGTATACGCAGGAATGCGCATATAGACAACAACCGGCCAAGTGGTCTTTTTCAAACAATGGCTACGGCCATTGTCCGTATTCAAAAGGTTAAAGTGCACTTACTGCATCCGTCTTCGTCCTCTCCATCGCTGCAGTCGCTGTCACCGTCGCAGCGCCACTGCGGCGGGATGCATGTGCACTCTCCCGTCACCTTGTGCGTGCAGCTGAACTCATTGTGCTTGCAGTGGCAAGCTGCAGGTTGGGCTGTTGCTGACAGGCAACCTGCAGGTAGCGACCAAAAAGAATTGAGACCATTTGTGAGAAAAGGTTTTTCTCTCTGGCAAACACTATGGTTGTAAAATATGTAAAAATGTACATGTACACAGGCGATAGTAGAAATTTGGCACCAAATGTACAGAAAGAACAAATTACACACACAAGCCAATTTCTGGTAATAACTTACAAAAGACTTCACGTTTCTGGGTACTAGCGATACATGTACAGGGTGTCCTTTAAAAAAGTATTTCAGTACGTTTCATAACTGTCTTGTTTGTTAAGTCATCCATGGCAATGACATAATGAACCTTATACCATTGAACAGAGGACATTCTACCCTTTTAGAAGACATTGGTCTTTTTCTGAAATATTCAGTAGTTTTGTGATAATATGAATGTTAAAATGGGTATACTTTTTTAAGGACACCCTGTATAGTACATACATGTGTACATGTACGTGTATACACGAGTTGCCCCTCGATGTCAACTGAACAGATTTTCACCACTCTGCCTTTGCTGACTTTTTGTACCTCCCTAGATTAAAATATGTGATTACATCACATCTTGCCAAGTCACAGATTTCATTCAGGCTACACCAGGGGGCCACTAAAGGAGGATCATCCCCTCTCCTTTATTGTGTCTTGACTTTATTGGGGGTTCTTCCCTAAGGGGGGCCTTTAGAGTGGAAGAATGAGGTGGGACTAACGATAATCCTGGGAAATTACTCTGGTACAAAAGTACAAAATACAAAAATGTACACACACTCAGATCGTGGCTGACATGGTGTACGTGCACTGTATATATCTCCGAGGACAAGAGAAGAAAGGAAACACAAAGAAAACTTTCAGTCCTCGAACGTAGAGTCTTTTGTTGAAATCGGTCCTCGAACGTAAGGATACGTGCTTAGTCTATGGGGGTTGGTTATATTAAAGGAACAATAGGAAACACAAAGCATTGTCCTCGGACGTATTGGGGAAGTACGACTGCGTGTACACACGTGTGTACACGTACAAGGTTTACATGAACCTGTGCAAGATGGGCCGAGTGTTACATTTCTTCAACTTGGTTTTGAGTTTCTACATATGACCGAGTTTTGAGCTGATTTTTCAAGTCTTGAGTTGACTTTTGTAGTTGACTTTTGTAGTTTTGAGTTGACTACTGAGTGTTGAGTTGACTATTGAGTGTCGAGTTGACTATTGAGTGTCGAGTTGACTTTTGAGTGTTGAGTTGACTTTTGAGTGTTGAGTTGCTTTTGAGTGTTGAGTTGACTTTTCAAGTTTGAACTGAATATAAATTCTAGTTTTTAGTTCACTTTGGGTTTTGAGTTGGCTAAGCAACAAGAAATGCTCCTTGGTCAATTCATCTAGCTGCTGTGCAAAATTCTGCTAATAATTGCACTAGTAGAATGCCACTATGTTGGGATCGAGGATGTACGTATTGTCCCCGCAACTAAATCGGTATGTGCTGTATTACATGTATACCCTGGACGAATACAATAAAACCGTCCATTTAGTGACTTAATTCGTCAAACAATCCACAAGGGAGACCGCCAACATAGGGCAAGATAGCTCAGTTGGTACAGCGCCGGTACGGTAACCCGGAGGTCGCAGGTTCGAATCCCGCACCTGCCAGCTTCTTTGTTCACTTTGAAAAAAACATTTAGCGACTTGATTTCAAGTCTAAAATTGCCCTGAAATCCCCCCAAATTTAATCTCTTTGGTTAGTTATCTTACCAATTTCTAGGGTCCGAGCGTAAAAATTCAACCATAATGTGCAATATTCACGAAGAAATGAGAAAAACTGAAGCATCAACATCCGGACATTCAAACTGGCCCCGGCGCCGCACATACATTTTTGTACATCAGCCTAGAGCAAGTTCGATCAAGGACTATAGTTAACCATAGTTCGACTAACCCTGATCGAACGCACGCTTGTCGACGATGGTTGGACTAGTCTAGTCAACGATTCGCGACCAGCCTACCGAGGTTGGTCGCGTCGCTGGTTACCAATAGCCGTTTTAATAGCACAGTGCAGAGAGGACCAGTTATCAGAAAAATGGCGAAAAAACGTAAATATTCAGCTGCAGTAAACGATCGTTTTTTGTTACTTTGTCTTTCTTTTAACATGTTAAAATAATGCACACGTTACCACTTGTGACATTGTTGATATACTGAGCAAATATCGTCCGTGTCGCTTTCATCTATGAACTCGTCAAAAACGTAAAAAGAACTGGCCACCGCCATTTTCTCATGGTCGCGTTGACATGACAATAGTTCGACTAGAGTCGTTCGCACTTCAACTTCAGTGCTCATGCGCGACGTACGTCACGAACCAACCACTAGTTAACCATTGGTCCCTGATCGAACTTGCTCCTAGCTGTACGCAACAAAAGCGCCAAGGACACCACTCTGAATTCCAACCGTCCGACTTTTCCAAACCAAATTGGCTTCCCCAAAATTATTTAAATCAAGTACATTAGTACAGATTCTACTTCGAATGATCTTTTCAACTATAGAACTTGGCCCCCCCCCCCTCCCACCCCCACAATGTGTCCCTTTATGATGCAAGTAAAATTTTACTTAAATATTTTCTGCTCTCCTTTACAGTACGCAATACTTGTGTAAGTAATAAATCTAATGACACAATACCCATACCTTATTGTGTATTTGTACCCTGGTGAATATTGCTTTGACATGATTTATGCCCAGACTTGTAACTTTTGTCCCTGGTAATTGGGTTTGTCAGTAACACATTTTCTGGGCACCTGGGATACAAGAAAAGATGAATTACTGACTGCAGGTGGGCCGTGTACATGTATCTGCTAAAATCTGGCTACTTTAATTGTACTGTTTACATTACACAAAATGTACACACGCAGTCGTACTTTCCCAATACTTCCGAAGACAATGCTTTGTTTCCTATTGTTCCTTTAATATAACCCAACCCCATAGACTAAAGCACGTATTTTTTACTTCCGAGGACCAATTTCAACAAAAGACCGACTTGCGAGGACTGAAAGGTTCCTTTGTATTTTCTTTCTCCTCTTGTCCTCGGACGTATACATACAGAACCTGTACACTTATTTAGGGTTTCTATGCAGCAAATTTTATTCAAACTTAACAATATCTTTCAAATTTAAAAGGAATTTAGAAGTAACATTTTTGCAGCAAATTCAAGTTGGAAAACATCTAGAACCGCTGTCAAAAATAGCTACATGTATGCTTCATCGGCACGTCATGTACACCGAGTTTTGAACACATTTAATTGGTGCATTTTCCTGTATCTTGCTTATAGGCAACAAGTTGTGTTCTTTAGCTCAAGTGCGATATTAAGTAAAAATGCAGACCTCTATACAATGTACATTGTACATATTATTTGTCAAGCTTTCCATACATAGGTCTGCGTGTAAACATGGATGCCCCATCAGCACAAGTTACACATGTAGGCGCTTTAGTAATTTACATGCACTTTTTTTTTATGGAAGTCACTCAATACAAGGCTAAAAGCCACTCTAGGTAAAGGGCTGAAACAGTGGAGTTGGCTACACAAATGTACATGGACATTTCCACACTAACGGGGTAGAATTGATAGCAAATTTTGGATTAGAGAGGGGGACACTGCAGGGTACAGCAAAGCAAGATATTTTGTTTAGTTGTTTCCTGTACATTCCCGAGGCCTTAATGATCATGTGTACAACAAATATAGAGGACTTTCTCTGTACTTTAGAAATTACAGGGGTCGTCGTAAATAATTACGTACGTAACAAAGACAGAATTTTTACTACAAATTGACAGGACACTAATTATCATGTGCATGAATCTACCCAAATGTCATCTCATTCATATTAATAACCCATTTAGGGGTGCTAACAGCCACAATAAACACAATTTTGTTAATAGTCTTTAAGACACTTATAGGTAACGTACGTAACGTGGACAGAACATGTTGTGACAAGTTATGTCCACGTTACGTACGTAATATTCTGTACATAATAACCTGTAACATCTTAAATATACAGTAGATTGTCTTGGTTTTTACAGGTAACAATGCTGTAGGGATAAGAATGAAAAGGCACAATATTTGATAAAGATATTTAATGTAATTATAACTTTCTATCAATATTAACAAATTGTCTGTCCATGTTTAATACATACGTAGCATTGTGAGCATACATATGTGTGTTGTCAAATTTGCCTGGAAAGTCTTCAATTCTTGGTGAGCACAATCCTCAACGATGGGGTGGGTATGTACAAGTGGAAAAGAGGACAAACAACTGGATATTATTATCCTGCTTCATTTCCCAATCCCATGTCACACTTTTGTACCCCTTTAATGTGGAAATGTACATTTTATAGTTTGCAGCCCCGCCACCATTAGTTTTCCTGGGTCCATCTCTAAATAGAGGATACAGCTTCAACAGATACCAAAGAAATGATCCCAATTTTCAGACCTGCAAACCCAGGCCGGGTAACTTCCACCGATGGTAAGACCAACGCAAAGGGGGAGGTGAGTTGATATTTGATAATTTCTCTGGAATCTGTTGAAGAATTATCTTCTATTTACACGTAAGGGTGGTAGGGTTGGCAATTCAAATCGACCCAGGCGGGGTAACTTTACTGAGTAAGCATTTTCCCACACTTTCTTCACCATGAACTGAACAGGAGCGAAAACAAAACTTGAACACACTTGGAAGCTCATCCCAAACTTGTAAAAATGTCTGGCACTCCGCAGCGAACAGGGCATCCATCGTGTTAGGGGTTAAGGTCTGTACGATATCCAGCTGGTGAATATAAATTGCACGCTCTAGGAGCAACGCTTGATATTGGAAAGGCTAGGACCCCAACAGCCGAGGACATGCTGTGACGGGACATTTCACAAATTGATATTACATGTATGCAACATTCTCACAGGACAAATCACAGGTCCCGATCAAACAGTCCAACGAGGTGTTGTCTTATCACCAGTTTACCCAATCACCACAGGTGTCTTTACAGAAAGGAGAAGGCCCTTTTAAAATTTTCTTCCTGTTTTTTTTTTTAGAGCCTACCAGCTGTTTTTCAAAGATGGATGCTGGTTGTTTTTACTTCTTTTTTCAATATGGCTATGACCAATGGTGGAGCCTACAATGTATGTGTACGGTACTAGATCAATTCAAAACATCATGTGAATGTACCATGTACATCAATCGGGAGGAATTTATTTTTTCCTTTTCACGTTTTATGTGGTTTGGTTTTTTTCCAAGATGGCCAACGGTTTGTTGTTGTTTTTGGTCTTTTGTTATTTGTTTGATTAGAATTTTTTTTATGGCTACCACTGACAATGGAACCTACCAAAATGATGCAAAACGTGTTATGTACACATGTACATATGTAGATAAACTGGGACGAACATTGTACAATGTATATTTTCTGTTAGCGCGATCTCGATCCAAAAAAGAAGCAAGCAGGATGCTAAACATTACTTTTTTTACCCCTTTTGTTTTTACTCGTTCTTTTTTCAGTAGACACAGGGCTTGAATTTTATCAAATATCCACAAGACCATCGAGCTAGAAGTACAAGTCATCCACTCGACCAGAGAAAGTTCTTCAAGACCAGTGTCTATCAAAACTCACACAAAATAAATTTAAAAAATTGATATCCCTGTTACACCTGACCCGTGTAATTTCCAACAAGTATCATTCAAATTGACTTCACACTATTTTTTACTTGTTTGGCAGGTACTTTGCTTAACATAATCACTCTTGGAGATAGAAGGCATTAAAGAATGTGTCCTGGATTGCAAAATCTTATTCATGTCAGATGTATCTGGGACACCAAAATTGGACCCCAAATTTATAGAATGACCCAGGTGTACTGTTAATGCCTTGAACCCGTTTATATATAATGAGGCGCCGGGGTGCTGGCTTGTGCAGCCAAGCAAAACGGACACAAGAGGCTTGTGCAGCCAAGCGTTACATACACAATAATCCAACAATGGATTGAAACTGCAGAGATTGCGTGTATAGATGTCATCTGGTCATTTATTTTTTGACATGTATAGACATCATCCGTCTTCAAGGGTTTAACTATATTTTAAATTCGATCCAATTTTGTTTTTCTATTTGGAAATTTTCCAAGTAAACAAGGCAGACTTCACTCATTCAAAGTATGGAATCCCAGATTCAATTTTAATTTAAAATGTATCAGATTTTTTGGAAAGAAAAATCGCCAGCCCACATGATCATCATGTAGTTAATTAGTTCTGGTGTTTTCCAGACCGAATACATGTAGGCCTACATTTTTTTTGTACATGTGAATTACTGGATTCGATCCAATGGTGCAGTGTGAATTTTGAGCCGTGAACCATAATTTTAGCACAAGCAATATGTTCCACAATAGAATATTCTGTAACAGCCGTCTTCAGTAAAAGGAATGATATGGCTTTCACAAAAATTTCCTTTTACAAAAGTGATAGTAACAGTACACTCCAAATGCCATTTTGCATCAATTGATACCCGATACGGTGTAATGATTTTCCTGGCTCCAATGCAGATTCGTTATTGTTACCAGGAAAGCCTTCACTGCATGGGTGGTTTTTTCCGGGGACTTTTTGTGACAAGACTGAAAGAGGAGTATATATTTTAACAATAATTACTTGTAATCTTGTCAATGGGCTCACCAGATTTCGGGGAGAGTACTTCAATGGTGTTCAGGTAACCGTAACCAGGGAAACTAAACAGTTTCTCAATGCCTTCAGTGTATGGTCCTTTCCTAGGGTCTTTTTGAAGGTCCTATACGTACTCAACCAAATGCCATGACATTTACATTATTGGTACCTGGATAAAGAATTTCGTTGGTTGGACTCATGTACATGTATGGTATGATCTACATGTACAGCAAAAAAAGTGCATGCTATTCACATACATGTACATGTAGGTGGTGCACTGTACAATTTAATTAATGCACCTATCAATTGTTCCCCCTCCTCCCCCCCCCCCCCCCCACACACACAAACAGTCATGTAAACGGGTGCAATCATGGACCTCCCATTGTTCCTCTTTTGTTTATACTCTAACTTTTTCGGAAGGCCTCCCATTGGTTTTGTACATGATTTTCAATCGTGGACCTTGACACAATCGCGGACCCTATTGTCCTCTTTGTTAAAGGTCCACGGTCTGAATAGCTATACAAACGCACACTATCCCACCCCCAAAGTGGGATTATTATTTTGGAAAAGACTAATTTAGACCCTAACCCTGTTGAATCCAACAGGATCCAACAATTTGATATTCCTGTTGGACCCTGTTGGATTGAGCAGCTACATTTAACTCATAATGTTACAATCCTGTTGGATTCAGCAGGCAACAGAAAAATATGCCACAGTTGAATTCTGTTGGATTTAGCAGGCAAGTCATTTTTTATGACATGTTGGACTATGTTGGATTGAGCAGAAAACTCATATGAGTCACTGTTTGACTCTGTTGGATTTAGCAGGGTAGTCCTGGTGAATCATTAGGGGGTAAGGGTTTTAAATTACACCTCACCCCTGGGGCACCATTCTCCAATCAAATAAGGACCAAATTAAGTCCCCACCCTTGGCAATGAAAATTTACCAACCCCGACATCCAGGGGTGGGGCAATGCAGGAGGGAGGGGAGAACAATTCATAGCTACATATCTTGATGTTCATTTCTTTATGCTGAGTTACATGTATTTTATGAAATTTTTTACGTAAGTTTAGAAAACAAATTTCAACTCCCCCCCCCTCCCTCCCAACAGAGGGACTGCAGTACTTTTTCACGCCTTGAGGATTCATAATGCATACAACTTCACCACACACAAAAACTAGACATTTCTTTAATCCTTGTACTACATGTACTAAACAAGATTCATCCATTGTACAAAACAACCACATGTCCTTGTCAAAATATTATCACCTGCTCTCTGTCAAATGAATTGTGTTTAATCACAGAGCAAAAAACACAGATTAGGCTTGCAATGTACATTGTACACATGCACGTGTACTTCAATGTGTCGGCCTACCCTTGAGATCATTCCTGTCTGAGCAGGCACATCAGCTCATAAATCAAGGGTTACCATGGCATCTCAGGCATGCGGTCCAAGATTGCTGCAACTTTATTTGGGCAACTGTGACAGACCCACTGTCATTACATTTAAAGGTAACATACATGTACAGCATTTGCTTTTGCTGTCATTTTCAAAAAGGGGGGTCCTACACTACACAATCGCCCATGTAGATGCTGGGAAAACAAAGAGAAAACAACTGCTGTTCTTGTAGTCTGGTTATCCCTGACCTTACTTCAGAGAAAACAGGTCGGGGGAACTAGCCCAATCACCGATTGCAAACAAAATGTGGACTATTCTAAATTTGGTACATTATAGGGGCAGTATTTGGAAAAAAAACTCAGGTTTTTTCCCAATGATGGTCAGCCGACCATCACTGGAAATTGATACAAAAAATATACTTTTCTTGAAAATGACAGCACACCATGATTTCACAGGGTGCTTGAGACTATGGCTGCGTCCGAATCGCTTGTCTAGGGCTATTGTCTAGGTGTTCGTCTATTACAACTACGCGTGATGTAGCCGTAGCTGTATAGCTCTAGATGCCCATTTTGGACACGGCCTATTATTTACTTTCAAGTAAGGTATTTCATAATACTTCAGCAGTTTTGTTTGTAGATGTTTGCAAATGTTGTGTATATTACATCGTACCTTTAAGGTCGGACAATTAATCTTGGCTTGTTGAGACTACATGTCAGCTGGCTCAGAGTACAGTGCAGGGTCAATCCATGGGACTGCCCTTCATTTCTAACTGTTTGCCCAAGGCTTCGGTGAGAAAAAAATTCACAGGCTTAATTGGGAAGGTTTCGAACCTACGACCTCCTGCTTATCCCAGTCGGGTTGGTCCATAGTTCTTTCCATTGGGGCGTGCAAGTCTGACAACGTCACGATCACTCTTCAACACTTTTTATGTGAATGTCTTTGTACAATGCTTTTAGACACCATGCTCAGACAGACCATTTAGACATTTTTAGAAAGATGTTTTAGAGATTTTTATTTTATTACAGTACATTTTGTACATTGCAGTTGAAAGTCAATACTGTAAATGGGAATGGGACATTTTGTTATCAGATTTTACCTTCGCATCCACATTTCGCATTTCCCACACAGCGTTTTTCCCCCTGCGAATTCAAGTGGGAAATTATTTTCGCACTTTTGAGAAAAGGTGTGAAAATAAAGTGTGAAGAGAAGTTCTCAGGTTAACTTTGAAATGCAATATACTATATATGTTTTTCTTTTAACTAGTTCACGTCGGGATTATTTTTCACGAACCTCGATGCCAGCAGGCGGTAATCTGCGGGTAGCACACCCTTATATTTCCGGCCTCGCTCGCTGCGAGCGGGTCGCTGACAGATATTACCGGGCCTCGATCGAGTGCATGTTTATCCGTCATCCGTTCCATATACCGCAAAACCTCTGCATGATATACACGTCATCCGACGCGAACTGGTTAAGAACCACATTTGAAACATTCTGGCCAAGCAAACCCAACTATCGAGCAACCTCAGTTTCTATAGTTCCTGGTTGCCCAGGCCAACAAGCTAATTTTCTTAATCCTGCACCCCGGTCTGTCCTTACCCACAAGCAATACGGTATGTGCATTCTCGAGCAAGTTTAGCATCGATTATTTGTCAACCACTAGCAGGCTTTCAAGCAGACCCAGATGAAAAAGTAGGAGAATAGTAGGATCAAAATTAGGATAAAAGTAGGACTATTGCAGGCTTTCAGGAGTACTTGTCGTTGATACTCAACCATGTCTACAGCATCACAAGCCTCATTGGGCATGTTCTGTATGTACTCACAACACTTTTGCTCTATCCTCAACTTCATGTACATGTACATGTACATGTACATGTAAGCTACATTTTTTGTACAATGTGTACATGTACATGTACATGTATGTAAGCTCTTGGGTGCAGGAGTACTGCAAATACTTCCAAGCCCTTCATTGTGTATGACAGTGTGTAACGCTGTTAAGAAAAATATTCAATGAGATTTCATTTTCTTTTTGAAAAAGTAGGAACAATGTGGAAAAAGTAGGAAAAATTTGGGAAAAGTAGGAGAAAATAGGAATTTCAAGAAAAAAAGTAGGAAAAGTAGGAGCAAGGTAGAAATAAATTAGGAAAAAGTAGGAAAAGTAGGAACACTTGAAAGTTTGCACTGGTCAATTTTCCATGGTAACTGATCGGAAGTTCTGGTGTATTCTTCATTATTATTTCACTAATATTTTAGTTACAATGTATCAATTAGCAATTTACACACATATGCATTTTCAACATGGACATGTTTGTAAATTTCAAACACTTCTTTTTCTTTCAAAACCATTTTAACCCTAACTCCCTATATATGTAGGTGTGTGAAAAATCATGTTGAAATTTGAGGATTCCGGACTGTCAGGGATATTAATTAATGCAGTTCGGCCCACATTTTCACAAAATCCCCCGTTAATTGTAGCAGGTTCTTTTAACCCTAACCCCCCCAGGGTGTGTGGAAATTTGTCAGCAGGGTTAGGGTTAACCCTGTGGAGTCTCAACATGGATCACATACATGTAAGGAATTTCTATTTCTATTTGATGCCTGCAGAAATGTTTGCAAACCATCAACGCACTTAAAAACTTCGTTTTCAGACAGATCTGTACAGCCTCGAGTGAGGGCCAGGGCACATGTACATGTAGTATGTAGGGCAACTTGTGAGCCACAAGTCAAAAATACTCGCTCGGAACACAAAGCTGACGTATAATTGTTCAACTAAATCTCACCATCCCACCAGCTCAACATTCAAAGCTTTCAACAAACAGCCTTTTCAGTCCAAGCCAGGGAGTGGAGAAATGTTTAGGGGGCATTTACGCTCTTCTAAAGAACTCTGCCCCCAAAACCAGCTGAAGAAATAGGGCCCCTCAGAATTTTGATTTGTTCTCGACTCTCATCACCCTGAGAATTGAAGAGGTCTGATCAATTTTCTTTTTTCTCTATCAAAATGCAAATTCCAGTTGAAGAGCCTTGCCAGCCGGCCTTGTTGAGGTTTCTCAAACCCTGTTCATTTTTCCACCCAAAAATATGAGTGCATTTATTAAATTTTAGAAATCCTTTTTCCAATTTGATTTGTAATTTTTGTTTTGTCTGAATCAAGAGCCAAATTTTATGGAATCCTAAATGGGTAGTGAAAAATTGACACTAATACAATGTGTAGGCCCAATAGCAGGAAATTCTGCACAGATAGTGCATTCACAGGTTACCAAGGAAAATAAATAATTAATCAACTGTATACATTCATCATTTTTTCAACAGTGCAATGAGTGAGAAGTTCGGCAAGAAAATAACTATAGAAGGAAAATGCACATTCACTATAAATTCACATGCACTGCCAAAAATGATTTTCTTACATTTCTTAACCCCAACAGTCCTGAATCCTCCAACTTCAATTTTTCACACCACCTAGGGTTATTACATGTAAGAAAATATTTATTTCAAGAAAAATGTTATTGTCTCACTCCCTCGAAAACTTTTTCTAGCGAGTGAGACAAGAAAACTGTTCTTGAAATAAGAAATTTTTTCTCATTTTAAGAAAACCATTTTTGGCAGATGTGAGTATCGAGTATCGTAGAATCCAAAAGCCCCACTCAAGATCATACACTTGAAGAAATGATATCCCAGACATATGTACAGTAGCAGGATCGATCATTTCAGATGTACAGTTAAGCCACAGATCAACCTTGTACTCTGCACTAATCCCAAGTGCTTAATCCCTGGCTTAAGGGCAAGATTTTGGATTAGGATACCACTGCTGCTTTAAACATCAAAGCCTTTGCAATGTGTAGAATGCAGAGGACATGAAAGCGAGTGACGACTGTTTGAGTGTACATAATGCACATGTACACAAATTCATCTGCAGGAACAAACACATGTACAGTATACATTTGTATGTAAAGGGGCCCGGAGGCGAGTTGGTCTTACCGACGGTGCAAGTTACCCCGCCTGGGTGGGTTTACGCTGTACAGTCATGGTCTGAAAATTGTGATAATTTCTTTGTAATCTGTTAAGGAATTAAATCCTCTATTTACATCTGGGGCCCAGGAAAACCATAAGAGTGGTCAGGTTGGCAAATTCAGAATGTCACCAAATCTACCACCTTTAGGTTAAAATGACTGCACGATTTTTCCGATCTGTTTATCAGTTATTCTGTAGTAAAAATATGATTTTTTTTTCAAAGTGAACAAAGAAACTGGCAGGAGCAGGATTCGAACCTGCAACTTCCGGGTTACCGTACCGGCGCTCTACCAACTAGAGCTATCTTGCCCTACACACTACGTTGGCGGTCTCCCAAATTGTCAGTATCTTTGTTCGGGTGGGCGCTAGTCAGAAGTCATAAACCCAGAATGCCTTGCAGCCAGGGATCACGCCCAATTTTACAATACAACCTGGGAAGCGACATTGTGGGGATCACTCAATGAGGATACAACTTTTTAAGTTATAATTCGTCAAAAGCCCTGTCCGCACTGGACTTATTTTGGTAAAACTTACCGAGACGATGGGAACTTTTCCCATTTTAAGTCCAGTGCAGACAGCCTAGGACGTTTTCCTCTCAGTTACTTTTCCCGAGTCCAGCGGTTACTTCTACCGGCCAACTGCTGCCCAGGAAAACTGACCAGGTAACTTTTCCCGAGACGATAAGTCCAGTGCGGACAGTGCGAGTCGGTAAAAGCGGCTCAGGAAAGCGTACATCCGGCCCGAGCGCAAGGTCATGCTTCACAGGGAAACCACGCATGCGCTTTGCATTGTTTCACCGCGGTGCGGTGCACGTGGCAAGTTTCCAAATTCCAGTGGGTCGCAATCATGGTAGATTTTATTATTGATAAAAAAGTCAGAAGTTTGATTGGTGCTAAAGACGTAGGCCTGCGTGTACACATCGGCCGGAAAAATGAAAAGGCAGGCGTGATTTGGGCCGGGGATTTGGGTCAATCGCATCAATGTAGAAAGGTCACGCAAAGCGCCCTCATGAGTCGTTATATTGACAGCTCGGTTACTTCTCCCACGGTATCGGTAAAATTTTCCCGTGTCAAAAGTCCAAGTGCGGACAGTGGTCACATTTGACCATTTTTCATTTTACTATCGTCTCAGTAAAACCTTCCCCAAAAAAAGTCCAGTGCGGACACGGCTAAACAATCCACAAGGGAAACTGACTAGGTAAATTTAAATACATTTTCAAAGTGAACAAAGAAACTGGCAGAAGCGGGATTTCAACCTGCGACCTCCGGGTTACCAGGTTGTATCGTAAAATTTGGTGTGATCCCTGGCTATACGGCATTCTGGGTTTATGACTTCTGACTAGCGCCCACCCGAACAAAGATACTGACAATTTGGGAGACCGCCAACATAGGCCAAGATAGCTCAGTTGGTAGAGCGCCGGTACGGTAACCCGGAGGTCGCAGGTTCGAATCCCGCTCCTGCCAGTTTCTTTGTTCCCTTTGAAAATGTATTCAAATTTACCTAGTCAGTTTCCCTTGTGGATTGTTTGACGAAAAAAAAATATTATTTAACAGATTATAAAAGATTGGCACATTATACTTGTACATGAAGTATGTTGTACGTCTTTTTTTTTTACCCTTACCGGCTAACGCCCTTCAATTTTTCACCACTGAGCTACCCTGCTGAATCCAACAGAATCTAACTTATGTAAGTATGAACTTTGAAGCCTGCCGAATTTGACACAATCCAACAGCTAGTTCAAAAGATCTTTCATTCACTGCACCGTTCCACAAAATCCAACAGAAATGACCCATTGTTGGATATCGTTGATGAAGCATGGTAAATTCGACAAACATTGTAATCCCAAACAAGGCTATAAGGAGCCACTCAAAGTACATGTAACTGCAATAAAAGAAGATTCAGCAGAGTAGAAGGTAGGAATTGAAATTCCACCCAAGGCAATTGAGAGCTGCATATTTTTTTGAAAAAAAGTGTTCATAAAAGTGCATGCATCCTTGATGGTGGTTGTACAATGAACCACAGATTCAAAGAACTCTTTTTTCCAAAACCTACAATGGGTCAATCCATAAATTTGGGGTCCAAAAGTGTGACATGTTTTGGTGTCCCTGTTACCCCTGACCTGTGTAATATCTCATCAAGTGTCATTAAAATTGACTTTACACTATTTACACTTGTTTAGCAGGTACTTTGCTTTACATAATCACTCTTGGAGATAGAGGGCATTGAAGAATGTGTCCTGGATTGCAAAATAGTATACATGTCACAACACCAAAAAATGTCACACTTTTGGACCCAAATTTATAGAATGTATACACGTACATTGTATCGCTTAGAACTGTTCATACAAGATTTACAACCCAGCTTCCAATGAAAAGTCACCAAGTGATTAAAAAAAAAACCACCTTAACAATCACAACAAATGACTTGGAGCCGCTACCAGAATTTTCTTAAAAGGCAAAATTTCCTGCCGGCATATAAATGGTAGCACAAATTAGGAGACCATGGTCACTCACACTACCACAAATCACCGGTATAACCACTTCCAAAATCTGGCCAGTCAGAGCAGAAAAACATCAACAATCCTATTCCTCGGTAACTACACATGTACTTAAGACAAATTTTAGCCAGGGGATGAAAAAAACAAAATCCACCATTCAGAACTACATTGTATGCAGGTTTTCTAGCATGCTTCATTGCTTCTATTTGAGAGGGAAAACAACCATTCTCTCTGTTGTACAATACAGTCGAGAACACCTTATTGGGTGCGCTCAATGGCCAAACCAGAGTGGCCAATCTTTTTGGGAAATCTGGCGGCCATTGTGTGGTCACTCTCCATTTCAAGCTGCGAGGGTCCTTTTCAGTTTTGCTTTTCTCCCTTCCCCCCCCCAACCCCCAACCCCCCCCCCCCCCCCCCCCCCCCCCCGAGCGTTTAGGCAGAACAATAATAACGGGGTAATTCTGGGGTGTTTTTGCTGGAGTAGGGGACTGAGCTGCTCAGTGTGGATGAAGGTTCGCTGTATGTACATTGTATGCAAACAATCGGGCAACAATTTTCCTACACCTGGGAACGCATCCAACAACATTGAATGTGGGAAGCCTGCCGAATCGTATGGAATCCTACAAAATCCAACAGCCACTGTACAGAACAGAAGATCTTTTCTTCACTGGTCTGGTCCAAAAGATCCAACAAAAAATTTCCATCATTTTTAATTTTGCTGGACTTGGCATAAAACGACAGCCCTGTTTGGTTAACCAGTTAGCGTCGGATGACGTGTATACATGTACACGCACTCAGCGAGGCAAGGGTCCAGCAGAAATATCTGTCAGTGACGGGCTCACAGTGAGCGAGGCCAGGGTGTGCTACTCGCAGATAAAGGCCTGAACCCGCCTGGCACCCAGGCTCGTGAAAAATAGTCCCGGCGTGAACTGGTTAACACATGTACATGTATACACTGTACACTCAAAATCTGCTCAAGTCTTCGACCAATTGAAGCATGCCAAACCTTAGTTAAACATGTCTTGGTGCAGAGTGCTACACTGCAGCTACATGTACATAAAGTTGGCCACCGGCGAGAGGCGTTTTCACAATATGTACATGTACGTTGGACCCGTGTCAAAATCTACACGGGTCAATTACGCTACCTTTTCACACTACTCAACACGGTTACACGGGTCGAACTCAACCCAGAGGTGTTTTCAAAACAGGTCGAACTTCTCTACACGGGTCGAGAGCTCTCAACCCACCTCCCCGAGCAGGGTTAGTTTCAACCCGGGTTGAGCGCTCTACATGGGTCAGTGCCGTGTTGAAAATGTTGTAGTGTGAAAAGTCAACACGTGTCGGACCCGGGTACAACACAGAGATTTTTCGTATTGTGAAAAGGCCTATAAATGATCATGCAGATTTCTAAAACCACAGGTGAGCCTGATTTAGGTCACACTGAAATGAATGAACAAAAAAAAGGAGGGTTCTTGGTAACTTTGCACTACAAATATTGTGAAGGCTTTTCAGTTAATACCCGAATGTGTCCTGGGAACTGCATTTTGACATTAGCTGAAACTTTTCATGTGAGGGCTCTTTAAACGTATTTCGTAATAATTCAGTAGTTTTTTTTTAATGTTTGCAAAAGATGTACACATACATGTACTGGACTGAAAGTAAATAGCAGTCTCAAGCATCCTGTGAAATCATGGCACCTGGAAAAGTGGACATTTATATCGTTTTCCAACGATTGTCGGCTGACAATCATTGGAAATAGTCCGGTTTCCCTACTTCCAGAACTGTAAGGTTTTCACAAACCTTACAGTTCTGCAAGTACAGTTCCCCGACCTGATAATTCCCTGACGTCTATAAATTGTTCCGTTTTGTCTAAAGTATGGTCAGGGGAAAGTACTACTAGAACAGATTTTTTCTCTCTACGCAGACTACAGTTTTCCCGGCATCTACATGTATGCACACACAGGTCAGTGTTTCAGTATTTGCTAACACCCTAATAAAATACTAACCCCCAAATCCATTTATTTCTGAAAATTACAGCAATTTTAAGCAAATGATGTACATGTACATGTACCACCTTTAACTTGTATTTCAAAATACTGCACATCTCCCACTACAAAATTTCAGCCCAGTTACTGAACCAGTGCGTCCCAGGGGTGCAGTTAGAAAAATTGGGAATTGATGTGTGTGAGTGATAGGTCAAGCTTGTAAAACATCCATTTTGCAGGATGGGGGAACAATATTGTCAAACTTGTTTACATCACAATTTGAGCTGTAAAAACCACCTGCTGAGTCTTGGTACAAAAGGAAAAAAATTGCCCCAGACTGCACATACAATGTACAGTGGTATCCCAAATTTTGGGTCAAGGGGAGACAAGATTGCACATTTCGTCCAAAAAGTATCCCCAATTTTTTGGGGCACCAGATTTCTTTTGAAAAGGTGACCTCCCAGAAATAAATTTAAAAGAAGGGGACTGGTTTTGAAGTGGTTGCACTTTCAATAAAAAAAATAAAATATATAAAAAACAACCAAAAAAACCTTTAAAAAACTAGAGATTAGCATTTGTTTATTTACAAATGTGAGGTGTTCGGAATCCAGTGTCTTTCAAGTCGTTTTCAAGTTCAATTTCGCAGACTTGTTTACAACTAGAGAGGAGCTCTTTACACCTACATGTACATGTACACATAAAAAACACCCATTCAGAGCATCGTGCAGGCTTTCGCAAGGACAACAAAAAATTGTTTGCACATGAGAGAATATCTCAGTGGGGTTTGGCACAGCAGGGATTATTTTGGGAGAAAATAAATATCAGAATATTTTGTTAAACAAGAACATTGGTGTGCGTGCATGGGGGTGTTTTTTTAAAGAGGAAGTTCAGCAGGCACTAGGCACAAAAGGGGAGTTTGTCCTATGACGTCAATTTGTTTTCTGTCCGCAGCGACGACTTTAGACAAATAGCACCAGCGGGCTGTGCTGCGCTAGAGGGACTTGATAAAAATAGTTCTCAAAAGTCACTTTTTTGTTTGATTTTACAATATGCAATATATACATAAAAAAATAAAAAATGACGCAGACTTCTCTCAGCAATCAACAACATCTTTAAGAAATTTTTATAGTCAATACAATTAATACGTACATACTTTTGTACATCAACAAAAGTGTTCAAAAACCCAATTACACAGTATCCCACGATTGAGCGCAGATACTGTATGGGTTATAAATTGTCCAGATGCCAATTACAATAAAACTAAACAAGCCACGCCAAGTGCTGAAAGGTATGGGCTTTTTCTCATTCCCGATGTAACATTTGGGGAAAATTAATTTAAACGCATTGTTTTTTTAAAGGAGAAGGCCAATTTTTTGCATAGATCCTGTCAGGCAATATTGTCTATAACCGTGTCCGAATTACTTGGCTGCGGCTTGAAATTACATACATGTCTATGGTAGTGGCTGCAGCCACATCACATAGACTTGTGTGTAATTTCAAGCCGTAGCCAAGTAATTCGGACACAACCTAACATGACCACCCCTTATTTTCAAAATGGCTTCTGTCAATAGTGGAGTAAAACCAAATCAATTCAAGAGACGCTACAAATCGGAGAAAATGCAAATATAAAAACATTATTATAAAAATGTTTAAAAGGAAGCAAGCCAGGGGGCCAAACATTTTTTTTCACTAGGCCTTAAGTTGGGTTTCTTTTAAAAGAAATTTAAGTCCCCAAGAATGTCAATGTTTAGACTTCATGGGAATGTCAATGTGATGGGCTTAGAGATTGTTTCCTTCACAGGGCATCTTGGAAACTTTAAACAATCAACAACAAGGAGTGCATGTTTAGATTTTTCTGATGGAAACGCCCTTCACGAGTATGGGCATGGAATGGCCAACTCAAAATAAATTAACAAAATAAGCTGTTCGAAAATGTTGGGCCAGCATTTGTATCCAGTCAGTCAGCAGTTTGCAGCAGTTGAACTCATTTTCAAAATACACAAAATGTAAAATTGAAAGAGTCAAGTTTTGAGCAATGCTTGCACTGATGGACATACACAATTTATTAAAAAATTTAATAGTACAATTTAGTTAAATCTTACAATTATTCTGCATGGTGCACTCGAACGTTTAAACCCCTAAAATATTTTCTCTCTGACCGTAGTTTGTATTTAGTGTATTTACATTATAACGCAGCTGGCAATAATTTTCTATCTTCATTGCTGGTAGTGGTAATAATAAACATTTTTTTATTTTTATTTATTTATTTATTATTCGGCATTTAGCCGGGATAGCCCACGAAAGTCTTTCGACTTATTTCCAGTGGGGTCCCATATAATGATAGAAGATGAGGAAGGAAGTTTACAGTTTTAGACGTGGGAGGAAAACCCCAGAGAATAATTCTGGAGAAAACCCACGGAATCAGGTAGGGACTGAAAACCCAATCCACATGTTGGCCCCAGCCGGGATTCAAACCGGGGTCACAGTGGTGGAAGGCGAGGAAAGTACCACTACACCAACCTGATCCCCCCAACTTGGATCTAAATTACCAAATTAAACTTGAGAAATTGCCATCTTACAAGTTTCCAGAGTTTCCTGCTAGGAAAGAGACACATGAGGGTTCCACAATTTACTAAATTACACCAAAATGGCAAAATCACTTGATACAGTATATGTAGTTCCTAAGGGGTCCAGAGTTAAAACCATTTATCACTAGTACAGGAAGTGAACTTAGTCAAGTAACATTCAAACAGTTTTGACCTTTCACCCCGCCCTCCCGAGCGCCTGCCAAAATATTAAATCTGTAGTACCACACAGACACTGTGACCCGTATTAATGCCACATGCGAGAGATTCACAAGCATAATATGCGTACTTTCTCAAAAATTGCCCAATAATTGTTCAGGGCTAAGGGGGTGCATTTTATGGGTAGTACTAGTATGGGAATCGGGTACCCGTTTGAAAAAAATAGCATGGTACCCAATAAAGAAAGCCAAAGCCAACAATCTCGGAAATTGCTGTTCATATTGTTAGTACAGGTCCGCAAATTAACCCCTTGAGTACTGTGATTTACAGGAGGCGCCCGGGGTGTCGCGCCGGCTCTGGCAGCCAAGCGAAACAGACACAATAATCCAACAATGATTGAAACTGCACAAATAGCGGCAAATGGCCTCATCTGGCCTGGTGCCACTGGTTTTTTTTTTGCGCCATTTGGCGTCCTCCATACGCAAGGGGTTAATACTCACATTGGTGCATCAATGCAGCAAGATGCAAGTGTGTACAATGAGCTCTATAGCTTTACGGTGTAAATTGCATTTTCGCAAGCGTCATAAATGTTAATCTGTTTTGCTTTTCCATGTAGAGTGTTCCGGTTTTCATTTTGAAAATTCCCAAAAAATTGACATTTAAAAATTTTCTTTTGCATTGTCTGAGAAATTACTATTACATGTAAGACAATGCAAAACAAAGTTTTGAAAGTTATTTGTGGGGAATTTTTCAAAATGAAAACCAGGCCACATGGGTAGTATTCACGTGCCGACCTTAATTTTTGGTATTGGCTTTCTTTACTGGGTACCCGGGTACCAGGGCTGTAGTCGAGTCCCTGCAAGTGCAAGTCCTTTCGCAAGTCCAGTCACAAGTCCTTTCATAAAGCCAGTCACAAGTAACTGGATGAACAATGACAAAGGAATGCCTTTGTCAAAGCTCATTTGAATAGCTTGCGATTGGGATTAGGACTGGAGGGCTTGTGATGGACTTGCAGGGACTTGTGATGAACTTGTGATGGACTCGACTACAGCACTGCCGGGTACTAAGTACCCGGGTACCATGCTTTTTCTTCAATTGGGTACCCAATTCCCGTACTGTAAATGCACACCCCTAACACACTGTGATTAGACTTTACAGGCTGTGGCAGTAATCTAATCCACTGCAGGATTAATATTAAACCTGACATAACCAGTTGGCAAGTTGCCAGCATTTATTGATATTTGATATCCCCCCCAAGATGCTTACAGGTGGCCATGGGGTTCACCTTTGTCCTGGCAAACACACAGGTGAAGTGACTAATGCTAATATTATGTACACCATGTAAAAACAGCTTCAAATTCTGTCGTATCATTTGACGTTGGTCTAGACTTTCCATAATGTGCCGTAATAAGCCAGTTCGGTACATTCAAATGCGCATGTGCACAATGACATTTTATCCCGAATGACCCGCATGACCTAACGCGCTTGTGTGTGTACGTGCACTGTATCTCCGAGGACAAGAGAAGAAAGGAAACACAAAGAAACCTTTCAGTCCTCAAACGTAGAGTCTTTTGTTGAAATCGGTCCTCGGACGTAAGGATACATGCTTAGTCTATGGGGGTTGGTTATATTAAAGGAACAATAGGAAACACAAATCATTGTCCTCGCACGTATTGGGAAAGTACGACTGTGTGAACACAAAAGGTGGTCGCACAACACGCAAGTGTTAAATTCCATCAGAATGGGCGTTCGCGTAACATGGCGTGACATTACGTCTGCAATTTTATCCCGAATAACCTTTGACCTTTGAGATTGCCTTGAAGGCTGCATAAAGCATTGGTCCTAAAATTGCTACGGTTGCAAAGATCATTCAAAAGTAGAATTGAATAATGTACACAGCCATCGCTTGAAAATGTGTCGCTTGTCTGAAAATCGCTGATGAAAAAAATTTGGGGTTCCAGTCTGGTTTGGGAAAAGTGAGACCATTTGAATTCAGACTGGTGCTCTTGGTCTATGGTGCTTTGGTTGCATACAGTCTGTACTGTGCGTGGTGCCACTCTAAGGGTGCGGTCGAGCGTGTTACTCGTGTATATACTCTTGAGCACACGAACAGCAGGAGTATGACCCGAGGGTAACCGAGAGTAAGACCCGAGGGCAACCGAGAGTATGACCCGAGGGCAACCGAGAGTATGACCCGAGGGCAACCGAGAGTATGACCCGAGGGCAACCGAGAGTAAGACCCGAGGGCAACCGAGAGTATGACCCGAGGGTAACCGAGAGTAAGACCCGAGGGTAACCGAGAGTATGACCCGAGGGTAACCGAGAGTATGACCCGAGGGTAACCGAGAGTATGACCCGAGGGTAACCGAGAGTATGACCCGAGGGTAACCGAGAGTATGACCCGAGGGTAACCGAGAGTATGACCCGAGGGTAACCGAGAGTATGACCCGAGGGTAACCGAGAGTATGACCCGAGGGTAACCGAGAGTAAGACCCGAGGGTAACCGAGAGTAAGACCCGAGGGTAACCGAGAGTATGACCCGAGGGTAACCGAGAGTATGACCCGAGGGTAACCGAGAGTATGACCCGAGGGTAACCGAGAGTATGACCCGAGGGTAACCGAGAGTATGACCCGAGGGTAACCGAGAGTAAGACCCGAGGGTAACCGAGAGTAAGACCCGAGGGTAACCGAGAGTAAGACCCGAGGGTAACCGAGAGTAAGACCCGAGGGTAACCGAGAGTAAGACCCGAGGGTAACCGAGAGTAAGACCCGAGGGTAACCGAGAGTATGACCCGAGGGTAACCGAGAGTAAGACCCGAGGGTAACCGAGAGTATGACCCGAGGGTAACCGAGAGTATGACCCGAGGGTAACCGAGAGTATACTCCCGCTCAGACCAAGAGTATACTTCTGTGCCGGAGGTGTCGTCACGTGATTGTTTCCACTTAACATTTCAAGATGGCGGAGAGTAAAACATTTTTTCGATTGTTGAACTGATCTTTGGATTATATAAATTGTCATAAATATGATACACAATGTACATAAGGGAAAATGTTAAACTATGTTCAATACTACCCTTGACCGTTCAAGCGACGCGGTTCGAGAGTAATGTGCACTCAACATTTTCCTACACCCGCGAGTATCAAGAGTAACATGCTTGAACGCACCTTAAATGTCCAGATGCCAATGCTCTGGTTTTTTCATCATTTCGCTGTAAATATTACACATTATGGTAGAATTTTTTGACATAGACCTTTGAAGTAGGTTATAGGGATTAAACTAAGCAAAGAGATTCAATTTGGGGGATTTCAGGGCCATCTGTGCCTTTAAAGGTAATATACAACATTTGCAAACATCAAAAAACAAAACTACTGAATTATTACGAAATACCGTACTAGACTTTAACTAAATAGCAGTCTCAAGCATCCTGTGAAATCATGGCACCTGGTGTGCTGCCGTTTTCAAGAAAAGTGGACATTTTCCAACGATTGTCAGCAGACAATCGTTGGAAATAGTCTAGTTCCCCGACCTGATAATTCCCCGAGTCTATAAATTGCTCCGTTTTGTCTAAAGTAGGGAACCAGACAACTGGAATAGAATTTTTTTCTCTCTGTTTTCCCAGCATCTATGCACACAAAACTTTCAACAGGTCAGTGTTACAGTATTTGCTAGCACGCTATAAAATACTAACCCCCAAATCCATTTATTTCTGAAAATTACAGCAAAAGCAATGGTATACATGTACATATATACTACCTTTAAATATAGACATTTTTTTATAGAAGCACTTTTATGACTGTTTTTGACATGTAGGGGCGGGACAAGGTCAAGCTGAACTGCATTGTATTTTTACCAACGAAATTCCCAGTTTCTCTCACATCTCCTAACCACATCATTCATTGGCTTATCAAATCAGCTGACAAACTGCATGGGGAGTGCAGTGCGTTGGAATACAATCCACCATTTGTAGGGGCAACAAAATCCTATTTCTCCCGCCGCCGACAGATTTATTCCCCAATTTGTGCAAGCACTGGCTCACTGTACATTTTGTCTTTCTTGACAATTCATGGAGAGGAAGACTGTGGAAGCAGAAAAGTAAATGCTGACCTGCCACTTTTTTTTGTTCTTTTTTTTTGTGGAGATCGAAACTACAGGTACATTAGCACAGCGGGTTTTCAATTTATCGTGAATTGGCAAGAAGCTTGTTGAGGTTCGCAGTGTAAAGATGAGCACAGCGTGGACAGCTCAATTAAATTTTATTTTAAAGGCCAACTCTAAAGCTGTGTGCAAAAGTATTTTTATTTGTTTTGTCTGTGTTTAATGATTTGTTTCTATTATAGTGTACATGTATACATTGTACACTATATATTGTACCTATTTTCTTTTCTCAGCATGTACAATGCATGTAGTTGTAATACTAATTCTACAATATTTATAACAGTTGCTTAACAATGCATTAATCCCATCTGATTTTGTTTGATTATATTGTATTGATAATGTATTGTTGTGTAGCCATTTGTATTGTGTGCAGGGCCCCAATGGAAACCAGTTTTAAACTGTTTGGGCACACCCTGGGTAAAGAAATGAAATAAATAAATAAATACATAAATCCATACTTTGTTCACAATCTGCAAATTGGTAAAGAAACTTCATAATCTTTCATTATGAAATCTACATATTTTCAGTGCTTAAACGGGGAGGAGAGAGTTGGTCTCACTGATGGTGGTAGTTACCCCCGTCTGGGTTTATAGGTCTGAAAACTTTTGGTAATTTCTTTAGTAGGCCTATCTATTGAAGATTTAGATCTGGACCCCGAAAAACTGTACGGGTGGCGAGGCTGCGCCCGAATCGCTTGTCTAGGGCTATTGTCTAGGTGTTCGTCCATTACAACTCTGCGTGATGTAGACGTAGCTGTAGCTCTAGACGCCCATTTCGGACACGGCCTAAATGTAGGTCTGGCAAACTAAAATATATACTTGTACAACCCTTTACATAGAGTGGCTTCCAGCCTTGTAAATTTAAGGGCAACTTTCATAAAAAAGCTGCTATTATTTTAACAAAATTGAGCCCCAATTCCCATTAAAAAAACTTTAAAAAACGTTATTTCTCTCATCAACTGGAAAAAACTGGTTCACAAACAAGCACTAACTAAATGCAGGCTCTTTCAAAAAAATACCTAGACAGAGTTTGATGAATGTTCGCCCAACATTGATGGATTTGGGGCTTCCAACTTTAGGGCCACTCCCATCCACCTAACACAGATCTGTAAACCAAGACCAATTTGTTACGCCCCACAACCGGAAGAGGTCAAAGGTCAGACCAAAGGACCACCACGAGAAGATTTGTTGAGCATTTTGGGCACGCCTCCTGTAACACTACCACATGTTGAAACAACTTGTCACTGTGCCCAAGTTGACATTCTTGGGTTTATTGCTGCAACACTACCCATGGGACACCAGGGGAACTTGATCCAAGTTCAATATCAGCCAAGACGGTTCTATTTCATTATTTCCATAACTTGTGAAAACACTGTAAACCTACACCGACCTGCATCAAATCCGAGAAGACAAATGTTTGTAACCAGCCAGATTTTTCTCAATCTCACATCAACCCTAATTTCCCTAAAGCTGTGTTGGATGGGATTTTTCTTAACTCACGGGAGACAATGGTTACGTTTTCCATTTCAAGTGCATTGCAAACAGCCTGAACAATTTGTTTTTTTCTGAACTTTTCTTGGAGTAAAATAGTTTCATTTACCAACCTACCGCCTAGGCGCCTACATACATGTACATGTAGGTCCCATACAGTTGTACGAGTCCAAACTTGTTTCAGTAAAGTGAACAATTGAAAGTGACTGTAATGTACAGCTTGGTTCCTCCAGTTAGGGTGTTTGAGCATGAAACTCAGCTTTCCGCCTGTTCCCACCAATACACTCTAGCTGTACCTACATTTGTAGATGCAGAACAAAATGCTATGCCAATACCTTTTTCCCCCGTTCTGTATCTCTATGGAACTCTTTGCCTGGTGCATGTTTCCCGTCATCTTACGATCTTTCCTGCTTCACAAGGAATATTAATTCCTACCTCTTGCATCTTTGATTCTCTTTTTCTTTCTGTTCGGTAGCTCCATGCCGCAAGTGGCTTTTCGCCTTGTTCAGGGGCAAACTTGCATTAAATAAAAATATAAAATAAATATTAAAATTTGCCTAGTCAGTTTCCTGTGTGGATTGTTTGACGAAAAATATAACAAGTTAAACTTCATTCATTCAACGTGTGGAATCTGAAATTCATTTTTAAAATGTACGATCATGTAAAAGAAAAATCACCATCCCCTTTTAATTTGGGTTTGAAGTCTGTTAGATCAATGCCTAAATTGTGGGACTTACAATGTAATCCACCGGGCCAGTGCAAATTTTAAGCCCTGCTTTGGTCCACACACCTGCAGGGCTCGATTTAGTTTTACTAGCCCGGTGTACAAACACTAATCAGGACTGCTCCGGGCTGGTCAAACTTGCTTCTCAGGTTGCCCAGCGGGCTACTAAAAAGCTGCAACTTACCCATACCTACATGTACAATATGGAACTGTGATATAAAGTGAATAAAGCAAAAAGGATGATCATTTGTTAGACCAAATCCAAAATTGATTTCATGTCCTCAAATTCTTTTCATTTTGTTTGTTCTCACACTAAACCTCGGTTGTTCCAATCATTTTTTGTTCTTTCAGATCTGTTTTACCACGGAACCTAGTGGCGGCCCATAATTTGAGCATTTCTCATTTGACTAGCACAGAGGGCTAAAAAAGGGGGGGGGGGGAAACAAGCACGAATTCGTGCAGGAGCTGCGTCGTTGGTGACTTGCGTGTGTGACAGTTTCGTCATAGACACATGCACAGTACAGCCTGCGGTCTCATATACTTTGCGAGTTTGCGTGTGTGAGAGTTTCGCCAAGGAAAACTGTCACGTGACTAAACAAATTTAGCACAAGAAGAAGAAAAAGAATGCTAAGTGCTTATAGAGCCCCGTCTGCGATGCGACATGGCTAAAAATTAGTGCAAAGCCTGACGTGGGATCGCTTCCATGAATGGACACCTTCTACTTTACACAATTCCAAAAAATTCCAACAGTATTCGACAGCGATGCATTACTCCTGACCGAGAGGGCATCACTATAAATCCTCACAGATGGACAACTAATGAATGCCCATGAGGGATAAGTGAGATCTCTCAAGGTCAGATGGGGTCAGGCAGGGGTCAAATGAGGTCAGTCGATGAGAGACAAGTTCAAGTCTTTAATGGGGGCTTTCTGCCCCTGTTCTGTTGTCTGTTTAGTTAACTGTTCGCCCACATTTATTTGTTGTGACTCTGGAGCAGAAAGTGCAGTCCCACGTACATGTACATTTGCGAAACCCAGGGAGGAGGCTGGCTTTGGGGCCGGGGAGGGGAGAGGTAGCCTGGGAAAGGTGGGGAGGGATGGCCTGGGGTAGGAGAAGAGGGTAGGCCCCCTCAGGTTGTGAATTTTTTTTTATTTGATTGATTGATTGATTGATTGATTTTTATATATTTTTCTATTTTACATGTATTTTTGTTTGGGGGGGTACTTTCAGTGTTGTCCCAGGTGCCAAAAACAGTCAACAATACTTGATTGTTGCAATTTACTGACAGGCTACTAGAGGCTAGAATTGTCAGAATGATTTGTGAGGTCGGAAAATGAAGTTGGAGTACAAAAGCAACGTTTGTGTATTGGAGTCTTCTCTCACCATTATGATGTCAGTACGATAATAGCACACAGCTAGCCATACACAGTAAGTGATGTTATAAATTCTAGGTCGGGGTTTTCTACTTTTCTATTCAAATTCTACCCAACCCTCAGCGAAGGTTGAAAATGTCCACTCCAGCAGAGTGAAAAACCTGTGTATCAACCAGCGGGGTCCGGGCTCTTCAACTGCATGGGACACGGTCCGACCTGTACTAGTTGTAGGGCACTTGTGACACTTTGGGCATATTTGAAACCCCGTTCTCGTGTTGAATGAGCAGAGTCTCGAATGACGGGAACCAACACGCGAACAGTGGGAGAGTAGATGAAGAACGTCAAGAACTAAGATGGCGGACTCAGGCCCTCCTGGAACTTGCGTTAATTTTTGTGAAATTGGAAGCACTCATTCAGTCCAGGAACAGTATAAATCATATTAGAAAATACAATTGTATGTGATCATAGGAGTGGGATTGTCTTTGCCAATTTTCATTGCTTTTCCAGGATTTCAATTATTTTTCCTAAGATCGTGAATATTCTTTTCTGTTCATTCGGACTGTTAATACGGTGGCTGCCATCTTGAATTTTCGCCCAGATGCAGTGATGCACTCTACACTGCACTTTGGCATTCGTAATCGACAACCAGAGAACACTGTTCGCGGGTTACCTGAGAACATGTTTCGAATACACCCTTTGCGTCTGGAGGATGACGAACACACTCCTTTCCCCTCTATCATTTCCCTGTTTATCCTACACATGAATTTCCTTCTTTCTCTATAATGCTCTATGTGTTTTTGTAATATCGATTCCTTGAGTTTTTAATAGCCCAAAGAATCGACTTTACCAATTTTTCTCACAATGCCAAAAAATATTCCCACATGGACTTGATTTTAAGTGCAGTGCGATAGTTCCATATGAGGCTTCAGTTCTTGTTAATTGCACAAAGGGCATATTGTACATGTAGTAAGGCCCAAAAAAAAGAAGTTCTGCTTCCAGTTACCCTACCTAGCCTATTTTAATGGCCCAACACTAATTTCTTTTCGGGGGGGGGGGGGGGGGGGGGGGGGAACTGTAAATACTACATGTACCTTTATACCTTGACTACACGAAGACACCTAAATATGATCAGCACAAAAAAAAGTGCCAAAATAAACCCAAAATTCCCTACCTGTGTGTTGTACCTACCTACCCTATTTTCAAATGCCTTGTAATCAGAAGCAGAACTATTTTTTGGGGCCTATAAATATGCCGTACACGCCACCAACCAACAAGATTGAAAAACTGCACACTCCCAGCTAAATTGTGCACACTACAATATACACAACATACCCTTTGCTGTAGTACATGTGGGTCGTTCCATAATTTGGGGTCCAAAAGTGTGACATTTATGGTGTCCCTGTTACATAGCGACATGTATAAGATTTTGCAATTCCAAACACATTCTTCTAATCTCCAAGAGTGATTATGTAAAGCAATTTTACCTGCCAAACAAGTACAAAAATGGTGTGAAGTCAATTTGAATGATACTTGATGGGAAATTACACCGGTCAGGTGTGTAACAGGGACACCCAAAATGTCAAACTTTTAGACCCTAAATTTATAGAATAACACATAAAATAAAGTTTTTTATATATATATTTTTAATTGGGACCCTTCATTCCTCCTTGTACTCCCCTTTCCTCACTTAAAATCCCCCTAAAAATAAAGGTGCCTCTTTTTAAACTTGGTGATTATAAAACCCCAAATTAGTGTTGGCCTGTTTCTAATACACCTGACCTGTGTAATTTCCCATCAAGTATCATTAAAATTGACTTCACACCATTTTTGTACTTGTTTGGCAGGTAAAATTGCTTTACATAATCACTCTTGGAGATAGTCCTCTGGCCAGTGAATGTACACATATATCATTGTATGTACTAAATGGATCTCATCCATGCCTGAACCATGTCCGTCTGAATGATTAAAGAAGATAGGCTTCTGTGTAAAATGTATACTGTGAACATACAATTTTTTTTATCTACCAAAATACAGACTTAAATCTGGACTTTGGACGTCCACATCTAGGCTAAAGAGGGGCCTTACACTACACAATCGCCCTTCTAAGTTCTTTTATCAGTAAAATAGTGTTCTGAAACATCCTTACAATGTACATGTGTATAAATGTACAATGCACACGTTGATAACATGCTTGCAACTTCGAACTACAGCAAATACCTGCAGATGGGCACAAGGCACAATTAAAACACAATGAAACGACTGCTTGTATATTGTTGTCAAGACCAACAGTGTCTGTAGAAATCAACTGCAATCAATAGTGTCATTTCTCATTTGTGTCACAGAGTGGCAGTTTATAGTGTAACACAAATCTCAACGGGTAGTGCAGAAATCAATATAAAAATCAATGGGCACTGCATGTCGGTCCCCCTCTTCTCAAGGTTTTGCTACTGCAGGCAATTTTTCGACTGGGATTAATAAACGTCAGGGATTCCTAATCGTCTCCCACCGGACTGTTGTGATTAAATCTAGCGATAGTCAACCATTCTGAAAGGATTCTGGAAGCTTTGAACCACAAGCTTTGGGCTATGCAAATGCAATCCCATCCACAAAGCGTGCGCTTCGGCTCGACCAAACATCATGCAAACGGGTCCAGTGTGCAGCAGTGTAAACAACGGACAAACGATCAATTTTTCAACTCGCAAACTCCGACGTTTGGACACTCAAAACGCACAAGACTTACCTAGAAGACTGCTGACTAGCAAGACGATGCCTAGAACTATCCTCATAGCGGCAATTCATGCATGATCCCCTTTACGAAGAGCAGAAAAATCGTTTAAATCCGGACCACTTTCATCTACCCATCCATACAATTCGCGCGTTATGTCCACACTTGAGTGGTGAAGCGATTACAGCTAGCGCTAGCCTAGGATTATTATTGGATAATACACAGTACAAAGTGTCGTGAGCGGTGAATGGGTGATCAATGATGAGGGGCTAAACGTGCACCCGCACAGGGGGGTAATGTGTACCCACCGCGCACCCCAGCCCAGAGGGTTTGGAGGGCTGGGGGGGGGGGGGGGGCACGGTCGCGGGGAGTCTATTTTTACAAGTATACAGTTTAAGTATTTGATTAAACAAAAGAACGATTAAACGCTTAACTGCACGAAACACATAACATTGGATTCATCCATCTTGTACATTTAAGAGATACAAATTTCCGTGCTCTTTTGGAATTTCACACCCGAAAAATAAGTTTGTTTTCCCGAATTCCTATTTTTCTAGCATTGCAAAAGTTATTCGCTTTTGAATGTGACAGACAACGAGAAAAAAACCTCTCCATTTATACATTAATTAATTACTTTACAACAATAATTCCGGTGTTGTGATCTGTGTTTTTTCAATTCTGCAAATTAGACGCATGGAAACAGCTAGGAATAAATGCCCCTTTTACTGAAGTTTTAGTGTCGCAGATGCCCAAAATAAAACAGGTTTTTTTCTCGTTAAAATAAAGAAAACAAATCTAGCCAACAAACTCAAACTTATTGAAGAGCACGGATAGTATAAATATCCTTAATACTTAATTAAGTCCGTATTCTGCAATTTTCACAATGATGATTTCCCCCTACTAACGAATTACGGAAGAAACGGGAAAAAAACACTATACACGGTACCTCTATTTAGTCTTATAAAACACAAGAAGATTGATTGTAACGGAGCGTCCGGCTCAAATATTCGAAATTAATATTGAAACTTATTAAATCTGTCACCTATTATTGATCGATGCGGGCTGTCTCATTGGAAAGCTACGTACTGACTCATTTCATTTTAACAAATTAGCATTTGAACCTAAACATAGCAGCTAATAATACTCCAGTTATTCATCCTGGGAAATTCTGTGAAAGAATTCATTTATTAATAATACCCTTTTTAGTTGATACAAATAAGCGTAACTTACATAAAAGTTTTCATGTTCATATACATGTATACGGTGACTCAGAGGGAAAATGCAGAAAGAATAGTTTCGTTCAATGCGTTCTGTTTTTCAGCTTCTGTCAGCAATGAAGAAACAAGCTTATGGGAAAGCGTTTTGTTTTGTTTGAAACCGGATATAAAGGGGAAAAACGAACCCTAATGTTTCCATAGAATTAAAATCCCGCTCATTCCATTTCTGAAATATAACACTGAAATGAAGGTAATACTAGTCCAAGTAACTTGGACCCTCTATCGCCTTTTTAAACATCTGGACATGATCTGCCGATAGTAGATCATGTCCAAATGTAAAAAAAAAAGAGCGATAGAGGGTCCAAGTTACTGGTAATACATAGGTTACGACTTCTTGTCTATGCGATTAAAAGTGACAAAAACGCGTTATGATAGTGTAAAATTACGGGGGAATTTTTTAATCACCTTCTATACACACGACACAGATCTGGCCAGAAGACGGACCTATACATTTGTGAATTCATGAAACCTAAGCATTGGATTTTCCCTAAAAGGACAGATATGATGTCAATAGAATTGTCCAAAATCCAAAACACATTTGAAATGCAAAATCTTTGGCTGTTTCCAATTCCTGCTCCAGGTTTTGCAAGGGTTTCAAACGTCATCATCTCGCCGGTCAATCACATTTAAGTGTAATGGCTTTTTGTTAGTCCGAAATTGTATTGGTCTCGCTAAACGTCAGCCCCCCAGCCCCCCCCCCCCCCCCCCCCCCCCAAGTCAACCACTCGTATTTTGCTTTTATGGAGGAAGGACTCTAGAGGGCGCTATGGCATTTTAATGGTCGGGTTCGGTTTTGGTCGTGTCCCTGAACTCTTGCATGGGGTTTTGTACAGATAAAAACACATAGCACCAATCTAGATCCTGGTGGTTGTTGACAAGTTACCAGGGGCAGGGATAAGTGCTTTTTGTGTTGAAATGATTCCCCCTTCATTTAATCAGTTAACTGCAAAGTAATTTAATTAACGTGTTGCACGATGAGTGTGGATAGATTTGCGATGTCGGCAGAGGAATATTTAGGTAAGAAATCGCAGACATTTCTGCAGAAGACTAAAACTAGTAAAAGAGTGAAAAAAAGACTTCTGTTCAATAATGAACCATTTCGACATTCTCAATATACACAAGCCTCACTGTGAACCAGTCCAAATATAAATTGATTTTATGCTAAATATCTGTCATGAGTTGAGAGATGCTCTTTTCACATATCTTTGCATGAAACATAAGGAAAATAATAACCAGTACTAGCCTGGAAACATGTACGTGCACTGTATATATCTCCGAGGACAAGAGAAGAAAGGAAACACAAAGAAACCTTTCAGTCCTCGAACGTAGAGTCTTTTGTTGAAATCGGTCCTCGAACGTAAGGATACGTGCTTAGTCTATGGGGGTTGGTTATATTAAAGGAACAATAGGAAACACAAAGCATTGTCCTCGGACGTATTGGGGAAGTACGACTGTGTGTACGTGTATGTGTACGTGTACGTAGTGATCGATGCGGACGGTAACGGACATGACGGCAGTGCATGCCGTGCGTGCCGTACTTCAGTTTTTTGACATGAATAATCATGAGCTTGTCTGGTCCGACCCGCGCACATGACCCGGCCGGCCGGCAGCAGTCGCATCATGCATGTCGTGTCATTTGCTGTCAGTACGTATCAGAGATTTTGTTCCACCTTTTTTCGAAAATTGGAACTGCTTCAGGCGATATTTAGCTTGGCGCACACAAGGTGAGGATGTAAATGAGGCACAGTTTGATTTTGGGGGAAAACCGTGCAGTGGTTTTCGTGTGCACATGTCAAACGTGATTGCATGGGAATGACTTTCTTATTCTTGCTGTACTAGCCTATGGAAAAAATCGGCGTCTTTCTATGGGGTTCCGACAGGGGTAAGGGGTAAGTTCTAGGGGTAAGCCTGTACCAGTAACTGATGAATGCAACTCTCTGGAATTAGAACAGCTTTTATTAGCCAATCAGAAGAGGACTTTTGCAACCATGACAACCGACATGTGACCAATGCGACCAATCACGTACGTTCTAATGTGCTTGCTCTTCTAATGCCAGTAAGGGCTGATGCCCTTCCCACAATGCTTTGAGAATGTCGAAAAGGTTTATTACATTCGTATGTCATGATGTAATCAGTGATAAGGCCAAGGGAATTGCTTCTTGTTTCTTCCACAGCGAGTCAGCATGTCTTACAGTATCTGGAGGATGCCATTAGTCAGCTGATGGAACATAAGGAGGACAACACCAAACTCAACCCAGCCAGATTCCTACAGGACTAGTAAGACTAAGAGCTCTCAGTGCACATCCTCGCCGGAAAGATTTTACTTTAACCCTAACTCCCTACATCATTTTCCCCGCATGTAACCTGAATCCTCCAACATCCTCTGATTTCAAAGTGTTAAAACTCCATATAACCTGAATCCTCCAAAATCCTCTTATGGGGATCATAGCATGAATCCTCCAAAATCCTCTAGGTCTTTTTTGCATACCCCTATAGCCCTAGAAGGACGCTATGATATAGCGTCCTAGCGCCCAAGTATACAAAACAGTCCTATGCTAGAAACCGAAGATCAAAAATCACACTTTACCTGCATAAATATTCTTGGCATCATCTTCGTCAAACAGTTCAACAGCCCATCTCCCCGTTCGGATAGAAATATTCCTCCAAGAATGTCAAGAACAGGAGATATTTGCGGCGCAAAATTGTCTCCACGCGACGCTGACTTCACAAACACGAGGAGTAATACCTTGTCCGCGCGTCTTGAATGTTCATCAACAACAGAGGGCGCAATTTTGGCCGTGCACGCGGCGACTGTAAATTGCGCCCTCTGTTGATAAACGTTCTAAATGTGGGTATTACTCCTTGTGTTTGTGAAGTCAGCGTCGCGTGGAGACGATTTTGCGCCGCAAATATCTCCTGTTCTTGACATTCTTAGAGGAATATTTCTATCCGAACGGGGAGATGGGCTGTTGAACTGTTTGACGAAGATGATGCCAAGAATATTTATGCAGGTAAAGTGTGATTTTTGATCTTCGGTTTCTAGCATAGGACTGTTTTGCATACTTGGGCGCTAGGACGCTATATCATAGCGTCCTTCTAGGGCTACATACCCCTAGTAACCTCAATCCTCCAAAATCCTCATGTATCACATTGAGCCTGATTTAACCTGGATCCTTCATATTCCTGCAGGGGCAAAAACCCCTAGTAACCTCAATCCTGCAAAATCCTCCGATGCATCAACTTCCAAGTGCCCTCAATCCTCCAAATTCCTCCATTTTGCAAAGAGGATTTTGGAGGATTTGGGAAGGTTAGGGTTAAAGCCCTGTCCGCACTGGACTTATTTTGGTAAAACTTACCGAGACGATGGGTACTTTTCCCATTTTAAGTCCAGTGCGGACAGCCCAGGACGTTTTCCTCTCAGTTACTTTTCCTGTGTCCAGCGGTTACTTCTACCGGGCAACTGCTGCCCAGGAAAACTGACCAGGTAACTTTTCCCGAGACGATAAGTCCAGTGCGGACAGTGCGAGTCGGTAAAAGCGGCTCAGGAAAGCGTACATCCGGCCCGAGCGCGAGGTCATGCTACACTGGGACACCACGCATGCGCTTTGCATTGCTTCACCGCGGTGCGGTGCACGTGGCAAGTTTCCAAATTACAGTGCATTGTTCCTTTTTTGTTTGCAATCATGGCAGATATTATTATTGATACAGTCAGAAGTTTGATTGGTGCTAATCGATGTAGTCCTATGTGTACACATCAGCCAGAAAAATGAAAAGGCACGCGTAATTTGGGTCAATCGTTTCAATGTAGTAAGGTCACACAAAGCGCCCTCATGAGTCCTTATATTGACAGCTCGGTTACTTCTCCCACGGTCTCGGTAAAATTTTCCCGTGTCGAAAGTCCAAGTGCGGTCAGTGGTCACATTTGACCATTTTTCCTTTTACCATCGTCTCGGTAAAACCTTCCAAAAAATAAGTCCAGTGCGGACACGGCTTAATACCCCCCACCAAAACTGGTCAGGAACAGCAAAATCTTGGAAAATAACTGTCCATCTGTGTTCAGAATTGTATAAACACTTGGCACAACCTTTAAATTTGAGAATTTTGTTGAGAAATTTTCGTGAAATATAGGGGAAGAAAGTTTGTGCTTTCTGTGTTAGATGTTCTTGGCACAGTGTATGGTAACTCAAAGTGTTCACATATACATGGTACATGTTGATTTCTGCCTCATTTTTTACAGATTTTGTTGACATAAATCTTGAAATAACTGGTTGTGCCACATGTTTGGACAGTTGTTATTTTGTAAGATTTTGCTGTTCCTGATCCATTTTGGTGAGGGGTATTAAAGTAAAATCTTTCCTCCTTTTTTACAGCGCAGGCTTTCAAAGTATTCCTACTTTTCCGACTCTTTCCTAATTGTTTTAGCTTGCTCCTACTTTTCCTACTTTTTTTCCCTTTTTTTTTTTGTCCCCCAACTCCAAAAAATGGAAGCTCATTCATTGAATATTTTTCGAAACAGTGTTACACACTTTCATATGAAAATGACACGATGAAGGGCTTGGGTGCAGGAGTACTGCAACTTTACTTCCAAGAGCTTAGTTCAGGATGGAGCACAAGTGTTGTGAGTACAGAACATGCCAAATGAGGCTTGTGATGCTGTTGACATGGGCGAGTATCAATGAAAATACTCCTGAAAGCCCGCAAAACTCCTATTTTTTTCTGACTTTGTTGTCTAAAATCCTTCTTTTTTTTTTACTTAAAAAAAAAAATTGTTCTCACTATTGTTTTACTTTTCCACCTGGGTCTGCTTGAAAGCCTGCATTTATTTTATTTTATTTTATTTTTTTTTTTGCGTAAAGACTTGAATCAAGAAATGCCAACAATTCTCATTAATAAAAAGGCCAGACGAGCAGCAATAATAGAAATATCCCACTCTTTTTTTTTTAATGCAGTGGCTATTTTTACGGCAGCCGTAACGCGACTTTCAAATGCTACGAACGTATATCAGATTCCTGCCAGAGTGCTTCGGTAGCTCGATTGGTACGGCATTGGTTTTGATAGCTGGGGACCCTAGATCGAAAAGATTTTTAAATTTTAAGTTTTTAATCAAATGGTTATTTTTATTTAAGTAGATTTAATATTCTTCCCTTTGATTTCAGTCGTTTTGGAGAATTTTTTTTTAAAGGGAAATATAGTCCGAGAACCATTTGGTTGATAGTCTGGTTCCAACAGCAAACATCGTGAAGTTGAATACCATTACATTGGGGAACTAGGCAGTTCCGTAACGACGGCTGCCGTAACAATCACCACTGCCTTTTTTTTTAACCCTGCGGTTTGCGATGACAATATACACGCGCTGTTACACCACAGTGACCTACTTAACAAAACAGTGCCATGGCACACTGCAGAGTTACATAACCCATGACCTGATAAAAATACTATCATCACCATCCCTCTCTTCTTCAGATACTAAACAAATTAAAATTGTACTTTAAACTCTTAAAATTGATTTTTGTGGTTTTTATATTTCTTTGTTTTTCCTATTCATCAAAGTTTCGTCAGTGTTCAGCAAGGCAACCACACCCTCTTTCGGGAGTACGACTTTGTGCAGGCCATGCCCCACAATCGGGCATCATTCATCCGAACATTCTGGAAATGTTTCCGTCATATCGGCCAAAATGGAGGTATGAACCTGGAGTGGAGCTGAATTCTGTGTAAATGCATATTACAGTCTGAGAATAATGAAACTCCCCCTAAGCTTTAAGCGGAACGGCGCTTTGAAATTGGATTGCCACGCTACAGTTTTGACCGAAATCAGGGTGAGGCCGTTACGCTTAAACTCAGTGAGTGGGTTAGGCTATACGAGAGAGGACTTGGGGCAATGGGGGATTAGGGATAACAATGACACCGAGGACCTGGGCCGAGTCCTCGGGAGAATTTCGTGTACAAACCTTATGGGAGCTGTTCGGAAAAAGTACAAACAAAGGGAACAAAAGAAGGGTTCCATTCATGGTCCTCATAAGTATTGGAAAATGCACATGGGTGTGTTCGGGACAGTAGATGGGCAATTCCGTATGGGAAATGAGTTCAATGACTGATTTTAAAGTTGATCAAATCACCATTAAATTAGATGTCCAAAGTGGCTAAATGCATGCTTACATGTAGCAAGGAACCAAAAACCGTTTGGGAATATCTTTATTGGTTGTATAGATTTCATAGAAATGTTATTGGTTAATTAAGGTAAAAATAATTCTGACGTAATTCCGTTACCAACACGTTTTTGGCCTCGGATCTTTCCGAGGCCAAAAACGTGTAGGAAGTTTCAATTTAATTTTTTTGTATATGATAGCAGGGGTATAACCAGACCATATAAAAGTGTTTGTAATCAGGTAGGCCATAAGACTAATCCACAGCCCAAATTCTTCTGAAATTACCGTTACCGCCGTGGGATTGCCCAGTTATGTGGTTGATCAGGGTTGTCTTCATGAACAAAATGGCATTTTGCGGGTCCACCTTGGGAAGGTATCTCTTTTGTGAGGATGTGTTGGCTCGGAAAAGAGCCGATGGTGAGATAAGGTCTCGACGTTTCAAACTGTGTGCTGTGTTCGTCTTCAGGAGAATCCTGGACAGATGGTAACCAGAAAGGACCCGACATGGTCCACTGGCAACCCAGCATCCCTCAATCATGCATCTACGATCACCCAGCATCCTGTACTCCACAACCGAACGACTTCACCGTTTTTTATAAACACACCAGCCTTTTTTCCACCTGTCCAGCAGTCTCCTGAAGATGAACAGAGCACACTGTTCGAAACGCCGAGACCTTATCTCACCATCTGCTTTTTTCAGATCCAACACTTCCTCACATTCCATGGTGTACCCATGACCCAATGTCCAGCTTTCATCTCCACTATGCAAAGCTTTAAAGAATACCTAAAATAGCATTTATAGAGTACCGAAGTCTGACGTCAGTTGGCACGACAACTGGCTCCAAACAAATGGAGATTTCGACTGTTCCTTTGTTAACAGCCAGTCATGCAAACACATTGACACATAATAAAAGTATTCTGGTTCCAAACATTGCATTGACGTCATCACTTCGGTACTCTATTGGCTTAATAATATGCAAGAATTTGTTTTGATACACTTCAATTTTTTTTTAATTTTATTTTGAAAATATAACTTTTTTTTTATTGAAATCACCCAATACAAGGATAAAAGCCACTCTCGGTAAAAAGTTACGATCAGAGGTGGTAGGGTTGGCGACATTTTGAATTGCCAGCCCTACCACCCTTACGGTTTTCCTGGGCCCAGATCTAAATAGAGGATAATTCTTCAACAGTTTCCAGAAAAATTATCCCAATTTTCAGACCTGTAGACCCATCTAAAAATATCTTCCACCGTCAGTGAGATCGACTCACCTCCCCCAGTTACTTATGTGTTATACCCAGTGTTGTAACCAAGTCATTTTTTCTCAAGTCAAGTCAAGTCGCAAGTCAAATTTTCCCAAGTCAAGTCCCAAGTCAATTTTGTTCAAGTCAAGTCCCAAGTCTCGAGTCAATTGTTAGTAAATAAAAATTCCAATGACAAAATGACAATGCATAGGCTAGCGCGCATGCACCGTACAAAATCAACCTGGTGTGCCATTTCGACAATTCTCCATGCAGCTCGGCCAGCGCTGCGGCCCTGCATACGTACTGGACACCCAGCTTGCTATATATGCGCTATAGGCTTGTTTTTTACCTAAAACCTGTATGTTTGTGTTTATTTTAACAGAAGTGTTAATGTCAGCAAGTCAAATTTATTCAAGTCAAGTCGAGTCACAAGTCATGTTCTTTCAAGTCAAGTCAAGTCAAGTCAAGTCCCAAGTCATTTTTTTTCCCAAGTCAAGTCAAGTCTCAAGTAAAAACAAATTGCGACTCGAGTCCGATTCAAGTCAAGTCAGCAAGTCAAGTCAACAAGACTGGTTATACCCCATCACAATATGGAAAACCTAAATCTATTCCCAGGTTCACAATTCTAGAAGTAATGTACATGAGCATTTCATTCTGTCGACATCTGCATTACAAATGCAAATATATGCAAAAAAGCCGTACTGAAGATTTTCCTAGATTTGTGCACAAACACGGATGTGCCAGCCGGCTGCACTCGTTAGCACACTTGTTGCTCTGTGGTTAATTGTCTCAATTTGTATTTTTGTTTTTTTCCAGATCTGCTGAACGTCCGAGAGTACCACTCGCTTCTACGTCTCCTCTGCCCAGATTTCCCTCTTGATCTCGTCCAGCGGACAGCGCGTATCATCTTCATGGAAGACGCCATGGACTCCCTCACGTCATTTGCCGACTTCCTCTACGCTTTCCAAGTGCAGTTCTATTATGAAGGTGAGAGCATGTCTCGGGTCTCGCATGTAGGGGTGTGCATCGGAACCGGGTACCCGAGTACCCGACCGTTCATGTCAGGAACCGGTTCCAGATAATGGAATCGAGTACCCGTACAACTTTACATTATCGCATAGTATCTTCCCAGTCAATGAAAAAGGAAAGGTTTTTAATGTTATTTGTTGGGAATTTTCAAAATTTATGGCGTTTATGCCGCTCACGAAAGTTGACAATGAAGGGAATTTACCGTGGTTTTTGTAGTCTGGGCACAGATATTAGCCTCGACCAGACAAAATAGTGTACCTCATTCCACAATAAATACAACTGTATAGAGCTTCCGGACAACCGTCTTTTGTGATATGTCGGCGCATGCACGTGCCGGCATATGCAAAGGCAGAGAAGCGATCAATGATCATACTGGCAGGCATGAGAATTTTCAGACCTTTGTCTGAAATTCTGAAATCAGACTTTTTGAATCTCAGAGAAAGACATTATTACAACTTCCGGGATTGGAAGTTTTGGGTTGGGTTTCTTTAACGGGTACCCGAGTACCCGTATTTTTTTCAATCGGGATCCGGTTCTTTTACTACCCGTAATAAATGCACACCCCTACTCGCATGTGATGCGTCACTCAAATTTCAAAATTATTCTCGGATTTCAGAATATATAACTAATGCCTCTCTTTCTGCCAAGTGTCAAAGCCCCCTAACCCCTTGAGCCCGGATGAAGGCTGTAAGCCGCGGCGTGAGGCGAGGCTACTGGGCCTGATGACGTCTATAGCCGCAATCCTGCACTACGTATGTAGGCCCATGCAGCCAATGGGCCTGTTTACGTGTATTGTACATGTACATTCCAGCACGTACTGCTCTATTCATCATTCAGCTGTGGCTGGTGTGGGTTTTGCAGTGAATAGAGTTCGGTGAACTATACTGTTCTTGAATGGGGATTGTAATGAGTGGGGGTTTTTTATTCATACTCGTTGTAAGATACTTGGCCGCACCGCCCTCAAAATCCCCACATGCCAGCACTTTATCCACGGCCTGCGTGCTCACTCACTTGTCCAGTGCTTCACACCGCCCTCTATCGGTAATATCGGCCAGGAGTATCCGATAACAGTGCCCCGGACTCAAGGGGTTAATGCTCCAGATTTCTTAACCCTAACCCTGCTAAATCTAACAAAATCCAATGATGGTAAGAAGCTGTTGCAATTTGTTGGATTTAACAGTCAACACAAACTACATAGTGTGTTGGATAACGGCATAATGGTTTTATAACATCTGACAAGCCCCCCCCCCCCCCCCCCCCAAAAAAAACAAAAAAAAACAAAGACACTGACAATTTCAGAGACCGCCAACATAGGGCAAGTTAGCTCAGTTGGTAGAGGACTGGTACGGTATTCCGGAGGTCGCAGGTTCAAATCCCGCTCCTGCTAGTTTTCTTTGTTCACTTTGAAAATGTGAACATTTTAGGTTTTTAAAAACAAATTTCAGGAACAAATTTTAACAACTTTTAGAAAAAAAAAATCCTATTTCTTTAATTCTATTCCACCAAAAGACTTTCTGCAGGTGTGCTCCTCCGTCTACAACCGTCTCATGTCCTCGGCCCACAGCCCACGAGAAGCCGTCTACATCCCCAGCGAGTCCTCCCCCAGACAGGAGAAGAAACTGCCCCGCCCCCTGGAGCAGGCCACGCCCGAAGGCGTGGACTCCAGACAGTTTTTGGAGGCCCTGGTGAAGGACTTTGCCGATGCACAATACAGGTGAGTGATTTTTTTTGTTGCCATTCATAAATACCTTTGGCAGTTTAACAATTCCTATTGGCCGAGAGCCTGTCACATGGGTACGGTTAATGCCGGCGACTTTTCTAATTAAAGTCTGAAAATGCTCAAGGTTTTGTTTTTATCATCAAACAAAGCACAAGGGAAACTGACGAGGTCATTTTTGAATGAATTGTTCATAGTGAACAAAGAAAACTGGCAGGAGCGGGATTTGAACCTGCAACCTCCGGAATACCGTATTGGCGCTCTACAAACTATATTGCCCTATGTTGGCGGTCTCCCAAATTGTCAGTGTCTTCTTTTTGTGTACAAACGTCACACAGTCCCCACATTACATCAGTATGGTATAAAGCCAGATGCCAGATGCACCCCAAATTAGACAAAATACAATAATTGGTTGTCAACGCACCAAAGGCCAGTATTGAAGTCATGAAACCTTGAGTGTAATTGGCAATTATTGGCAACCCCTGAGTGCATTGAATAAAAAAGTCCCTCCATGGTTTGACTTGAACACCTTACTATTTTGCCATGAAGTGATGTTGTAATGACACTATATAGGGTAGCTGGCTCCATTTTGGCCTTGAGAACAGGAGGGTTAAATAATGCATGCATGGTCTGTTTTTCACTCGAACGCGTATGGTCGATCCACTACGTCAAATCTAGTTAGTGTGTAAACTGCAAAGAATGTCATCTGCAAATGTTGGCACCTCATTTTTATTTTTCTATTATTATTTATTTCTATTATTTTCTCTACTTCACTTTAGTTCAATAAATAATTCATTATCTTATTGCAAAGAGTTATCATTTGACGAAACCTAAAATTTATCTTGAAACCGTGACATAACTCACAAATTCGACCAGAGAAACAGTGCTCCGCGGCTAGGTTGATCCAGTTGGACTAGCTAGTCAAACTACGCAGCGTTCGAGTGACATCAAGATCGACTATGGTGAAGTCTAGTCGACTCTAGTCGCCCAACCGAACTTGCTCCATGCCATAGACCATGTGCGTGCCCTTTGTTTACATCTATTAACCAAATGTGTCCGGCGGTATGTGCACGCATCATGTTTTGCATGAATTCAGTTTAGTGAGGTCAAAGGTCACATAATTCAAAGGCAGTCTCACCTGCAACGTTACTCCTAAACCAAATTTTGAGCAAAACATTCCAATATAAATGTAAACACTTGACATCAGAGAGCACATCATCTATATCACACCTTTAACCCTAACTACCCCAAGCCTTATAAACTCAGACAGCAGGTTATGTTGAATTTTGATGGGTTCAGGACTGTATAGCGCCTGAATTGGCACCATTACTTCACATGGAACTATGCTGCCCTAATTTGTCTAAGTCCAAAGAATGTGCCACAGGTATACTGCACAGTGTTGGATTTTGACAGGTTGAGGACACTTCCTAGTAACAATGCCCAGGGGGTTAGGGTTAAAGATATACTGTCCGTGCTTAATTTTTTATTTAAACAAAAAATATTTTCTTCTAATGTATTTTGTGTGGCAAAAAACATCTATATCTATTTTGGGCATTTGGAGCCTTCTAAAAAGGCTTTTATTATTAGTTGCTTTCAACCATATAGTGCACACAATGACATGCCCGAATTATTGTTGGGTTGCAAATAATTTGACATTTGTAAATTTATGATTAAATTTAAGTTGAATAACGTTTGTATCGCCAGAAAAAGAGCAACTTTTTTTGGATCACAATTCTTTAGACAAAAAGCATTGACCGGCGACGCTTGCACAACGCAGATTGTGCTTTGTCACACGATGTATCGTACCACTGACCGGTGCCCCCGAACATCTCGACGCAGTTTTCCTCAGTCTGGCCGTAGTTATTCGGCTCCCCGACTGCCCAATTCTGGTAGGCCACCTCACGAACCTCATCGACGCATTTGGATTCTCCGTCTTCTTTGAAACAGTTAATCCATCCGTTCCTTCTCGGCACGATGCCTTTCAGGAACTCATTTTCGGCATCGTCGGTTGGTGCTGCAAGAACGCCCCCGTAAGAATGACACAAGTCGCGTGCAGTAAACCAGTCAACTTCTCTGGCGGGGGCCATGTAGCACGAGTCACGCCAGCTGATCCAATGAGTAGGGCAGGGTGTCTTAAAGCTAGTCTGGCACAAGTCCCCTGCGGTAGCGCTGAGGAGCACTGAGTCGGCGATGAGTATCGCGATCAACATATGCATGGAAAGCATTGTTTGATTCAGAAGTAGTACGAACTTTGGAGATCAAAATGTTTTCATTTGAGAGCTGAATTCTCGTGGCCGAGTTAATAAAAGCTTTCCAAAGAGCACCTCGTCAGAAATCAAAGGCTTTAGATCTGGTATGAAGAGAATCCATAAATTATTGATTGATTTTGTTTTATGGATTCAAGATAATTAAGTGTCATGTTGAAGGATCTCGACTCCTCAGAAAACTGGCAGAATTCTTGTTATTTCATGTGTCTCTCATGAAATGCTCAGTTTAAGCCAAATATATGGTATTTGCTTTTTTTCCGGTATAAGAAAACGGGAAAAAAGTCACGCACTGCACTGTGCACAGCAAAGCATTGCGGAAAGGAATTGTCAGAAAATTCTGAACAAACTCGCAAGAGAGTACATTTGAAAGGCAGCACAAAATCCACCAGTACGTCGCGGCGTTACAGAATCCAGTCTGTGGTAGATGATAGCTAGAAACCAAATGCGAGACACCTTCGTGTCAAACAAGGCTAACTGATGTGAGCATCCTACTCGTGAAGAAACCTTGATTACAACCCGCTATTAAAAATACCGTTCTTGAAAAACGTGACTCCGCACATTGGCTTCCTTCTCATTTCCTGTAAAGTGACAATTGATTAAATTTGAATGCCTGTCTTCACGGTGGTGAATTTCGCACAAAGCAGCGTACGTGATTGGGTAGAGAGCACGTTCATTTTTCATTTTAAGGGAATTTGTTTTATTGATTTTGTAGTAGTCATTTGACCGTGCAATGTCGTGTTGAATGCATCATGGTCATTACACAAATGCCCCCCCCCCCTCTTGCATTCTGTAGCACGGAAAAAATAGCAGTACATTATGTGACGGTATGATATGTGAAGGTATCACAATGTCCTTACAACTACCCAGAGACCAGATATAGTTATTGTGGACAGGGCAAAAAAGATAGTAATTGTTGGCGAGCTGACTGTGCCATTTGAACCAAACATCCCTAATGCTCGAAAACGAAAATCGGAAAAATATGTAGCCGATATTCAGGAGAGGGGATATGACTGTAAACTTATCTGCTTTGAAGTAGGCCCTCATGGACTGATAACCAAAGATAATAAAGACTGTATTACTGCCTTGTTAAAAGCTGTCCATAGACTGGCCAAATTAACTGCAATTCACTTTAACCCTTTCAGCCCCAATGGGGACTATAGTCGCCTGTGCACTATACCCGGCTTCAGCCCCAATGGCGATTAAAGTCGACCGTTAAGTGCTTTGTGCGTGAACAATGTGGGCACCAGAGGCTGCATGCCAATAAACAATGTGGGGCTGAAAGGGTTAAACATATCTAAAATAGCCATTTTAGCCTCCTATGCCATTTTTAATTCCAGAAAAGAACCATTTTGGCAAAACTGCCTTTTATCATGTAAATGACATGTTTTACGTCTCAATCTGTAAAAATTTATTTTTATTTTTAAACAGCGTATTTTATATTTCACGTTTATGAATGTTATTTTATTTTCATGTTTTTTAAACTATGGTTGAAACCGTTTTATTTAAGTTTTCTTTGTTCTTGTCGACACCGTTGTCTAGTTTTGAGTGTATTGTATTGTTAGCCTTGTAATGCTCTGTTTATACAGACAATAACCTAGGCTTGAATGTTATTGCAATCTTTGTTTTAATAAAGTTCGCAAATTAATAAATAACAAATATCTACAAAAATTGTTATTTATGTTGCATAACTTGAAAAATGAGTTATATACATATTTGAATTTAATTTGGTGTAGGTTTGACCCCTGTGGCATTTTGTGTTCTCTAGTTTATATCTTGACATTTACATACTAGGGGTGCGCATCGGAACCGGGTACCCGAATACCCGACCGTTCATGTCAGGAACCGGTTCCAGATTATGGAATCGAGTACCCGTACAACTTTACATTATCACATAGTAAAGGTTTCAAATGTTATTTGTGGGGAATTTTCAAAATTAAAACCCGACTACATGGGAAACCAGCACAGATTTCATGTTTATAACGCTCACGAAAATTGACAATAAAGGGAATTTGTTACCGGTTGTGGTTTTTGTAGTCTGGGTATGGATAAAGAGACTCGACGAGACATATAATAGCATGCCTCATTCCACAATAAATACAACTGTATAAAGCTACTCTCTTTTGTGTTATGCCGGCGCATGCACGTGCTGGAACATGTAACAGCAGAGTGGTGATCATGTTTACTGGACAGGCATTAGATTTTTTAGACTTTTGAATCTTGGAGAAAGACATTATGGAGACATTCGGGATTGGAAGTTTTGGGTTGGTTTTTCTTTAAAGGGTACCCGGTTCTTTTACTACCCGTAAATGCACACCCCTATTACATACTTATATTTTCCAATTTAACAGAAGTGTGTTTACTGATGTAGCCCTTTAGCAAGGGGAAAGAAAAGAGACAGCAAAATTTCTTCCAACATTTGTTTTTTCATTTTTATTCATTTCCACATTCCTATTGGTCGAGAGCCCGTCATGTGGGTGGTTTTAAACGCCGATAAACACCAACCGGTTTTAAACACTTTTTTCCGGTGTCACACAAAATTTAGACTCCTGTGAAATCTGGTTCCTTTTATTGGTTGAACACTCGCGCGACCAGTCACTCTCCCAATTACGCAAGCGCAATACTACCGTTGCGTCCGTATTTAGAGTCCATAATTTCACACTACACCGGCACTGCTGCGTTCTGGGCCACATCACGCCACATATCACGCGTGCGTCAATTTCCATATAAGAAAATGTTTAGCACTACTCGTGTGAGGCACAAACCATTAAAAAGCTAAAGGGGTGTTTTACAAACCAAGGTAAACAAAAAATTGAACGAAATCATTGGAAATATATAATTTTCTGAGGTTTTTGCTCAGTTATACAAACATCTATTTTATGAATGGGAATAAATATGTGCTGGGCCGGTTTTAAACGTACGTTTAAAACCAGCCAAGCACCTAATTATTCCCTTAATATTAACATTTCAGAAATTAAATTACAGAAACATAGATATAATAAAAGCCAACAACCCCCCCCCCCCCCAAAAAAAAAAATTATGTAACTGTTTTTCCACCCTCTATTCATAGAACAGCCCTCTGTGTGTTTTCACAAAGCGTGATATAATACAAGATTTATATACAATAAACCTGTGAGAGTTTGAACCCAATCCGTCATCTGGGTCGCAAGAAAATGGTGAAAACCATATTTTTTTTAACAGTGATTACTCTAGAACCCCGGTACCCGGGTACCCCGGTACCGGGGGACCCCGGTACCCCGGTACCCGGGTACCCCGGTACCCAGGAAATTAAATCTCGGAAATTGCTGTTCATAATTGTTCGTAAAGGTCCGCATGTTAATACTACCACATCGGTGCATCAATGCAGCAAGATGCAACCACGTACGCTGGTTTTCATTCTGAAAATTTCCCAAAAAAAATGACATTCAAAAACTTTCCTTTTCATTGCCTGAGAAATTACTAAGTAATATGTTAATTCAGTTACGGGTACTCGATTCCATTATCTGTCTTGGTTCCTGACATTAGCAATTGGGTAGATTAGGATGCACAGCTAGCCCTAGTCTGTCGGGGGAATGTTGAGAAAATGCATTCAAATTTTTAGATGCTCCGGCCGTTTAAAGGGACACATTGCCTTCAAATGTCATGAAATTTTGCTGTTTGGAAATGTTCCTTATCTTTTATAAGAGTTGTTCATGCAAAAAAACACGTATAATGTGTTGTAATTAGTGAGTAGTGATTACAAAACAAAAAAATTGGCCGCTTACCCCTGACATCTGACCCGCGATACATAGACTTATTTCCAGCACTAAATACCACCGTCTAAATATTGCGCAAAATACGCTGTAAGAGTCTTTAGGCTGGCGCCGCAGCCAGTGGCCTTGTGAACCAATCAGATGATCGCCAGGTACAATTCTCTACCTCTCGACACATATCGCCAGTGCTGCGCTGTGCCACAGTACATCAAAATATGGATCAACAGAACGTACTTCAACCAGATGCGACTGGAAATACGTCCGACTGGTGAACACAGTCCGCCATTTTGTGGAGTCAACAATTTGGTTCTACAAAATGGCGGACCGTTATTTGTCACGAAATTAAACAAAAACCACGCAATTTGAAGGGATAGTTATGTGAATCTTTATATTCTACTTTAAAAAAAGCTTCCCAACCATATCCATTTCAGTTTTATAGCCCAAATCGCAAAACCCAAAGCAATGTGTCCCTTTAAAGTTCATATCTTTGTTCCTCAATACAGCCACCCGCCTGTCGCCTGCTTGCGGGAACTTCTGAACAGCGCCCCCAGGGTCTCTTTCTACGGGTTCCTGATGGGGTTGACAAAGAGCCAAGCCATCAACGACAGCATCAAGATGCTTCCAGCGAAAGGGTCACTGTACGAAGGATCTGATCGGGAACTTACATCGTAAGTAGTCGTGAAGTGCACGGATGTCATATCGTTCATGTGACCCAGCGCCACGTCATAAGTGGACAGTCGCAAATTAGACTTGAAAACTGAGATGCTGTTTCCTGAAAGCACAGGCAATAAATAATATATGCGGTTGAGCGCCCCCAGTGAATTAGCATATGTTTGGTTTCTCCGTGGTATTTAATCACGAATAGTTGGGTGTTTGGGATTTTGGGTGTGTCGCGAGCTTCGCTTCACGTTGGCTCGCACCACGTGTTCTGTATATATACGTCCGAGGAGAAAAAAAATACAAAGGATTCTTTCTTGTCCTCGGGAGTCGGTCTTTTGTTAAAATCGGTCCTCGGACGTAAAAATACGTGCTAAGTCTATGGGGGTTGGGTTATATTAAAGGAACAATAGGAAACACAAAGCATTGTCCTCGGAAGTATTGGGAAAGTATGACTGCATGAACAGACTTGTGTACAAAATAAAAAAAATATCAAAAAATTCTAAATTTTAATAACCTTGGGATCTATACGGTCTGTCATCGGGAGAATCCAATCAGTCAAGTTCAGTTAGGGAAAAACAATTATCCGCCATCCTTGATTATTGTATGATTTTTAATAATTTGTTTGCTTCAGTGCTATGATGAAATTGCGAGTTTCATCAGCCACCAAGGACGACGGGTAGACATGTCCGACTCAACTCACACGGATGCTCAGTAACAGCTCAATGCATATGCAGATTAAAAACAAAAAATCATATTCAGTCACTTGTAAAATCAAAATTGAAATTGTAAATTAAAAACCATTTTCTCAATCCATTTTTGTTGGTAAAATTGAACATAGAAATACTTGAGATGTTTTCATGAGAAAACCCAAGTGAACCGTTTTTAAATAATTGTTTGTATCTCTTAGACATTTTCAAAACCAGTTGGCAGAAAATAACAAGAAAATAATTTTTCTCTTTGTATTAAAATGTCTTATGAGGACTGAGCAAGTTAAGAAATTACTCTGAAAAAGGTCTAAATTTTGCTGTTCAGGATTCGTTTAGAAGAAAACTTCTTTTCTCTCAAAACCATTGACACAAAATCCCAGGTCTAAAATAAATTGAAAGGAATTTCTATAGCACGCAGTATATATTATTTAATGAGACATTTGTTTAAGTGCCGTAACCTAGTGGTTTGGAGCATTGAATTCGTGGTCTGTGGGTAATTCTGCAAGTTGTGGGTTCGAGCCCAGTCATGGGTTATAGCACTTCTACGCTTAATATGGGTAGAGGCATTGTTAATGCCTTGCAATGGACTAGTTACCCATCCCGACCTTATTCATACCATGAAGAGATCAGATTAGCTGGTCTTGTTTCAGTGTGAGGGGCTGGTTCTTCCACACTTTTCTTTGAGCCCACACCTCGAGTGGCCTTTGGCCTTGTGATGGGCGATTTACATAAAAAAAAAATATATAAAAAAATTGATGTAATATAGCTATTTTATCCCTTTATTGTTTAAAAAGTGCCTCTCTTTTTTAGCAACCTGCCTCGTGTATTATATTGTTCTATATTATGTAAATAGGGAAACCGTATTGTTGTAAACATTATGAATTTAAAAATAAATGTTAGTTTTGTTCAGTCAAGAACAATTTGTGCTAGTTTTGTTCTTCAGGGTTGTCCCCCCCCCCCCCAATGAAATGTGGAAAATGACCACAGTTGACCAAATTGTCCTTGATACTTTTAAAATAATGCTGAACTTGCATACAAAAAAATACAACCATTGCCATCACCCGTAGTTTTTTCTTGCATTCTTTGTAAAGGAAATGTTGAAATATTGCTTTTCTGGTGTAAAAATGTAATGTCCTTTTTTGAGGATTCTCAGTGAACATACAGTGCGGTTCAAAAAACCTGCAAAGTTTTTTAATGATGGAAAATATCTCGGAATCGGGGAATCATGGTCAAATTGTTTAAACATATTCGTCAACTACAACGTCTTTGTTGTATATGGTGCAAATTGTGTTAAAAATAAAGAAATGTCATCGATATTTTTTAAAATGGTCAAAAACCAGTTTGTCCACAGGTAAGTGCACAAACTCAAACTCCAATAAATCAGTCATCCCCTCTAGCTGTCCATGAAAAAGTAAGTGTTTACAGTGAATAGCATTTGGAAAAAATAAAACAGTTGAAGTGTTTGTTATGTTGTGCTTTTGTTTCTTCCCGGGTTAGTGAATACTTATTACTTCCGTCCTGGGTGGACCTATGAGTATTGATCTTTGTATCATGCATGACTCCTATAGACTTTCGTGTGGAAAATTTTTCTTTAAACCAATGCCTTTTTTCTTATTTGAGTTCTTTTAACGCAATTTTTACTATAATACTGTAGCGCGATAGACCGCTGCCACCATTTAGCGAGATAACCCGAGTCCGTTTGGCCGAAATATACCGCCGCTTTCAGTTAGTAGCTCACAGTCTCTGGGGCGACGCTAGGGGAAGGGGGTAATTAGGTAAAAGAATGCAAGAGGACAAATAAATTCAAGTACTCAAATAAGGGTGTCTGTTTATTCATTACTGAACGGGGCCAAGAGGGGGGTGTGCATATGTGAATGCGCCTCTTATTTAACCTGGTTCCTTGTTGGAAGCCTCCCACTGGAGGCTTACTCGCAATGCGCCTCTTGCTGGAAGCCTCCCACTTGAGGCTTACTCGCAATGCGCCTCTTGCTGGAAGCCTCCCACTTGAGGCTTACTCGCAATGCGCCTCCTGCTGGAAGCCTCCCGCTTGAGGCTTACGGCGCAAAGGGCCTCCTATTGATTAAGGGCTACAGTCGCCTAACGAGCGCCTCTTAAAAGCACCCGGCTCTCCTCTATACACTCCGGCCACGCTACCACTCTGTTCCTGGTTGGAAGCCTGCTATTGGAGGCTTACTCGCAATGCGCCTCTTGTTGGAAGCCTCCCATCGGATCCAGTCAGCCTCCCGATCCGTTCCCCGATGGGCGAGTGGTGCCCAGATCCTTAGTAAGCCTCCTAGGCCGTCGTGCCGTGCCCGACGGGAGTTCCGCTTCCGCAGTTCAAGGGTGCTTGGCCAACCAGCTACTCACCACGACAGCTGTGCAGCGCGTCCCACTATAGCTAGAGAGAGAGAGTAAGTGCGAAACACGCACGCTTTATAGCCTAGCTACGGACGTGATACAAAACTCGCACATGCATGTATGCGGACGTGATACAGCCACGCTACCGCATACCAAGCGCGCGGAAAGCGCGCCCTCTATTTTCGCGCCCTTTTGCGCATAGCTGATTTCGCTACAATACCACTAAGATGGTGTAGTTAATAAATAAGTTAAAACAGTTTGACCATATTTCCCCAATTTCGAGAAATGTTCCTCTAAAAAAAGTGTGTAGGCTTTTTTTTTCGGGAATGTCGTCATCAAACGCCCCCCCCCCCCCCGCGCCCCCCCCCCCTTCTTGCAGACTCGAATCTACGCCCCCTTGCATTTTCACCACAAGAGGGCGCGCGTACGTGCATTTTCAGCGCGTTGTGGATCGTTGTCGATGTCGGCTGCGTTGATGAGCGCGCGTGCGATTTCTAAATTCAGTCACATTTTGCAGATCAACCATAATTGGGACTTCGCGGTTCTCTTTCGAAACTGAGTTAGTATTTAATAATTTCAATCACATATATATTCAATATGAGCCGCATCATCAATTCAGAGTCCTCGACTTCTTTGCAGTAGGCAAGTTTGAGTTTGACCCTCTTGTGACTGTGTGTAATTGATGCCAAAGAACCGATATTTCCGACATTAATACACTCTGCGTGGTACTGCGTGTCAATCACGTCGTGGTTCGTGTTTTACCTGGCGGAAGCTAGCCCGAGATTCAGCACGCGATTCAGCCTGCGATTCAGCCCGCGATTCAGCCCGCGATTCGCAATAGGGCCCGCGATTCGCCCGATCAGAGCAGCCGCATATAGAAAACTAGAATCCATCCGACAAAAGGAGTTTTTTTTTAAAATGAAATCACTGGATTCAGGCAACGAATTTTCGAAAAATATCAAGAAATTACAAACCAATTTCGCTTGAATTTTCAGAATAGGTATAGGCAAAGCTGTACATATTATACTGAACGTTATTTTATGTGTATTTTTTATGAAATAATTTGTCAATTCGCGAGGGCCCATTTCAAAAGCTTCTCTACATCAATTCCTTTCGGCTCAGCACAATAGCTTCTGTTTAAAAGAAAGTGTACCGCACATGTTTTGGAAAATTCACATTTTTCTTTCATATTCATAATTCCCACCTTCCTGGGCACACTTAATTTCAGCAAGGGCCTATTTCAAGAATGGCTTCTGCTCCAATTAGCCGCTTAAAGACGGACCATTTTTAAGAAAATTTGGAAATGCGGTATTGTAGTTCGGGTGGAATGCCGTCTTTGAGAGAAAGTGTACCGCACATGTTTTGGAAAATTCATATTTATCTTTCATATTCATAATTCCCACCTTCCTGGGCACACTTAATTTCAGCAAGGGCCTATTCCAAGAATGGCTTCTGCTCCAATTAGCCGCTTAAAGGCGGACCATTTTTCAGAACATTTGAAAATGCGTTATTAAGAGTTTCGGGTGGAATGCCGTCTTTGAGAGAAAGTGTACCGCACATGTTTTGGAATATTCATATTTTTCTTTCATATTCATAATTCCCACCCTCCTAGGCACACTTAATTTCAGCAAGGGTCTATTCCAAGAATGGCTTCTGCTCCAATTAGCCGCTTAAAGACGGACCATTTTTAAGAGAATTTGGAAATGCGGTATTTGGAATACCGTCTTTGAGAGAAAGTGTACCGCACATGTTTTGGAATATTCATATTTTTCTTTCATATTCATAATTCCCACCTTCCTGGGCACACTTAATTTCAGCAAGGGCCTATTCCAAGAATGGCTTCTGCTCCAAATAGCCGCTTAAAGGCGGACCATTTTTCAGAACATTTGAAAATGCGTTATTAAGAGTTTCGGGTGGAATGCCGTCTTTGAGAAAAAGTGTACCGCACATGTTTTGGAAAATTCATATTTTTCTTTCATATTCATAATTCCCACCTTCCTGGGCACACTTAATTTCAGCAAGGGCCTATTCCAAGAATGGCTTCTGCTCCAATTGGCCGCTTAAAGACGGACCATTTTCCAGAATATTTGAAAATGCGGTATTTGGAGTTCGGGTGAAATGCCGTCTTTGAAAGAAAGTGTACCGCACATGTTTTGGAATATTCATATTTTTCTTTCATATTCATAATTCCCACCTTCCTGGGCACACTTAATTTCAGCAAGGGCCTATTTCAAGAATGGCTTCTGCTCCAATTAGCCGCTTAAAGACGGACCATTTTTAAGAAAATTTGGAAATGCGGTATTGTAGTTCGGGTGGAATGCCGTCTTTGAGAGAAAGTGTACCGCACATGTTTTGGAAAATTCATATTTATCTTTCATATTCATAATTCCCACCTTCCTGGGCACACTTAATTTCAGCAAGGGCCTATTCCAAGAATGGCTTCTGCTCCAATTAGCCGCTTAAAGGCGGACCATTTTTCAGAACATTTGAAAATGCGTTATTAAGAGTTTCGGGTGGAATGCCGTCTTTGAGAGAAAGTGTACCGCACATGTTTTGGAATATTCATATTTTTCTTTCATATTCATAATTCCCACCCTCCTGGGCACACTTAATTTCAGCAAGGGCCTATTCCAAGAATGGCTTCTGCTCCAATTAGCCGCTTAAAGACGGACCATTTTTAAGAGAATTTGGAAATGCGGTATTTGGAATACCGTCTTTGAGAGAAAGTGTACCGCACATGTTTTGGAATATTCATATTTTTCTTTCATATTCATAATTCCCACCTTCCTGGGCACACTTAATTTCAGCAAGGGCCTATTCCAAGAATGGCTTCTGCTCCAAATAGCCGCTTAAAGGCGGACCATTTTTCAGAACATTTGAAAATGCGTTATTAAGAGTTTCGGGTGGAATGCCGTCTTTGAGAAAAAGTGTACCGCACATGTTTTGGAAAATTCATATTTTTCTTTCATATTCATAATTCCCACCTTCCTGGGCACACTTAATTTCAGCAAGGGCCTATTCCAAGAATGGCTTCTGCTCCAATTGGCCGCTTAAAGACGGACCATTTTCCAGAATATTTGAAAATGCGGTATTTGGAGTTCGGGTGAAATGCCGTCTTTGAAAGAAAGTGTACCGCACATGTTTTGGAATATTCATATTTTTCTTTCATATTCATAATTCCCACCTTCCTGGGCACACTTAATTTCAGCAAGGGCCTATTCCAAGAATGGCTTCTGCTCCAATTAGCCGCTTAAAGGCGGACCATTTTCAGAACATTTGAAAATGCGTTATTAAGAGTTTCGGGTGGAATGCCGTCTTTGAGAAAAAGTGTACCGCACATGTTTTGGAATATTCATATTTTTCTTTCATATTCATAATTCCCACCTTCCTGGGCACACTTAATTTCAGCAAGGGCCTATTCCAAGAATGGCTTCTGCTCCAAATAGCCGCTTAAAGGCGGACCATTTTTCAGAACATTTGAAAATGCGTTATTAAGAGTTTCGGGTGGAATGCCGTCTTTGAGAAAAAGTGTACCGCACATGTTTTGGAAAATTCATATTTTTCTTTCATATTCATAATTCCCACCTTCCTGGGCACACTTAATTTCAGCAAGGGCCTATTCCAAGAATGGCTTCTGCTCCAATTGGCCGCTTAAAGACGGACCATTTTCCAGAATATTTGAAAATGCGGTATTTGGAGTTCGGGTGAAATGCCGTCTTTGAAAGAAAGTGTACCGCACATGTTTTGGAATATTCATATTTTTCTTTCATATTCATAATTCCCACCTTCCTGGGCACACTTAATTTCAGCAAGAGCCTATTCCAAGAATGGCTTCTGCTCCAATTAGCCGCTTAAAGGCGGACCATTTTCAGAACATTTGAAAATGCGTTATTAAGAGTTTCGGGTGGAATGCCGTCTTTGAGAAAAAGTGTACCGCACATGTTTTGGAAAATTCATATTTTTCTTTCATATTCATAATTCCCACCTTCCTGGGCACACTTAATTTCAGCAAGGGCCTATTCCAAGAATGGCTTCTGCTCCAATTAGCCGCTTAAAGGCGGACCATTTTTCAGAACATTTGAAAATGCGTTATTAAGAGTTTCGGGTGGAATGCCGTCTTTGAGAGAAAGTGTACCGCACATGTTTTGGAATATTCATATTTTTCTTTCATATTCATAATTCCCACCTTCCTGGGCACACTTAATTTCAGCAAGGGCCTATTCCAAGAATGGCTTCTGCTCCAATTAGCCGCTTAAAGACGGACCATTTTTAAGAGAATTTGGAAATGCGGTATTTGGAATACCGTCTTTGAGAGAAAGTGTACCGCACATGTTTTGGAATATTCATATTTTTCTTTTATATTCATAATTCCCACCTTCCTGGGCACACTTAATTTCAGCAAGGGCCTATTCCAAGAATGGCTTCTGCTCCAATTAGCTGCTTAAAGACGGACCATTTTTAAGAGAATTTGGAAATGCGGTATTTGGAATACCGTCTTTGAGAGAAAGTGTACCGCACATGTTTTGGAAAATTCATATTTTTCTTTCATATTCATAATTCCCACCTTCCTGGGCACACTTAATTTCAGCAAGGGCCTATTCCAAGAATGGCTTCTGCTCCAAAAGCCGCTTAAAGGCGGACCATTTTTCAGAACATTTGAAAATGCGTTATTAAGAGTTTCGGGTGGAATGCCGTCTTTGAGAAAAAGTGTACCGCACATGTTTTGGAAAATTCATATTTTTCTTTCATATTCATAATTCCCACCTTCCTGGGCACACTTAATTTCAGCAAGGGCCTATTCCAAGAATGGCTTCTGCTTCAATTGGCCGCTTAAAGACAGACCATTTTCCAGAATATTTGAAAATGCGGTATTTGGAGTTCGGGTGAAATGCCGTCTTTGAAAGAATGTGTACCGCACACGTTTTGGAAAATTCACATTTTTCTTTCATATTCATAATTCGCACCTTCCTGGGCACACTTAATTTCAGCAAGGGCCTATTCCAAGAATGGCTTCTGCTCCAATTGGCCGCTTAAAGACGGACCATTTTCCCAGAACATTTGAAAATGCGTTATTAAGAGTTTCGGGTGAAATGCCGTCTTTGAGAAAAAGTGTACCGCACATGTTTTGGAATATTCATATTTTTCTTTCATATTCATAATTCCCACCTTCCTGGGCACACTTAATTTCAGCAAGGGCCTATTCCAAGAATGGTTTCTGCTCCAATTAGCCGCTTAAAGACGGACCATTTTTAAGAGAATTTGGAAATGCGGTATTTGGAATACCGTCTTTGAGAGAAAGTGTACCGCACATGTTTTGGAATATTCATATTTTTCTTTCATATTCATAATTCCCACCTTCCTGGGCACACTTAATTTCAGCAAGGGCCTATTCCAAGAATGGCTTCTGCTTCTGATGCAACAAAAATCAATGTTGCTAAGTTTCAAGGAAGCGAAGTATTTCTTTGGCGAAACCTATTGAAGCTTTTTGAATCATTAAACAATAGAAATACATCCGCTGTTCCATTCCACGAAGTGAAGCCATTGGTAGAAGAGAGTGCATTGCAAATGGGAATTAATTCCAAACACCAGCAAGATGCTGCCTAATTTTATTCGCAACTGATTGTACCTTTTTGGGGGGAGTCTTGTCTCACCAACGAAATAGAAATTATACAATCAGTGATGTGCCTACGTTGTGACGAAAGCGAACCAACAGAAAATTCAAGTTCGGGAGTGTTGCCGGTTCCTCTGAATAAATCGACTTTAGATAAATGCATTCAACAGGTTTTTGAAGATGAAATGATTTCGGACGTAAACTGTGATTTTTGCCGCGAGACATTGTGTAAAAAGATCATGACAACGCGCATCGTAAATTGTCCGTCTGTGTTAGTCGTGCAACTACTACGGACCCGTGTCGTTGAAAACAAACTTGAAAAAAATTACTACAGAAGTTCTCCCCAGTGTAGAAATAGATTTACGCCGATTCTGTTTGAACAAAACACCCGCCGTTTACCGCCTGAGATCTGTAATAACGCACGAGGGTCAATCCCTACAAAGCGGACATTATAAAGCCTTTGTTAGGGAAAATTTGTACGGTACTGGTTCAGTCACGAAATTCGACGACTCACGGGTAGACCGCATAGGCACTTTTGCTTTTACCACCCAGATATCGGAATCTGGTTACATATACTTTTTTGAAAGAACAGATGTTCACAGGAAAGACAAAGACTGCACGGGCTCATGCACTTCAGATGACAATTTCGTGGTAAGCGATAAGGAGAGAGAATTTGTGAACATTCTACGGTGTTCGCTCAATGAAAAAAACCTGCATAGCGTTGCAGTCGAAAACACAACGAACACCGAGTTCTTAACATTTTCCCAATTGGCAACGATTAATTCTTCTCCCTCCCCTGCTATTGTGAAGCGCCTGAAACATGCATACACAAATTATCAACCAGGATGGTTGGGAGAAGGAGTGATAGATTTTTACCTGAACCAGCTTTGCAAACTGTCACATAATGATCCCCACCAGAAAAGAAAGTTTGGGTCCGTGCAGTGCTTTGTGACCAAGAAGATATTGCATAATAAAATAACTCCAGAAACGTATCGATCAGTGGCAAAACACTGCATTGTAGGTATGCGTTTCTGCGAGGTGATGTTATTTCCCCTATTAGAAAATATGCACTTCACCCTGTACGCCATCGACACTAAAAGTAGCAGGATAGATTGTTTGGATTCCATGAGTGACAGGAAAGACACCAGGCAGAAGAGGTTAGCCCATGGTCATGCATTCAGGGAGTTTTTTCAGAACGGTCTAATCAAGAGATACTGGAATAATACTCACGGTGTTCTTCAGTGTGAAAAAATGATTAACATAAGACAAGCACCCTGTCTGCAGCAAACAGATTCAGCAAGTTGTGGTGTTTATTGCTGCTTGTTTGCCGAGGAAATGTGTCTGGGAGAGAGAAAACTTCACATAGGCAATAATAGTGAAGAACTCCGAATGTATCTCACGATTCAACTAATACAACGATCCAACATTGTTGACCCTCAGCTTCAACAATTATATTCAACTTATATGAATTTGTAATAAATAAGATGAACCCTAATGACAATTTGCGTCATTTTGGTATATTACAATATTATCTAATCTCTGTTGGTGCAATGTATTGATTATGCTTGATCTTGCCTTTGACAAGTACAATCGCTTCATTTAAAACTTTATATCACATTGGAAAGGCTCTTATAATTTATATTCATATGCAATCGGGAAATCACCTTTTTAACGTAACACTGAAATTTAGAAAGCTGCATGCTACACTGGGTAAAGTGAAACAATTTGCATCTGACTGGTCATACACCTATGACGTCACATTGTTTACGGAAGCTTGCCAAATATTGTCCTCGTGTAGCGTTCATTCTATTGCGTGGTTTGCTGTTGAGCTGTCAAGACGTCGTGCAGACAGCACCGCTTGTTATATTAATTTCACTTTTGGAATTTGTTTTAATGCTTTCCTTTTAACCTTAATTGAATTTGTATAGATTTGTTTAAATAGCTTTTAGTAATACATTGTAGTTCAACTTATATTTTTCCAAATTCTTTGTGTGTTTTACGTGTCACTAACATTGGTAGCTTAGGGCCTATACATAAATGTTGATGATTTTTTAATTTACGATTTATTCTCTGCGCATGAATTTAAGTATTTCTGTCACAGTCATATTTAAGCGCCTTCGTCATAACATTTTGCACTTTCTCAAATCATTTCAGTTGTCTGACTTGCATTTAGTATTAAGCAAGAACATTATTAGTTTTTCCGGTTTTGATCACACATTTTGTTTGTTAATTTCGAGTACGTGTAACAATTAATCTTTTTGAAATTTCAGATTTGAACATTTTTTTATTCCTTTCTCATATTAACTTGCTGTTATTAAACTTTGATTGCGAAAGTTGTGATTTAAAGGTGATCATGGCCGATAAACGTAGCAAACCTAACCGTTCTTTGGAGGATGTTTTTCAGTTGCTTTCAGGGGGAGGCTGTCCTGTTGGAATGAGTCGTGACTAGCGGCGAACTGTTGGAAGATTTGCAAGCTGCTTCAGACTATATAGAAGGTATAATGCCAAAGATGTATACGTGTCCATATAACCATTCGAGTTTCTTTTAGGATTCATTGCAAGTTCAACTGATGAGTCATGAATTTGACGAAAGGGCAATTAGCAGCATTGAAAATGGAACTCTTCACAAACATTGGTTCTTTGGTTTACAAACATTGGCTCAATATTTTCAAGTAAAAATAGATCGCAATTCAAATTGTTTTTAACTTGACAATTGCCCTCAATTTGAAAAGGGCTAAGTAAGCTGCTGATTGGCCTCTTGAACACCGCATGATGTGTATAAAATTGAACAAACTTAAACATAATTCACCGGTGTCTGTCTTCATCAGGGTTCATGGGCGGCGATAACGAGGTGAGGGGACGGAGGGACACGTCCCCCAATATTTTGGGAGAAGGGGTCGGCTATGGCAGTGTCCCCCCCCCCCTCCCCCCAATAATTTCGTGAATACGCAAAGATCGGCACACACTTTCAAATATTTCCCAGGATGTACACCGAGTGGAAAATGCTTAACAATTATTCTTGGGTGTCTGCTTTTTTCCTCCGTCCCCCAACCTTGACGACAACTCGCCGCCGCTGTCGGGGTTCACAAAGCTGCATGCACATTCATTGTTGTGTGCAACCCATTTATCAGTTATATTGGATGATTATTAGGCCGTGTCCGAAATGGGCGTCTAGAGCTACAGCTACGGCACCGTCACGCGTAGTTGTAATGGACGAACACCTATAGACAATAGCCATAGACAAGCGATTCGGACGCAGCTTTAAGATATATTAATTGTACACTTTTAGGGTTTACATATTAATTTCAAAATAAAAATAATCGGTTCAAAAATTATCTTGCATGTTGGAGCGTCATAGTCAGGGAGGTACTTTACATTGTATTGAACAGATTACCTAAATATACATGTGTATAAATATACATGTGTATACATTTTCTCTCAAAGACGGTATTCCACCCGAACTCCAAATACCGCATTTCCAAATTTACTTAAAATTGGTCCGTCTTTAAGCGGCTAATTGGAGCAGAAGCCATTCTTGGAATAGGCCCTTGCTGAAATTAAGTGTGCCCAGGAAGGTGGGAATTATGAATATGAAAGAAAAATATGAATATTCCAAAACATGTGCGGTACACTTTCTCTCAAAGACGGTATTCCAAATACCGCATTTCCAAATTCTCTTAAAAATTGTCCGTCTTTAAGCGGCTAATTGGAGCAGAAGCCATTCTTGGAATAGGCCCTTGCTGAAATTAAGTGTGCCCAGGAAGGTGAGAATTATGAATATGAAAGAAAAATATGAATTTTCCAAAACATGTGCGGTACACTTTCTTTCAAAGACGGCATTTCACCCGAACTCCAAATACCGCATATTCAAATATTCTGGGAAAATGGTCCGTCTTTAAGCGGCTAATTGGAGCAGAAGCCATTCTTGGAATAGGCCCTTGCTGAAATTAAGTGTGCCCAGGAAGGTGAGAATTATGAATATGAAAGAAAAATATGAATTTTCCAAAACTTGTGCGGTACACTTTCTTTCAAAGACGGCATTTCACCCGAACTCCAAATACCGCATTTTCAAATATTCTGGAAAATGGTCCGTCTTTAAGCGGCCAATTGGAGCAGAAGCCATTCTTGGAATAGGCCCTTGCTGAAATTAAGTGTGCCCAGGAAGGTGGGAATTAGGAATATGAAAGAAAAATATGAATTTTCCAAAACGTGTGCGGTACACTTTCTTTCAAAGACGGAATTTCACCCGAACTCCAAATACCGCATTTTCAAATATTCTGGAAAATGGTCCGCCTTTAAGCGGCTATTTGGAGCAGAAGCCATTCTTGGAATAGGCCCTTGCTGAAATTAAGTGTGCCCAGGAAGGTGGGAATTATGAATATGAAAGAAAAATATGAATATTCCAAAACATGTGCGGTACACTTTCTCTCAAAAACGGTATTCCAAATACCGCATTTCCAAATTCTCTTAAAAATGTTCCGTCTTTAAGCGGCTAATTGGAGCAGAAGCCATTCTTGGAATAGGCCCTTGCTGAAATTAAGTGTGCCCAGGAAGGTGGGAATTATGAATATGAAAGAAAAATATGAATATTCCAAAACATGTGCGGTACACTTTCTTTCAAAGACGGCATTCCACCCGAAACTCTTAATAACGCATTTTCAAATGTTCTGAAAATGGTCCGCCTTTAAGCGGCTAATTGGAGCAGAAGCCATTCTTGGAATAGGCCCTTGCTGAAATTAAATGTGCCCAGGAAGGTGGGAATTATGAATATGAAAGAAAAATATGAATATTCCAAAACATGTGCGGTACACTTTCTTTCAAAGACGGCATTCCACCCGAAACTCTTAATAACGCATTTTCAAATGTTCTGAAAATGGTCCGCCTTTAAGCGGCTAATTGGAGCAGAAGCCATTCTTGGAATAGGCCCTTGCTGAAATTAAGTGTGCCCAGGAAGGTGGGAATTATGAATATGAAAGAAAAATATCAATTTTCCAAAACATGTGCGGTACACTTTCTCTCAAAGACGGCATTCCACCCGAACTACAATACCGCATTTCCAAATTTTCTTAAAAATGGTCCGTCTTTAAGCGGCTAATTAGAGCAGAAGCCATTCTTGGAATAGGCCCTTGCTGAAATTAAGTGTGCCCAGGAAGGTGGGAATTATGAATATGAAAGAAAAATATGAATATTCCAAAACATGTGCGGTACACTTTCTTTCAAAGACGGCATTTCACCCGAACTCCAAATACCGCATTTTCAAATATTCTGGAAAATGGTCCGTCTTTAAGCGGCCAATTGGAGCAGAAGCCATTCTTGGAATAGGCCCTTGCTGAAATTAAGTGTGCCCAGGAAGGTGGGAATTATGAATATGAAAGAAAAATATGAATTTTCCAAAACATGTGCGGTACACTTTTTCTCAAAGACGGCATTCCACCCGAAACTCTTAATAACGCATTTTCAAATGTTCTGAAAAATGGTCCGCCTTTAAGCGGCTATTTGGAGCAGAAGCCATTCTTGGAATAGGCCCTTGCTGAAATTAAGTGTTTCCAGGAAGGTGGGAATTATGAATATGAAAGAAAAATATCAATTTTCCAAAACATGTGCGGTACACTTTCTCTCAAAGACGGCATTCCACCCGAACTACAATACCGCATTTCCAAATTTGCTTAAAAATGGTCCGTCTTTAAGCGGCTAATTGGAGCAGAAGCCATTCTTGGAATAGGCCCTTGCTGAAATTAAGTGTGCCCAGGAAGGTGGGAATTATGAATATGAAAGAAAAATATGAATATTCCAAAACATGTGCGGTACACTTTCTCTCAAAAACGGTATTCCAAATACCGCATTTCCAAATTCTCTTAAAAATGTTCCGTCTTTAAGCGGCTAATTGGAGCAGAAGCCATTCTTGGAATAGGCCCTTGCTGAAATTAAGTGTGCCCAGGAAGGTGGGAATTATGAATATGAAAGACAAATATGAATATTCCAAAACATGTGCGGTACACTTTCTTTCAAAGACGGCATTCCACCCGAAACTCTTAATAACGCATTTTCAAATGTTCTGAAAATGGTCCGCCTTTAAGCGGCTAATTGGAGCAGAAGCCATTCTTGGAATAGGCCCTTGCTGAAATTAAATGTGCCCAGGAAGGTGGGAATTATGAATATGAAAGAAAAATATGAATATTCCAAAACATGTGCGGTACACTTTCTCTCAAAAACGGTATTCCAAATACCGCATTTCCAAATTCTCTTAAAAATTGTCCGTCTTTAAGCGGCTAATTGGAGCAGAAGCCATTCTTGGAATAGGCCCTTGCTGAAATTAAGTGTGCCCAGGAAGGTGGGAATTATGAATATGAAAGAAAAATATGAATATTCCAAAACATGTGCGGTACACTTTCTTTCAAAGACGGCATTTCACCCGAACTCCAAATACCGCATTTTCAAATATTCTGGAAAATGGTCCGTCTTTAAGCGGCCAATTGGAGCAGAAGCCATTCTTGGAATAGGCCCTTGCTGAAATTAAGTGTGCCCAGGAAGGTGGGAATTATGAATATGAAAGAAAAATATGAATTTTCCAAAACATGTGCGGTACACTTTTTCTCAAAGACGGCATTCCACCCGAAACTCTTAATAACGCATTTTCAAATGTTCTGAAAAATGGTCCGCCTTTAAGCGGCTATTTGGAGCAGAAGCCATTCTTGGAATAGGCCCTTGCTGAAATTAAGTGTGCCCAGGAAGGTGGGAATTATGAATATGAAAGAAAAATATCAATTTTCCAAAACATGTGCGGTACACTTTCTCTCAAAGACGGCATTCCACCCGAACTACAATACCGCATTTCCAAATTTGCTTAAAAATGGTCCGTCTTTAAGCGGCTAATTGGAGCAGAAGCCATTCTTGGAATAGGCCCTTGCTGAAATTAAGTGTGCCCAGGAAGGTGGGAATTATGAATATGAAAGAAAAATATGAATATTCCAAAACATGTGCGGTACACTTTCTCTCAAAAACGGTATTCCAAATACCGCATTTCCAAATTCTCTTAAAAATGTTCCGTCTTTAAGCGGCTAATTGGAGCAGAAGCCATTCTTGGAATAGGCCCTTGCTGAAATTAAGTGTGCCCAGGAAGGTGGGAATTATGAATATGAAAGACAAATATGAATATTCCAAAACATGTGCGGTACACTTTCTTTCAAAGACGGCATTCCACCCGAAACTCTTAATAACGCATTTTCAAATGTTCTGAAAATGGTCCGCCTTTAAGCGGCTAATTGGAGCAGAAGCCATTCTTGGAATAGGCCCTTGCTGAAATTAAATGTGCCCAGGAAGGTGGGAATTATGAATATGAAAGAAAAATATGAATATTCCAAAACATGTGCGGTACACTTTCTCTCAAAAACGGTATTCCAAATACCGCATTTCCAAATTCTCTTAAAAATTGTCCGTCTTTAAGCGGCTAATTGGAGCAGAAGCCATTCTTGGAATAGGCCCTTGCTGAAATTAAGTATGCCCAGGAAGGTGGGAATTATGAATATGAAAGAAAAATATGAATATTCCAAAACATGTGCGGTGCACTTTCTTTCAAAGACGGCATTCCACCCGAAACTCTTAATAACGCATTTTCAAATGTTCTGAAAATGGTCCGCCTTTAAGCGGCTAATTGGAGCAGAAGCCATTCTTGGAATAGGCCCTTGCTGAAATTAAGTGTGCCCAGGAAGGTGGGAATTATGAATATGAAAGAAAAATATCAATTTTCCAAAACATGTGCGGTACACTTTCTCTCAAAGACGGCATTCCACCCGAACTACAATACCGCATTTCCAAATTTTCTTAAAAATGGTCCGTCTTTAAGCGGCTAATTAGAGCAGAAGCCATTCTTGGAATAGGCCCTTGCTGAAATTAAGTGTGCCCAGGAAGGTGGGAATTATGAATATGAAAGAAAAATATGAATATTCCAAAACATGTGCGGTACACTTTCTTTCAAAGACGGCATTTCACCCGAACTCCAAATACCGCATTTTCAAATATTCTGGAAAATGGTCCGTCTTTAAGCGGCCAATTGGAGCAGAAGCCATTCTTGGAATAGGCCCTTGCTGAAATTAAGTGTGCCCAGGAAGGTGGGAATTATGAATATGAAAGAAAAATATGAATTTTCCAAAACATGTGCGGTACACTTTTTCTCAAAGACGGCATTCCACCCGAAACTCTTAATAACGCATTTTCAAATGTTCTGAAAAATGGTCCGCCTTTAAGCGGCTATTTGGAGCAGAAGCCATTCTTGGAATAGGCCCTTGCTGAAATTAAGTGTGCCCAGGAAGGTGGGAATTATGAATATGAAAGAAAAATATCAATTTTCCAAAACATGTGCGGTACACTTTCTCTCAAAGACGGCATTCCACCCGAACTACAATACCGCATTTCCAAATTTGCTTAAAAATGGTCCGTCTTTAAGCGGCTAATTGGAGCAGAAGCCATTCTTGGAATAGGCCCTTGCTGAAATTAAGTGTGCCCAGGAAGGTGGGAATTATGAATATGAAAGAAAAATATGAATATTCCAAAACATGTGCGGTACACTTTCTTTCAAAGACGGCATTTCACCCGAACTCCAAATACCGCATTTTCAAATATTCTGGAAAATGGTCCGTCTTTAAGCGGCCAATTGGAGCAGAAGCCATTCTTGGAATAGGCCCTTGCTGAAATTAAGTGTGCCCAGGAAGGTGGGAATTATGAATATGAAAGAAAAATATGAATTTTCCAAAACATGTGCGGTACACTTTTTCTCAAAGACGGCATTCCACCCGAAACTCTTAATAACGCATTTTCAAATGTTCTGAAAAATGGTCCGCCTTTAAGCGGCTATTTGGAGCAGAAGCCATTCTTGGAATAGGCCCTTGCTGAAATTAAGTGTGCCCAGGAAGGTGGGAATTATGAATATGAAAGAAAAATATGAATATTCCAAAACATGTGCGGTACACTTTCTCTCAAAGACGGTATTCCAAATACCGCATTTCCAAATTCTCTTAAAAATGGTCCGTCTTTAAGCGGCTAATTGGAGCAGAAGCCATTCTTGGAATAGGCCCTTGCTGAAATTAAGTGTGCCCAGGAGGGTGGGAATTATGAATATGAAAGAAAAATATGAATATTCCAAAACATGTGCGGTACACTTTCTCTCAAAGACGGCATTCCACCCGAAACTCTTAATAACGCATTTTCAAATGTTCTGAAAAATGGTCCGCCTTTAAGCGGCTAATTGGAGCAGAAGCCATTCTTGGAATAGGCCCTTGCTGAAATTAAGTGTGCCCAGGAAGGTGGGAATTATGAATATGAAAGATAAATATGAATTTTCCAAAACATGTGCGGTACACTTTCTCTCAAAGACGGCATTCCACCCGAACTACAATACCGCATTTCCAAATTTTCTTTAAAATGGTCCGTCTTTAAGCGGCTAATTGGAGCAGAAGCCATTCTTGAAATAGGCCCTTGCTGAAATTAAGTGTGCCCAGGAAGGTGGGAATTATGAATATGAAAGAAAAATATGAATATTCCAAAACATGTGCGGTACACTTTCTTTCAAAGACGGCATTTCACCCGAACTTCAAATACCGCATTTTCAAATATTCTGGAAAATGGTCCGTCTTTAAGCGGCCAATTGGAGCAGAAGCCATTCTTGGAATAGGCCCTTGCTGAAATTAAGTGTGCCCAGGAAGGTGGGAATTATGAATATGAAAGAAAAATATGAATTTTCCAAAACATGTGCGGTACACTTTCTCTCAAAGACGGTATTCCAAATACCGCATTTCCAAATTCTCTTAAAAATGGTCCGTCTTTAAGCGGCTAATTGGAGCAGAAGCCATTCTTGGAATAGGCCCTTGCTGAAATTAAGTGTGCCCAGGAGGGTGGGAATTATGAATATGAAAGAAAAATATGAATATTCCAAAACATGTGCGGTACACTTTCTCTCAAAGACGGCATTCCACCCGAAACTCTTAATAACGCATTTTCAAATGTTCTGAAAAATGGTCCGCCTTTAAGCGGCTAATTGGAGCAGAAGCCATTCTTGGAATAGGCCCTTGCTGAAATTAAGTGTGCCCAGGAAGGTGGGAATTATGAATATGAAAGATAAATATGAATTTTCCAAAACATGTGCGGTACACTTTCTCTCAAAGACGGCATTCCACCCGAACTACAATACCGCATTTCCAAATTTTCTTTAAAATGGTCCGTCTTTAAGCGGCTAATTGGAGCAGAAGCCATTCTTGGAATAGGCCCTTGCTGAAATTAAGTGTGCCCAGGAAGGTGGGAATTAGGAATATGAAAGAAAAATATGAATTTTCCAAAACGTGTGCGGTACACTTTCTTTCAAAGACGGAATTTCACCCGAACTCCAAATACCGCATTTTCAAATATTCTGGAAAATGGTCCGCCTTTAAGCGGCTATTTGAAGCAGAAGCCATTCTTGGAATAGGCCCTTGCTGAAATTAAGTGTGCCCAGGAAGGTGGGAATTATGAATATGAAAGAAAAATATGAATATTCCAAAACATGTGCGGTACACTTTCTCTCAAAAACGGTATTCCAAATACCGCATTTCCAAATTCTCTTAAAAATTTTCCGTCTTTAAGCGGCTAATTGGAGCAGAAGCCATTCTTGGAATAGGCCCTTGCTGAAATTAAGTGTGCCCAGGAAGGTGGGAATTATGAATATGAAAGAAAAATATGAATATTCCAAAACATGTGCGGTACACTTTCTTTCAAAGACGGCATTCCACCCGAAACTCTTAATAACGCATTTTCAAATGTTCTGAAAATGGTCCGCCTTTAAGCGGCTAATTGGAGCAGAAGCCATTCTTGGAATAGGCCCTTGCTGAAATTAAATGTGCCCAGGAAGGTGGGAATTATGAATATGAAAGAAAAATATGAATATTCCAAAACATGTGCGGTACACTTTCTCTCAAAAACGGTATTCCAAATACCGCATTTCCAAATTCTCTTAAAAATTGTCCGTCTTTAAGCGGCTAATTGGAGCAGAAGCCATTCTTGGAATAGGCCCTTGCTGAAATTAAGTGTGCCCAGGAAGGTGGGAATTATGAATATGAAAGAAAAATATGAATATTCCAAAACATGTGCGGTACACTTTCTTTCAAAGACGGCATTCCACCCGAAACTCTTAATAACGCATTTTCAAATGTTCTGAAAATGGTCCGCCTTTAAGCGGCTAATTGGAGCAGAAGCCATTCTTGGAATAGGCCCTTGCTGAAATTAAGTGTGCCCAGGAAGGTGGGAATTATGAATATGAAAGAAAAATATCAATTTTCCAAAACATGTGCGGTACACTTTCTCTCAAAGACGGCATTCCACCCGAACTACAATACCGCATTTCCAAATTTTCTTAAAAATGGTCCGTCTTTAAGCGGCTAATTGGAGCAGAAGCCATTCTTGGAATAGGCCCTTGCTGAAATTAAGTGTGCCCAGGAAGGTGGGAATTATGAATATGAAAGAAAAATATGAATATTCCAAAACATGTGCGGTACACTTTCTTTCAAAGACGGCATTTCACCCGAACTCCAAATACCGCATTTTCAAATATTCTGGAAAATGGTCCGTCTTTAAGCGGCCAATTGGAGCAGAAGCCATTCTTGGAATAGGCCCTTGCTGAAATTAAGTGTGCCCAGGAAGGTGGGAATTATGAATATGAAAGAAAAATATGAATTTTCCAAAACATGTGCGGTACACTTTTTCTCAAAGACGGCATTCCACCCGAAACTCTTAATAACGCATTTTCAAATGTTCTGAAAAATGGTCCGCCTTTAAGCGGCTATTTGGAGCAGAAGCCATTCTTGGAATAGGCCCTTGCTGAAATTAAGTGTGCCCAGGAAGGTGGGAATTATGAATATGAAAGAAAAATATGAATATTCCAAAACATGTGCGGTACACTTTCTCTCAAAGACGGTATTCCAAATACCGCATTTCCAAATTCTCTTAAAAATGGTCCGTCTTTAAGCGGCTAATTGGAGCAGAAGCCATTCTTGGAATAGGCCCTTGCTGAAATTAAGTGTGCCCAGGAGGGTGGGAATTATGAATATGAAAGAAAAATATGAATATTCCAAAACATGTGCGGTACACTTTCTCTCAAAGACGGCATTCCACCCGAAACTCTTAATAACGCATTTTCAAATGTTCTGAAAAATGGTCCGCCTTTAAGCGGCTAATTGGAGCAGACGCCATTCTTGGAATAGGCCCTTGCTGAAATTAAGTGTGCCCAGGAAGGTGGGAATTATGAATATGAAAGATAAATATGAATTTTCCAAAACATGTGCGGTACACTTTCTCTCAAAGACGGCATTCCACCCGAACTACAATACCGCATTTCCAAATTTTCTTTAAAATGGTCCGTCTTTAAGCGGCTAATTGGAGCAGAAGCCATTCTTGAAATAGGCCCTTGCTGAAATTAAGTGTGCCCAGGAAGGTGGGAATTATGAATATGAAAGAAAAATATAAATATTCCAAAACATGTGCGGTACACTTTCTTTCAAAGACGGCATTTCACCCGAACTCCAAATACCGCATTTTCAAATATTCTGGAAAATGGTCCGTCTTTAAGCGGCCAATTGGAGCAGAAGCCATTCTTGGAATAGGCCCTTGCTGAAATTAAGTGTGCCCAGGAAGGTGGGAATTATGAATATGAAAGAAAAATATGAATTTTCCAAAACATGTGCGGTACACTTTTTCTCAAAGACGGCATTCCACCCGAAACTCTTAATAACGCATTTTCAAATGTTCTGAAAAATGGTCCGCCTTTAAGCGGCTATTTGGAGCAGAAGCCATTCTTGGAATAGGCCCTTGCTGAAATTAAGTGTGCCCAGGAAGGTGGGAATTATGAATATGAAAGAAAAATATGAATATTCCAAAACATGTGCGGTACACTTTCTCTCAAAGACGGTATTCCAAATACCGCATTTCCAAATTCTCTTAAAAATGGTCCGTCTTTAAGCGGCTAATTGGAGCAGAAGCCATTCTTGGAATAGGCCCTTGCTGAAATTAAGTGTGCCCAGGAGGGTGGGAATTATGAATATGAAAGAAAAATATGAATATTCCAAAACATGTGCGGTACACTTTCTCTCAAAGACGGCATTCCACCCGAAACTCTTAATAACGCATTTTCAAATGTTCTGAAAAATGGTCCGCCTTTAAGCGGCTAATTGGAGCAGAAGCCATTCTTGGAATAGGCCCTTGCTGAAATTAAGTGTGCCCAGGAAGGTGGGAATTATGAATATGAAAGATAAATATGAATTTTCCAAAACATGTGCGGTACACTTTCTCTCAAAGACGGCATTCCACCCGAACTACAATACCGCATTTCCAAATTTTCTTTAAAATGGTCCGTCTTTAAGCGGCTAATTGGAGCAGAAGCCATTCTTGAAATAGGCCCTTGCTGAAATTAAGTGTGCCCAGGAAGATGGGAATTATGAATATGAAAGAAAAATGTGAATTTTCCAAAACATGTGCGGTACACTTTCTTTTAAACAGAAGCTATTGTGCTGAGCCGAAAGGAATTGATGTAGAGAAGCTTTTGAAATGGGCCCTCGCGAATTGACAAATTATTTCATAAAAAATACACATAAAATAACGTTCAGTATAATATGTACAGCTTTGCCTATACCTATTCTGAAAATACAAGCAAAATTGGTTTGTAATTTCTTGATATTTTTCGAAAATTCGTTGCCTGAATCCAGTGATTTTATTAAAAAAAAAAAAATCCTTTTGTCGGATGGATTCTAGTTTTCTATATGCGGCTGCTCTGATCGGGCGAATCGCGGACCCTATTGCGAATCGCGGGCTGAATCGCGGGCTGAATCGCAGGCTGAATCGCGTGCTGAATCTCGGGCTAGCTTCCGCCAGGTCGTGTTTTCCATGTTCACGAGTTCACAAGTCTGGTAACTCGTATTCACCAGTGGTGAACTGGAGGCAGGATTTTCTTCCCGAGTGCAACCATCTCGTTAACACGAGGGAAAGATTTTACTTCAATACCCCGCACCAAAATCGGTCAGGAGCAGCAAATCTTGGAAAATCACCATACACCTGTGTTCAGAATTGTATAAATACTTGGCACAACCTTGAATTTAAAGAATTTTGTTTGGATAATTTAGTGCAATAGTGGAAGAAAGTTTGTGTTTTCTGTGATAGTTCTCACCATGTATAGTCACTCAAAATGTTCACATGTTGATTTCTTCCTCATTTTGGAAAGAGTTCCAAATCCGGCCATCACTTATTTTCCCTTGCGTTAATATGACTTAAAAACTACCAAAAAGTGTAAATCTGATGAAGAAACATGAATTTATTACATTAGGAGGGAAACAATTTCAACTTTTTCTTTGAAAATACTTGGACTTTTTCTGTCATGGCCCATAGACTTTGTGCACGAGGTCCAAGTGATAGCCGGATATGGAACTCTTTCCGGAGGGTTGGTTATTTTCCAAGATTTTGCTGTTCTTGAGCGATTTTGGTGGGGGGGGGGGGGGGGGGGTATTAAAGTAAAATCTTTCCAGAATGCTTTTGTTATATACCGGGTAGTGTTTATATAGCTTATTGCATGACTTAAAACCACACTTGTAAATTGACTCAATTAACCCCTTGCGTACGGATGCCACAAATATGCGCAAAAAAAACAGTGCCACCAGGCCGTTTGTGCAGTTTCAATCCATTGTTGGATTAAACAGTGCCACCAGGCCGGATGACACCATTGGCCGCTGTTTGTGCAGTTTCAATCCATTGTTAGATTATTGTGTATAGGTTACGCTTGACTGCACAAACACATTGTAGCGGTTCGCTTGGCTGCCAGAGCCGCGGCGGCACCCTGACGTCTCCCGGAAAATACCGTACTCAAAGGGTTAACAACTCTGCACACCAGTGTTATTTACAATTTACGTAAAACTGAAATGTTCACATTGTATACAAATACAGGTGCATCAACCCCCAGAACCAATCCTTTTTGAAGAGTAAAGCCACCTTTGTCTTCATAATTCAGCAAGCAAGGTTCTACTGACGAGCCATCATGATTATCCCAATCCGTTGCTTCACCTGCGGCAAAGTGGTCGGCAACAAGTGGGAAGCCTACTTGGGTCTCCTGCAGGCGGAGTACTCGGAAGGGTGAGTGGTCAGCCCAAGAAACGGCTGCGGTGGAGACAAAGCAGTGGTTGTCTGCTAGGGCTGTTCATTTTCGAATAATTTAGTATTCGATTATTCAAAACTGGGTTTGACCGAATATTCGGACATTCGATACTTGCCGATTAAGTTTTTCACGCATCAGCTGCAACTGCATGGCGCCGGTAAAAAGTTGCACGCAAAGCATGCCGGTGTTTTAAGTGCAGCGATCGATATTGTGGACCGCTCTAGTCTATCAATATTTTTTAGCATGTGCCTGTTGTATCAAGATCATTACTGGCACGTACACATGTATAAACGTTCTAATAACAAGAAACCAAGCCTGCGTTTTTGCAGTAATTATTTTAAGTGTCGACGGTTTTACGGAGGGGAACAATAAACCTCCGTCCACAAAAAGTTACTGTCAACAAAAAATGCTGCATTTGACACTAAGCGCCGTAACTTTTCTATTAAAATAGCATTAGTCATATCTGTATGTGCATATATTTTGTTTTGAATATTCGATCCGGAAAATTGAAAAGGTACAATGTATTAAAATATTTGGTTTATTCGGGACAGCCCTACAGTCTGCTCCTGTAGAAAGGGATTGTAAAGTTGGATCCATTCCATCAGACCTAGTTGGACCTACTACCCTAATCAAAATTGTTGAAACATTTTGTATTTTCAAAGGGTAACAAAGAAAACTGGCAGGAGCGGGATTTGAACCTCCGGAATACCGTACCAGCGCTCTACCAACTGAGCTATCTTGCCCTATGTTGGCAGTCTCCCAAATTGTCAGTGACTTTACAATGCCATACAGCCAGGGATCATGCCCCAACTTTACAATACAATTGTGGGGGAACACTCAATGAGATTACGACTTTTTAACTTTTAATATCGTCAAACTGACACTGACAATTTGGGAGACCGCCAACTTGGGGCAAGATAGCTCAGTTGGTAGAGCACCGGTACGGTATTCCAGAGGTCGCAGGTTCAAATCCCGCTCCTGCCAGTTTTCTTTGTTCACTTTGAAAATTCATTCAAATTTGACTAGTCTGTTTCCCTTGAGGTTTGTTTGATGGAACATATATCGTCAAATAAACCACGAGGGGAAAAGAAAAACTCGCCTCCCTTTGACTCGACCACTGTACCCCACCCCACTCCACCCCACATTCTGAGATCGCTCATTTTCATGAAATTTTCGAAACCACTTTTTTTTCCCAAAAAAGTTTCTTTAAATTTCTCAGTAATATTGAGATGTTTTGTCTGGTTTTTTTTTCATACCATCCAGAGATGCTTTGGACGCCCTGGGCCTAAAGAGATACTGTTGTCGACGGATGCTGCTTTCCCACGTCGACCTCATCGAGAAACTGCTGAACTATGCCCCGCTTGAAAAATGATCCACGCACATGTGCACACGACAGCTTTTCAAAGAAGTTCAGTCAAAACTCAGTAAAGTTTCTGCCGACTGTTTTAAAATGTGTAAACAGGGCTTGAAATGAACGACGGCCACGACGGCACGTGGCCAGTGCCGTCGTTGCCTTCTTACTGGCCGAGGTGCCCCACACAAAATCTCCGTCTTCACGGCCAGTTTTGCCTTGCCCAAAATTTACCTTGGCCGTCGTGCCCTTTTTGCAAAAACACAGCCAATACAAGTACAATCCTTCATATCATTTGTTTTTTCGATGTCATGCCAGCCCTTCATAAAATCTCGCTGCACAACACGTTGGCGATCGCGCGTACAGAATCACAGTACATGCACACAAACTATTAATCTGGTCCAGTTTCGGAGTGTGCCGATACTTCAAGCATCAACACCCCCACCGCAAGATTAAATGTGTGTATTCGTACAATACACAAAGCAGCAGGAGTATGTACATGTACGGCAACGTTTACGTGCAGTCAACTGACTTTCTTTTTCTCAGTACTTGCACGTGTGCGCCTTACAATACGCATCGATGTTCGTGTACGAGGAAACGCGCTCTTGTAGGCGGCGCTATGAAGCACGCCTTCGGCGCGCTACATACAACTTCATGAACTTTGGTCACAACACGCGGTGTTCCGATTGTCAAAAGTTTCGATGAATAATTAGGCCCAAAAAATCGATAGAGAAAGAAGATTTCTGCACGTTAATTCACAGAACTTGATCTATTTTGTCTGTGTATGCATTTTCCGTGTTCATGAATTTATTTCGAGGTTGTACCGCTTGTACACCGCAGCGTGTTTCCCCGACATTTCCTGCCGCAACACGAGGTTTCGCCCGCCACACAAAGTGCATCACGCACGCATTACCACCGTACGATAAACCATGGAGAAATTTATTTCTCCATGGATAAACGGACAGTGTTGGCCAGTTTCCCATCGTGGTTAGCGTTATGGTTAGCGTTGTGCATAGTGATGTGTACGACCTAAATTCTCCATGATTTTTAAGAATTATCGACCGTAAATATTTTTGACATTAATTAAGGCAAGTTTTGATAATTGTTTTGGGCAATTTTTTGTTATAGCTTTCGTAGCGTAAACGGAAATTCACATATAATTGAATACCCATGTGATCGGAAGCAGTATGTTTTTGGCCTCATAGTCTTACTCTTACTCTTAGTTAAATACGTTTTGAACGGAAAAAAATCAACAGTGCCGCGCCCTCCGTACCCTTTCTGCAGATATAATTTGGCCTTGGTGCCCTACTTACTGGCCTTGGTGCCCTCCATAATTTTGCGTTATTCAAGGCCAAAGTGGCCTTGCCCTAAAAATTACCAAATTCAAGGCCTGGCGTTAAACTGGAGAGGTGATGTCAGATCAAACTTTCACGAAGTGCTTTTGTACATGGTTGTGTATTTCTGGAGAAATGACGCTGGAATTACCCAGAGTATGACTTACAACGTCAGAGGGTTTTCCATGGCATAGCCATAACACACAAACAGTAGCCACAACACACAAACAGTAGCCACAACACACAAACAGTAGCCACAACACACAAACAGTAGCCACAATTGTGTGAAGGCTCGTTATCATACTGCAGTCGGCTTTGGTCAAAGTCCAGCGCCCTCCTTGTGCAGAAGTCTTTCCTCAGTTGGGGACGGCAGGCAAAATCTTAATAGTTATAGTGAAGTGTTATTTGACTAATATCTCACCTTCCATACGTTTTGAACTAAATGAATCTTCCACTTTCGACTTGGCATCCTCCAATGTCGATACAACACTGGAGACGGTGTGACCTCATCGAGAAACTGCTGAACTATGGGGCTTTCTCAAGGAATTAGTCTATGTCAGACGTCCCTTTGCAACTCTTGATGTGTTGCGCCAAACGATCAAGGAGGTGTGCAATGACATCAGGGGTGATCCTGCATTCCTTCAGAAGCTTTTGGCCGCAGCACAAGCCTCCCGCCACCATCTCCATTGCTGTATTACCAGGGCTGTAGTCGAGTCCATCACAAGTCCCTGCAAGTCCATCACAAACCCTCCAGTCCTAATTCCAATCACAAGCTATTCAAATGAGCTTTGACAAAGGCATTCCTTCGTCATTGTTCATCCAGTCACTTGTGACTGGCTTTATGAAAGGACTTCTGACTGGACTTGTGACTAGACTTGTGAAAGGACTTGCAGGGACTCAACTACAGCCCCGGTATTGCCATTGGAGGATGCCAACTCGGAAGTGGCAGATTCCGAAAGTTAGCATTTTTTTCGTATAGCATTTAAATCTCACCCTCTAGCACAAAGCTGAAGAAATTCGCTCCATACAATTTGTCATGCTTTGTTTTACATGATCTGGAATTTTGGTTTAATTCCATTGGTAAACAACACAGTCATTTAGGATCAAAAGTAGGACATGTTTCTTTTGACACGTTGTACCTTTAAACCTTGACAACACGTAGACACCTACATATGATCAGGACAAAAAAAATTGCCCCCCCCAAAAAATTGCCCCCCCCCCCCCCCCCGGAAGCAGAACTATTTTGTTGGGCCTAATTAAGGATTCTATCCTTACAGGAATAGTGTAGAATTTCTTTGCTATCTTGGTTAGCACAGAATTACAGGCTGTTGGCACAAAATCCAGCAAGATGGATTCCATAAAAATAGGTCCTGGTATGAACTGGCATTACTCGTGAATTGTACTGTACAGTGAAATTAATTTGGTATCGTGTTATTTCAGAATTGAATAAAATATCGCAAAAAAGGTTCTGTCCACGGAAATGAGGCTTATACAGTTTTTATGCATTGTTTGTAGTCGTACAAGCCCCCCCCCCCCCAAACAATAATAATAAATCCCAAAATGAAAAAAAAAATAGGAAAAGATATTCTTTTGTGGTGGTGGGGGGGGGGGGGGGGGTAGACCCCCATCAACCCCCCACCTCTGGATCCACCCCAAAATGCAAAACCCAGAAAAAACCAAACGCCCAAATCAAAACATCTTTGAATTGGAGACCTTTGAGATGCTAGTGGCAGCAGACATAGCGGCCTTTTCCATTGTGCGCATGCTCAGAACTACCAAAAGTAGACGGTGCAGCGTGAATTTAGGTTTCTATGAAATATGGACTCCTTGGTAGTACATGTATTGCGCATGCCTAAGTTGATAATTATCAAACGTATTATGTAACTCCTAATTATTAGGAGAGTTACCTTTCATGCGTTGTGAGAGTTTTTGAACCCCTTGAGAACGGATGACGGCTGTAGCCGCGGTTTAAAAAACCCCACAAAAAAACACCTGGCCGGGTGACGTCTACAGTAATACCCGCATTATTCATTCAGTCCATTGTTCGCCTATTGTGTGCGTTACGCTTGGCTGCACAAACCCGTCCGGCAGTACCAGCGTTCCATATTAAAGGGAAAGGAGTCCGACTTTAATAGGAGTCTGATGTTCATGTACGTGACACCTGCGTCTGCTGCAACTAGACGGGTTCCCGCCCCCAAATATATTGGGACCGGCAGAAAGCAAAGATCAGGTACATGATTGTATTCGAGTCCATCACAATTAAGTCCCTGCAAGTCCCATCACAAGCCCTCCAGTCCGGCCATCCCAATCACTCGCTATTCAAATGAGTTGTTAAAAAAATATAATTTGTTTTTGCTTGTAGGGGCCTACGCCTAAAGTTGCAAACCAGAAACCCTACGTGTCTTATTTTGCCTATGGGTAAGAACAAAACAAAGAGGTTAAATGGCGCCACCAATGGTGAGAAGGTGTGTCAGGTGCTTGTAAAAACACCTTTCTGGGCAAATTTCAGAACCCCCCCTCCCCCTGCAAAAAATCCTGGATCCGCCCCTGGCATTTCTTTGTCATTGTTCATCCAGTTACTTGTGACCGGCTTTATGAAAGGACTTGTGAAAGGACTTGCAGGAGAAAGTACGGGTATGACGCTTTTGATTGACCCTCGTGTGCGCAAGCGCTGTAATAACTTCCATATGTTATGAGTTTGGTGCTGTTTTCATCATTGTAAATAAGTTTTAATCACATAGAAGATTATTTTGAATGCATACATGGACTGTGATAAGTTTTTTGCAGCGGTTTAAACAACGTAATGCATTTCTAGTATGTAAATATAAAAATCCTAATTAGCATAATTAGATTTTGCCAGGTTTGTGCTGCCGTACCACCTGCGGTCCCTAATCGAAATTAGGACGACAATACATTGTAAATGAGCCAGTGTAGCTATGAAATATTGTATGAATCGATTATTAGGATAGTGGCCGGTCACGTGAGAGGGTTTAACCAATAATATGTAAGAGGAGTCGGATATTTATATGACACCACCGGGAACCAGAACATGCTGTCACCATATCCCTAGCCAGCCCTGATAATGTCTCCCATTAGCCTTTTAGAGGTATGGCGGACACAATAGGAGGGCGCTATTTGATTTGGGTATAAATACAAAGGTTTTACCCAAATCAAATAGCGCCCTCCTATTGTGTCCGCCATACCTCTAATTAAAAGGCTAACTGACGTCGTCGTCCCAGAACGGCTGCGAGTGAAGGCTAGCTAGCCCAGTGCAAAAAAGTATACTGCAGCGAGCGCGCGCAGCTACGTTTTGTTTGGGTGTGTCATCGACGCGTCGCGAGTTATAGCGCGGCTGTCATTCATTGCTGATTTCTGCTCACGTTGTCGAGCTGATTAAGAGAAGTGCTGTCCGACTTTTGCCGTTGGTAAGTAGATCAGAATCAGGTTAATTTGTGACAACTGTGATTTACTATACTTATTACTAGTCTGATCGCCATCCTCTGACCCTGTGACAATAAAACACCGGGATTTTCTTGTGATTCTCTGTGAGCTTGTCGCCAAGCTCAGCTCAGCTCAGATTACATGTATTGTATGTCCATGGAGAAATGTCCATAATGGAGAAAGGAACAACCGACAACGTTACCCGGAAAGATTTTACTTTAATACCCCCTACCAAAATCAGTCAGGAACAGAAAATCTTGGAAAATAACTATCCATCTGTGTTCAGAATTGTATAAACACTTGGCACAACCTTTAAATTTGAGATTTTTGTTGGGAAATTTTCGTGAAATATAGCCTAGGGGAAGAAAGTTTGTGTTTTCTGTGTTAGATCATGGAGGTATTAAAAGGAAGATGTTCTTGGCACAGTGCACAGTCACAGTGTATGGTAAACTCAAAGTGTTCACATTCATGTCGATTTCTGCCTTATTTTTTACAGATTTTGCTGACATAAATCTTGAAATAAGTGGTTGTGCCACATGTCACAGAGGGTTGGTTTTGCTGTTCCTGACTGATTTTGGTAGGGGGTATTAAAGTAAAATCATGTCATGAGCCTAACAACATTAGAGCTGGAATTTTCAAGCTAGTTATTTTCCAAGATATTAAATTTTGTGGGATTTCAGAAATTCAGGGCAAGTGCATTTATTAACTTGAATTCAAAATGACAGAGACAAATTGTGACCCACTCTGGAAAAAGGGCCATTATGTTGCAAAATTTGAAAAAGAAGGTTTTATATAAAGCTGGAAAGGCCATTTTATAATAAGCTTTGGTACATGTCTGAGGCCTGTTTTCAGCATTTTGCATTCGCAAGATGGGCTCTTTGGAAATTTGAATATTTGTTTTCAGGAATTTCTTGAAATGACTTGAGGAGAAACAAGCCATTTAAAAAGAAACAAAAAGCAAAGCAATAGATTGAAGCACTCGACACAAACACATTCTTTTTCCAACTTTATTCACAGAAATCAAAGATTTTGGTTATGAACTAGGATTGTAATTAGTATATAATATAGCCTATAGGCCCATGCAAAAAAATCCCTCCCTTAAAAATAGGGGTGTGCATCGAAACCGGTTCCAGATTATGGAATCGAGTACCTGTACAACTTTACATTATCGCATAGTAACTTCCCAGAAAATAAAAAAGGAAAATTTTTGTATGTTTTTTGTGGCGAATTTTCAAAATTAAACCCCGACTACTGTACATAGGAAACCAGCACAGATTTCACGTTTATGACGCTCACGAAAATTGACAATAAAGGGAATTTACCGGTTGTGGTTTTTGTAGTCTGGATAAAGAGACTCGATGAGACATAATAGCAATAGCATTCCTCATTCCACAATAAATACAACTGTATAAAAAAGCTTCTGTCTTTTGTGTTATGCCGGCGCATGCATGTCCTGGAACATATAATAGTGGAGTAGTGATCATGTTTACTGGACAGGCATGAGATTTTTCAGACTTTTGTCTGAAATCAGAATTTTGAATCTCCGAGAAAGACATTATTGCAACATTCGGGATTGGAAGTTTTGGGTTGGGTTTCTTTAACGGGTACCTGGGTACCGATATTTTTTTCAATCGGGTACCCGGTTCTTGTACTACCCGTATCGTAAAAATCATTTGTTTGAAGAATTGTTCACCCTCTTCACATAGAACAGCCCATTACTTGTGAAAATGCCGTGGCCTAGTGGTTTTGGAGCATTGTGAATCCGTGGTCTGTGGGTAATTCTGCAAATGTGGGTTCAAGCCTACAATGTAGTCCTGGGCTATAGCAGTTTAAATAGTTTGTTTTTGTGTTTAACTACCCCAAGCCTTACAAACTCCAACAGTAGTTTGTGTTGAATTTTGATGGGTTCAGGACTGTACAGCGTAGCGCCCCAATTTCTGTCCAGAATGTGTCATAGGTATATTGCACAGTGTTGGATTTTGACAGTTTGAGGACACTTCCTAGAAAAAAATGCCTTTGGGGTTAGGGTTAAAGTACTATACACATTGCCACCTACCCCTTCTATATGTCTGGTAGGTCTAGACTCTAGACAATAAACGGGAAATGAGAGCCATACGATTTCCTTCCATTTTGTTTAGAGAACAATAGAGTGCCTTTCACCATTTTTAAAGCATTCTGCATCCCATCATATAACGTACATGTACATGGGTAGGGGTGTGCATTTACGGGTAGTAAAAGAACCGGGTACCCGATTGAAAAAAATACGGGTACCCGGGTACCTCTTAAAGAAACCCAACCCAAAACTTCCAATCCCGAATGTTGCAATAATAATGTCTCTCCGAGATTCAAAAGTCTGATTTCAGACAAAAGTCTGAAAAATCTCATGCCTGTCCAGTAGATCACTACTCCGCCATTACATGTTCCGGCACGTGCATGCGCCGGCATATCACAAAGGACAGAAGCTTTTAACAGTTGTATTTATTGTGGAATTAGGCTTGCTATTATGTCTCGTCAAGGTTCTTTATCCATATCCAGACTACAAAAACCACAACCGGTAAATTCCCTTTATTGTCAATTTTCGTGAGCGTCATCAACATGAAATCTGTGCTGGTTTCCCATGTAGTCGGGTTTTAATTTTGAAAATTCCCCACAAATAAGTTAACATTCGAAACCTTTCCTTTTTCATTTTCTAGGAAGTTACTATGCGATAATGTAAAGTTGTACGGGTACTCGATTACATAATCTGGAACCGGTTCCTGACATGAACGGTCGGGTACCCGGTTCCGATGCACACCCATGTGAGAGGATTAAATCCTAATCTACTACGTGTACCAAATTGTAAAAAAAAATTTGTTTTGTCCTTTGTCGGGGAAAAAAAACACCAATGCATCGTTGTTGCTGTTAGCAATGTATACTAAATTGAAGTACATGTACATGTATTACAATGTCATGCAAAATTTGTTTTTAATCATGGCCTTGCATTGCAGCATTCAGTTTGCAAATCTACACTTTGAGTGATAAAAAATGTTCTTCATGGTTGTACTGTTCATACTCTGCTCATACATGTATGTATCAAGACCCAAGTTTGAAGTGATTTCAATTTTAAGCCCTAAATTAACCCTAACACTACAGTCCAGAATCCTCAAATTTTAATGATTTTCCACACATCCTAGGGAGTTTAGGGTTAATGAGTTAAAATACAACTACATGTATTGATAATGTTGATTTTGATTGGATTGGTGATATAGTGAAGAAAGAAAAGAATACACTGCTTTTTCTTGTTAATTCAAGAAAAATTGTTTCAATTTCATTGTTTATGCAAGAACTGGAATGTTAAATGAGAAGAAATTAAAATCTAATTTAAAACTAAAGAGGACCGGATTGGTGTGGCGTTCCTCAGACAAATTAATTCAGTATTTATGAAATTGGTTGCTATTTATAATACATGTAGACTGCGATCATGATTGTTTCCATGGAAACCACGGCTATTTGATATTGGCCCCTTTGTGCAGTTTGCGGTGTTGTCTGGCTTTACTTCAATAGGATAATGTCAAGGTAACCATTCATTAATTTTTTTTCTTTTTTCTTTTGTGCATCTGCATGTACCGCTCGAGAACATTTTAAAATTGCCAGATTTTGAGAACCAGAGTTTAGAGAAAAAAATAAGAAAGTTTCCTGGGCTGTCCAGTCTATATACTGGGCTTGAAATGGGCAAAGTTGACTCTTGAGGCCTGATTTTAGATCAGGGCTCGAAATTCCAAAAACAATTTACTTGCACTTTGCGCAAGTTGGCATTTAAAACAACTTGCGCTAACAAAATTTTACTTGCACTAATTTTTGTAATTCATGTTTGTATGACCATGGTATGACATATGAAATACAGGCAAAGCTTCGGATGCCGGCCGCTTACTTTTGAAGAAAGAGAGCAGACTTTTCTGCTTCGGTGGTGAACGTTTCATGATGATCGGAAACCCCAAAATGCAAGAAAAAAATGTCACAAAATATCTCACTTCTCCGTCATTTAAAAGCCGATCAGTGCGCGAAACGATGTCAACAACGTTTACGTGTAAAATCCCCGCTCCACGCAACGCACGCTCGCACCCGGCGGTTTCAGTTACATTCAACGACTGACTTGTATGAATGGGAGCGAGGTTACACATCGCCCAGCAGCATGTCTGGTCCCCAACGCAAGACATACATAAAAAGGCAATGATGTACTGTACGTGCAGTCTGCACCGTTCTATGTACATGTACATTAACATTGCACGGATTTCGTTCCGATCTGCATGCAGGGATTGTGCGAGCGCTATGATCATGAGTAGCTGCTGGGCCGGGACAGACAGACAGAAAAGCTACAGTAAAACATGTTTGTTGAACTTATTGTTTTAATCAAATCATACAGGTTATCATTGTGAAATATCAGTTGACAAAAAACGGTACTTTTCCAACTTGCGCAAAACGCAAGCTTGAGTCGAGGATAACTTGCGTTCGGTTATTTTTCACTTGCGTTGCGCAAGCACTACAATGGTAATTTCGAGCCCTGTAGATGCATTGTATATATTTATTTCCTTTTAATACCACCAGGGTGTGCCCAAACAGTTTAAAACTGGTTTCCATTGGGTCCTACATACATGTAGATTAAAAGTGAATACATGTACTTTACATGGTATATACAAATATAAAAATACACACAAATAGATACGGTTGAGTTCGGCTGTCATTTGAACACCGTGTTTTAATTTTTGGACTCAGACACTCTATTTTATTTGTAAGTAAAACTGCGCAATTTGGAAGCCTTATTTTTCAAACAGCAGCAGATTTGGACACCTTATTTTCTAATCCTGCGGTAGTCGGTGAGTTTTCAGTTCATCACATGTGCACGTATATAGTTTTTGTCACCAGTAAATTTGTCAAGAGTGATATTGTAGAAAATTACAGTATCGAAAATTCTGGACTAACTACACAGTAGATTACTTTCAAGAAAAATAAATCCTGTATAACATGTAGATTGTTTTATATATTAATTAACCCTAACCCTCCCTAATCCTCCAAAATCCTCTTTGCAAAATGGAGGAATTTGGAGGATTGAGGGCACTTGGAAGTTGATGCATCGGAGGATTTTGCAGGATTGAGGTTACTAGGGGTTTTTGCCCCTGCAGGAATATGGAGGATCCAGGTTATCAGGCTCAATGTGATACATGAGGATTTTGGAGGATTGAGGTTACTAGGGGTATGCAAAAAACACCTGGAGGATTTTTGGAGGATTCGTGCTATGGTCCCCATAAGAGGATTTTGGAGGATTCAGGTTATATGGAGTTTTAACACTTTGAAATCAGAGGATGTTGGAGGATTCAGGTTACATGGGGGGAAAATGATGTAGGGAGTTGGGGGTTTAGTATTTTTTCTTATTTTCTGTTTTTCAAAATTTGTTGACATCGGGTCGCAAATCCAGTGCAGCACTTTTTACATAAGTGGTATTTCATTCATTCATTCATTTATCGATCTAAAAACTGCAAGGCCTGTGAGTCATTTGTACATGACCAAAAAAAAACCCAAAACAACTAAATCTTAAAAACGGAACTAAATTCTGGAATAAACGTGTTTAGAACTTGTCATCCATATGGACTTTCTGGGTCATTTGACCCACCAGAACACCCGGAATCTTTAAAACACATGTCCGGAGGCTGTATAAGCATGAGTGCTCTGACATCAAGTGAAGTGTGAGTCATTGCAGGAATGGGTCTGGCAGACTCCAGCCAAACCTTGGTCCAAACAATATGTCCTGTTAACTGAGCATGCTGTACAATTCATAATTTGTCACATCTGGGAGACTGCTTACTGTACGAGGCAAAATAGAAAATGGAGGAAAAATGGTGGAGGGAGTTGAGGTTAAGTTTAAAATGTTAGGCCAGCTAATTTTGTTGAATTTGAAAAAAGTAACACGAAGCTTACGTACATATATGTACACGGGCGTTTCTCAAACCCTGGCTTGGGCTTCGTCTCCAGCTATTCCCCCAGTCCCATTGCCAATCTGAAGCCTTGGATACGTAAATAAATGAACAGGCTCAGGCTCTGGATTAAAACAAGACTTTGATGTACAAAAAGCAAAACCAATATCCAAGATCTTGCCACATCTGGGGACATAAAATTACGCGAAGCCTAAGCCCAAGCCAGGGTTTGAGAAATGCCTGTAGTGTGTAATTAATCTGCATGGTATGTACATGTACACAAAAAATGTATACTGTATTTTAATAAGTCTGGAATGTTAATTTCACAAGTTGCATACATTGTAAGTCGTGGCAATAGTTAATCAAATATCTAGGTACATGTAGATTAAACAGTGTATGTACATGTACATTGTATGCATGACTTATTGTGTAAATTCATTTATTATGCAAAAGAAATTCTGTAAAAGAAGTCTTGTGTACATATGCAGGCTGTGATTGTGACTCGTAACGTCTCAGTGCTTTGAAAATTTGTTAGGAACAAATTTTAATTTTGTGATGTTTTATTTGGAATTTCCACAGTTACATGTACATACATGTACTTGTGTATTTATTAATTTGGGTTTTATGAATTGTTTTTATTTATTAAAACAAATATTTTTGGTAATTTTTGTGGATCTTTTGTGGAACTTTGTATGGGGACGGGTCCTTCTACAATGAGGTATGCTACATACACATACATTGTACATATGTACATTATACACGTAGCTGCCCAGGTACATGTAGTCTGTGCCACAGCAACCAGTTTTGCTGAAAAAAAGTACAATTGTATGCCAGCTTGGCATTGCTTTAGCTAATATTTTTACTTCCCTCATAAACCTCAAGTCATTTAAAGCAGTGGAATTTCAGTAACTAATTTTGGCTTCATTCCAGCATGTATATATATAGCTTTATATCGAAACAAAATGTGGGCGAAAAAAGAAAAACACATACCTGTGAGTGTAGGTGTGTACAGGTTCTGTACTGTATATATCTCCGAGGACAATAGAGGAGAAAGGAAATACAAAGAAACCTTCAGTCCTCACACGTCATGTCGTTTATTGAAATCGTTCCTCGGACGTAGAAGTACGTGCTTAGTCTATGGGGTTGGGTTGTATTAATGGAACAATAGGAAACACAAAGCATTGTCCTTGCACGTATTGGGAAAGTACGACTGTGTGTACATGTATGTGTCAGAATTGATTCACTCACAGACCAAACATTTTTTTTTAAGGCTGTAGGCGAGATTTTTGAAAGTGTCACGAAGAGGCATTTTTCAGTAGAAGCTGGGAACTTACATGTACATGTTGCCCTGTTACCTACATGTACGATGTACATGTAATGTCACCTTGCTTATTTATTAGGACCTGAACTGAAGGAAAGATGCATCGGTGTGTACCGGTATATGGCTGTCACGTCGATTAGTCACTGCTCCTGTTATTCATGGCTTGTCACGTTGTTGATGGCAATAACATGCCCCTGTCGGATACTTTACCACATTTCCGCTTGAAAATGGTACCATGACACACAACAGTGTGAAGTATTCACTGCGTACAAGAAATCATGTGTTCGTTGCTTGAAGATTTTTTTAAATGAATAATTGCAGAGAAAGTTCAGAAAATAAATAAAATCTTATTGTGGAAACTACTGAGGTTGGTTTGTAGAGATCGGTGTATGCACAGTAATAACCTTAATTTGGATTTAAACCCGGCCTGTTATGGTCAATGGAGAAACTTGTAATCAAATTGGAAAATCTAAATTTTTCACACAATTTGCTCCAAAATAAAAACAAAAACTTAACATATCAGTACATTTGGAGTTGAAAAAAGATGATCGTGTCCCCTCAAGGTTGCGACAGACATTTTGTAAAAATATAAATTACTTGTACCCTCTATCACTTCATATATACATGCACAGATCCCCGCCCGTCTTCCCCTCCCGTCTTCCCCCATCCCCCCACCCCGTCCCCCCCCCCCCCCATCCATCGCCTCCCTATTCAGGTGCTTGTAAAGTGCAGTTTTATTTACCCATTATGTTGCGGACATTGTAAATTAATAATCAATACATGGTACTTGGCCATATGATTCATTTTTTTTGTCATGAGTTTCCATGGCAACTCTCCAGCATGACGCATACATTTGATTGATTGATTGATTTATTTTATATTCGGACATACGCTAATACAAAACAAATAATGTGGTTGCCAGATTTATTTCAGTCGTGAGATTTGTCAAGATTTTTTGTGGGGTTTTCAGAATTTAAGGATTTTATTTTTGCAGTCGGGAATTCCTGAGGTGTTTTTAGTGGATATAGACCAATACAAAATATGGATATTTTAAGGAGGTGCCTTCATGGAAAAAAACAACCTATATGTTGATCTCGGGTCCTTGTGGATTTTTCATGGATTAAAAAATGGATTTTTCATTTTTTTCCAAATCTCACCCTTGTTACTTTTTTTCCATGCACACACTAAACCCTAACCCCTAGGCATTTTTACCTGTCAAAATCCAACACTATGCAGTACTATACGTATGGCACATTCTTTGGACTTTGACAAATTGGGGGCATGATAGCTCCAATGGTGCCAAGGCACTGCAGTCCTGAACCCATCAAAACACAACACAACATGGTGTTAGAGTTTGTAAAGCTTGGGGTAGTCAGGGTTACATGTAGGTAGTCGTGAACCATGGAGTAAGAATACTTTGCTATGCTCCTACAATGTACATGTTGCCCACTTGTACAGCAAATTTTGAAGTGGCATCGTAGGGACAGGACTTATGTCTGCTATTTCCAGCCTTGCACTTGGCAATATTGTGAATTGCCATTCAGTTCTTGCCAAGTCGAAAGAGGGCGCTGTGACGTCAAGCTAGTAACTCAAAGATTAACTGTTTAAACTGTCATTGTCACTTTTAAAGAACCTACACAATGAAGTTTAACACATTTCTGCTCCTTAATTCTTGACCGGCCCTTCGTGGGGTGCTGGAATGCCGATATGGGCTGTGTGGCAAAGCGAAATGCAAAAATTAGGTAAACAATGGATTGAATATGCACAGGAAAGCGCATATAGACAACCACCAGCCAGGTGGTCTTTTTCAAACCACGGACATGGCCGTCTTCCGTATTCAAGAGTTTAAGATAAATTCATTTGGATTCCCGTTTCTCTCTGTGGTGCAGTCTAAGGCAATTCCTGGCCGCTTTCCCTTGCACTGTTTTAAGATTATATTGACAAAATTTGGTTCATTTAAAATCGTTTAGAATATAGGCCTACTCTTGCTCTTAAATTGATAGCGTAGTGGTAGCATATGGGCAGGATTCAAGCGTAGTGCTAATTCCCAAAAGCGTAGTGGGTGCTGGCGGTATTAAATGCCTGGCTAGAACACTGTACATGTATGTCATTATGAAATTGTAACATTAGAAATGGAAATTAAACAAATCAAAAAATCATCTGGTTTGGGCAATTTGGTAGAGTAGTGGATTACAAGTATTTTTCTTTACTTGGCCTAAAAATGTACGTACTGTATGGTACTGTACTCTTAAGTTCCAGTCCGGTTATTTTTGGAGGAATATATATTGATGGTAATTGCGTTGCCATGGGGATTGGCACCCCAACCATGGACTAGCATCCCTTATAAGACACGTCCACAGTCCGTAGCTTTTGTGGGACAAGAGGAAGTACATGTAAATGTGCTTCCATGGCAACCAAGCATGTCCAATCAACTTAAATTGTTTACGTGTTTCTTGTCACTGATTACGCCCTTGTCATTTGGGTAATTCTGATAATGGGGGGGGGGGGGGGGGGTGGTGTCGTGAGTCTTTAGGTTTACAGGACTTTTTCATTTGTCGCTAGTTTTGATAAGAATACATTTGATGATTTGTTTAGTTTTTTATATCTTTTTTTTTTATGTGTTTAAAGGCGTACACGTATGTTTTGTTACCTCAATATTTAATGTGAATTGCAAATTCGTCAAACAAACCACAAGGGAAACTGACTTGGTAAAATTTGAATACATGTACATGTACATTTGTATATGTGGCGTCCGCAAGGGGAATCGGACATACATGTGTAGGTTGCATGACCTGTTTTTTAGTAATTGCAAATTGTATGAAAATCGTCAAAAAAATCACTATTCCTGTTTTTGTCAAAATACTGTAGTTTAACCCCTTGAGTACGGTATTTTACGGGAGACGTCTGGGTGTCGCGGCGGCTCTGGCAGCCAAGCGAACCGCTACAATGTGTTTGTGCAGTCAAGCGTAACCTATACACAATAATCCAACAATGGATTGAAACTGCACAAATGGCGCCATCCGGCCTGGTGGCACTGTTTAATCCAACAATGGATTGAAACTGCACAAACGGTGGCCAATTGCGTCATCCGGCCTGGTGGCACTTTTTTGTTGTTGCGCATATTTGAGTCATCCGTACGCAAGGGGTTAAAGCATTTAATTTAAAATAACTGGTTTGCTTTTGAGACCATTAAATGTGTACAATGTGACATTTTATAATTAGTCTGGCGTACTTCCGATTTTTTTTTAACTACCTATTATTTTCCTTTCTCAATGCTGAATTTACGAAAACCAAAGTAATTTTTTCACCATATACAAAGCTTATATTATGTACACTGTATATTTGATCAGGGAATGGAAATTTCAATTTCCAAAATTTCCAACTTAGTGTGAGTGCATGATTTCGCTTGTTGGTGCCCCATTGTATAATGTACATGTAGAAAAAGTATTGTATGTAGAAAAGGGAAGTTTTCTGTGCATAAAACAAACAAACAAACCAGTTTCCAATTTTAGGATTTGTTTCCTGCAGCTTTGTAATCATTCAACCATGTTTTAAAAGGAAGCTTGATCTAAATTTGACGTATGCATTTTGCCTATCAGTCATTCTCTTGTTTTGTTGCCGTGGAAATGGTTTCATAAACATCAGCGCCAGTATACAGGAAAAACAAGCCCACTTCCAATCCTAAGTTCCAACCACTCCCTAATATCGGCCCACACATACATGTATGACGCAGTCACACATGCGTACCCTAGTCTAGCCCAGATTTTAGCCCACAACAAATTCCGCTATGCCTAGGCAATGGGTGCAATCCTGACTGACCCAGATTCTTTTTTTGGACTGTTTCACTTTGACCAGAGGGATGTAATTGAAACTCGGTTGGTCAATGGAAATAAAGGATGCAGTTGTATAGGGTTTAATCGATCCCGCAGGCCTGTAAAACTCTTCAAGCGCAAATGCTTGCTTTACAGGTATCATTCCAGGGCCGGGGTCAAAACAAATTTTTGGAAAAATGTATGATTTTATAGACGCATTTGTCAAACTGCCGGAAACTCTGCGTTGTAACCTTTCTTGACCACAGACGTTGCAAATAGTCTAGTTCCCCCTACTTGATAATTCCCGGATGTCTATAAATTGCTCCGTTTTGTCCTTAAGTATGGTCAGGGAACCAGACTACAAGAATAAAAAAAAATTCTTCTGTTTTCCCAGCATCTAAACTTTAAACAAAACTTTAAAATACTAACCCCCAAATCAATTTGTTTATGAAAATTACAGCAAAAGAAAATGGTGTATACTACCTTTAACCCTAACTACCCCAAGCCTTACAAATTCCAACACCAGGTTGTTGAATTTTGATGGGTTCAGGACTGTATATAGCGCCTTGGTACTAATACATCGATAGCTATGATGCCCCAATTTGTCTACAAAAATGTGTAATACATGTACATGTAGGTGTACTGCACAGTGTTGGATTTTGACAGGCCGAGGGCAATTCCTAGCAAAAATGCCTAGGGGGTTATGGTTAACCCTAACCCTGCTGAATCCAATATGATCCAACAATAAACCTCTTCGACATTCTCAATGCATTGTGGGTTTGGAGGCCAAACAAACCATGTAATTTATACACAAACCTATGGCACTGTGAACCAGTCCAAATATTAATTGATTTTATGCTAAATATCTGTCATGAGTTGAGCGATACCCTTTTCACATATCTTTGCATGGGACATAAGGAAAATAGTAACCAGAAAAATCCATTTTAAATGGCAATAAAAATAAAGGAAATAATTGGGGAATCCCTCTCAGGGTACCAGTTACCTATGAATGCAAATTTCTGGAATTAGAACAGCTAATAATGTCACATTATTAGCCAATCAGAAGAGGATTTTTGCAAGCACGACAACGAACATGTGACCAATGCAACCAATCACGTCCGTTCTAATGTGCTTGCTCTTCTAATGCCAGTTAGGGCTGATGCACTCATGCAGTTCCCATGATGCTTTGAGAATGTCGAAAAGGTTTATTTGATATTTCTGTTGGACCCTGTTGGATTGAGCAGCAAACTCATAGTGTTACAATCCTGTTGGATTCAGCAGTCAACAGAAAAAATGTCAGTCAGACTCTGTTGGATTTAGCAGGGTAGTCCTGGGGAACCATTTGGGGTTAGGGTTTGAACAAATTCCAACAAAATCCAACAATGGTAAAAAGCTGTTGTAATTTGTTAGATTTGGCAGTCAACACAAACTACATGTACATCGTGTGTTTGGATGTATTGTGTAGCAGGGTAGCAGGTAAAGATATGTACAATGTACCTGTCGGATTTTGATGGATTTTGAATGGTGGAAGTTGAATACATGTGTACCTGTCGGATTTTGATGGATTTTTTGGGCGGATTTTTTTTGGCGGATTTAGGAGAGTGGAAGCAGACTTCTAGTAAAATTTTTGTTGGATTTTGTTGGATTTGGCAGGACTCATGCAAATACCTGTTGTGTTTTGTTGGATTCAGCAGGGTAGCTGCATAAGGAGCTTTGCAGGTGGTAATTGCAAAAAGAAACACGTCGGGATTGAAACTTCGGGCCCGCTAACTTTCAATTGGAACTGACAAGCAGGGCATTGATCATGCCTGAAAAGTGGAAGATTTCTGTTCAGTGTAAAATTACTGCCGTCGATTTCACAAAGCAATTTTAATAATTTCTTAACTGTCAATTAAGGTCTTGCATGATCACATTAGTTACGTCAACTTTATTACGTCACTCATTGTTCAGCAAATACTGCTGGTACTCGTCTTAAGACACATCTTAGCACTTCGTGAAATTAGGCCCTGGTTGCTGCAAAGAAGTATTATCACATGCTGCCAGAACTTGCTGACTCGGACTCGAGTCGGACTCGAGTCGCGATTTTTTTTTTACTTGAGACTTGACCCGACTTGGAAAAAAAAATGACTTGTGACTCGACTTGACTTGAATAAATTTGACTTGCTGACATCAACACTTTTGTTTAAAACAAACACAACTTTTGGGCGTACGCACATATCAATTGAAAAAAAATGCAAAGCCTACGGCGCATTGCGAGCTGGGTGTCCAGTACATACATACGTATGTGGGGCTGCAGCACTGGACGATTGCATGGAGAATCATCAAGACGGCATGCCAGGTTGATTTTGTACAGTGCATGCGTGCCAGCCTACAACATGTACCCATGTATGCGTACTCATTTGTCATTGAAATTTGTCAATTATCTTGAGACTTGAAACCTGACTTGAAAAAAATTTACTCGGGACTTGACTTGACTTGACTTGGAAAAATTGACTTGGGACTTGACTTGAGAAAAAATTACTTGGTCACAACACTGCATGCTGCACGTCTTGAGCTATAGTCAGAGATGTTTTTTTCTGTGATTCAGCTTCACATTACCTTTTGTAGGCCTCTCAATTACAAAACCCTTGAAATAGCCCCCCATTGGCAATTATTGATGTGTTCCAGTCACGGGTGGAACCAATTGTTTTTAGGGGTGGAAATGAACATGAATGATTCCTACGTTTTGTAAACTAATGAAAACATTTTACAGGTGTTTCATTGCATATATGCAACTGGCGGCATCAATTTTGATGGTTCATGAGCTGTTATTTTGCAATTCTGGAGTCCCTCCACAGTTTGGCAACCCCTTTTGGAAACATACACCGGTCCAGTGGTGTCGGAGGTCAAATTTCTGGGATGGGCTGATCCAATATAAAGTGCTTGTGTTGATGCTGGGAAATGAGTTGTCACAGGGAAGCTGGCTGGAATTGTATACTGCCTTGCGCTAGATTGTTCTGAGAGCCTGAGAAAAGTGGGAAAATAACTTCCCGGGTTTTTAACAGGTAGAGTAAATTAATTTGTTCACTTTTCACCAATGCATAGCTGTTTTTTTAAATCTCTGCAAAACTTTGCATCGTGATCATGGCTACGTACATGTGTACATGATGAAGACGGAATCTTTAGTGATGATTGCTGCATCCATATTGTCGAGCCCAGCCAAGTCAAGTACTGGCTTGATGAGGCGTCAATTCGATAGGCAGATATGTCTGGGCTAGAAATTCTCCATAAAAATTACTTGCACTGTGTGCACGTTGGCATCTGACACTACTTCTGCCTTCAAAAATGTACATTGGAAACATTTTAGAATGGAATACAAATTCAAACAACTTTCAGACTCAAAACTTGTACAGGCTTGGATAAATTAATTGATTTATAACCCCTATATTTTTTATATTACTTAAAAACCAAAAAGATATCTTAATCTGTTTTCACATCAGTGCACCAGTATTTCGTAACACTGCTAATTGGAGCGTGTTGCAAAATTTTTAACTTATTCACTCTGCTACTTACATGTAATGTCTAGATTTATTGTCTCATTTCAGAGCTCATAATTTGTGTCGCCTAAACGAATGTTTTTTGGGGGGGGCACTTACCAGTCATGAATTCTGTCTGTGTGGCCCGTGTGCCCGTATGACCGTATGTTATAAAGTTTTAGGTTTAAGTTTTTGCTCTCATTTGGTGTCATTTGTAAAGTTGTAGTCCAACTGGAACCAAATGTGGGTTACACATGTAACATGGGAGCCTTCATATGTTAATGAGGTCAAAGGTCGCATACCAAGGTCAAGGGTCATCTGGGGTCAAGTTGTAAAATTGGAACCAAATGTGGGTTATACATGTATTGCCTTTGTTGTCATACATTTGAAGCCAACCAATTATGAATACTTACCTCGCCCTCAAGGGTAACCGCGCAAGCAGGCGGCACTAGTGGTTCGAGAACCACCTTGTTCTAATACGTACAAGTCAGCACAACCCTAACCCTCCAGGGTATTTTGGCTAGAAACCCTGCCAGACACATCAGATTGCATACTTTGTCACATTGACTTGTGTGCAGAGTGCAGCAAGGTCAGGCTGTCACCACAGATGCACTGTGCTGCGTCTGGCAGGGTTAGGGTTTTAAGCAGGCAAGCACCTGTTATTTGCTGCTTATGAAACTACAGAAAGAAATGTTCAACTACAACTTTCAAGTACTTCTCTTAATTCTATTGACATCTCTCTTTTTTTTGTAATTTTGAACAGTTTATTGCGGTAGAAAATGCAAGGTGCTTTAAATGACAGCAGTTGCCATGAGAGTCAACGTGGTTTTGCGTGTTTACTGTGTGTCGCAGTGATCGCTATCTTTACTTTCGCGTTGCGTTTTGTCGTCTTGATCGTCGCTTCACCCCAAAATTTCCCACAAAATAAGACCCTGCCCTTTATTTATCTACGGCATAGCTGTTGGTTTGTAATGTCGCTAACTACATGTACATGTAGTTTGGCAATGGGGAATAGCTAGGGCCCTGCACTACACAATCACCATTGTTTGGAATGATGTACCACTACCAGTACATGATAAACATGTTTGTAACTTTGTATACATTTTGTGTATTCATTGTGTGTGGATTACTGGTATTCTTTAGTGTTGACATTTATGAGCTTTACACCCACATGTACTGTATACGTTCGAGGACAAGAGGAGAAAGAAAATACAAAGGAATCTTTCTTGTCTTCGGGAGTCGGTCTTTTGTTAAAATCGGACGTAAAAATATGTGCTCGGTCTATGGGGTTGTATCATATTAAAGGAACAATATGAAACACATTGTCCTCAAGAGTACATTCAGGGGTCGAATTTCAGATAAAAATCTACTTGACAGCTGGGCTAGTACTAGTAGCACAAAATGTTTACTAGACCGGAAGGTATTTCACAAGATTAATGGTAAAAATAAGAACAGTGTTTTGAATGAGTGTGCTGTTTCAATTTTTTTTTCCTTTGCCGACCTTGTTGGGGGAGGGGTTGGAAATGCTAGTTTGATTGAAACTCCCTGCCTCCAAACTTTCAGAAATTATGGGGCTTTTTCAGTTCACCAGATTTAGAAGAAAAAAATGGACTTTGGTGATAGCATTTCATAATAATACATGTAATAATAATTAAGGCATTTATATAGCGTTCTTACACAAGTGGTATCATCACAACGCTTTACATCGAAAAAAGCAACAGAATTAATAAGGTGCCTATAAAACAAATGACTGGAATAAGTGAGTTTTGAGTGATGTTTTGAATTGAGTAAGAGAACTGGCATGACGAATTTCATAAGGAAGACCGTTCCAAAGGTTTGGAGCAGCTGCATAAAAACCTTTGGCAGATGTGGATGGTCGGGTTATGGGTTTTGTTAAAATCCTGGTATCTAAACTAGAACAAAGTGGACGATTAGGCTTATATAGAACGATAAGTTCAGTGAGGTAAGATGGGACACTGTCACTCATACATTTATAGGTAATGGTTAACAATTTGAAATCAATACGTTGATGAATAGGAAGCCAGTGAAGCTGTTGAATGAGGGGTGAACAAAATTACCAGACCACTGCACTAGTTTGGTCAAGATAAACCAACGCTCTAATCACTGGACTCGGTCCAGTGGTCCAGTGGATATTTTGATCACTGTACATGTACAATGTATAGGAAAACACGACGACATGAATATGACAGCTCTTTTTTATACAGTCGTGACATTGGAAGTCGCACAGAGCTTTTTGTTCCAGGAATAGATTTCACCTTTTAGTTTGATTTCAAAGCGAGTTGTGGTTCCCCCCGGAACAAGCAAGGACGTTCGGTCTTTTGAAATGTGTAATGGAATTCTGGCGTGGGTTGAAATTGGACTGCATGATTATGAATGGATCGTTGTGTTTGTGTCAAGCGGTGTACATGTCACATGCACGGAGGGGGGAAGTGTGTACAATGTATCACCCCTTTTCAATGGTTACAACAATGTACATGTACATGTAAGCTTGTTTTTTTCAGGTACATGTACACGTACACATCTGGTCTGGGCCATAGGTTACAGATGCAATATTAATGTCGGGGGTGAGATTTGTCAGGATTTTTTGTCGGGATTTTCTAATTTTTTAAAGAATCTCTTTTGCAATCTGGAATTCCTGAGGTGTTTTTGCCCCAAAGGTGTTTTTACCTGTAAAAGTGTTTTTACCTGTAAAAGTGTACGTGCACTGTATATATCTCCGAGGACAAGAGAAGAAAGGAAACACAAAGAAACCTTTCAGTCCTCGAACGTAGAGTCTTTTGTTGAAATCGGTCCTCGAACGTAAGGATACGTGCTTAGTCTATGGGGGTTGGTTATATTAAAGGAACAATAGGAAACACAAAGCATTGTCCTCGGACGTATTGGGGAAGTACGACTGTGTGTTTTTACCTGTAAAAGTGTTTTTACCTGTAAAAGTGTTTTTACCTGTAAAAGTGTATATAGACCAATAAAAATGGATAGTTAAGGGGGTGCCTTTAGGCAAATTCAAACTATATGTTCTGGGGGTCCTTGTGGATTTTTTGCGGATTTCGTGGATTTTTCATTTTTGGCCAATCTCACCTCTGAATAATAACTTGCACCATGCTCCAAACTAGAATGTTCCATACATCTACGTACATGTTGTGTAAGTAGATGTTCTCATCATACACGATAAAGGGGAAAGCTGTTTAGTCCTTGTTTTTGTTATTATTTTTTTTTTACAATCACAGCGGTATTTATACAATGTAGCTCAGTTTTTTTCTTCAAGTTAATAATCGTAGAGATTTTCCAATTATTTTTTTTTTCACGGACTACCTGCTCTGTGGAACTCAACTTTTGAAATTCGTTGTTCCACATCACTCTCTCAGTTTAAGAAATTTGTCAACAGTTTTCTGCTCGAGTAAAGGTGCAGTTGGGGGTAGACTGCATGAACCTTTGGGGGATGGGAATTGTCTTTCCTCCACGGTCATGCCTTCTCCACATCCATTCCTTTTATTGCTATTTTCTATATTTATTGTTTAATCTGAGAAAGCCTAAAGAGAAACTACATGTACATTGTACAATGTACACAAGCGCACACCACTGAGTATTGGTTCCATCATTTGTTTGTAACTTCTTTAATTTGAGAAAGCCTTAAGAGCATCAACCTACAAAGATTATAGCTCTCTCGGTCCCTCCTCTCATCGGCTCTATCGACTCACTGGCTTCGAATATTTGTGGAGATAAGTCAAAGAAAAACCAGCCTCATCACTGTTGGTTTTTGAAGATATCCTCTTTAGTATGAGAAAGCCGAAGTGCCACTGAAAAGTGGTGTTTTTGTCAACCTGTTTCAATTAAACTCTAGTTTTTTCCCTTTTTTTCTTTTCTTTTTTGATGCTCCAGGTGTTTGATTGACAAAGCTGCGAAGGAATCCCAGACTCCAAGATGGCCGTCGAAGGGTGTGCAAAGTGCATCAAGTACTTGGTGTTCGTCTTCAACCTTCTTTTCTTTGTAAGTTCACCCTAAATCCCTACATCGTTTTTTCTTACGTGTAGCCTGAATCCTCCGATTTCAAAGTGTTGAAAGCTTACATATCAGGGGTGAGATTTATCCGAATTTTCCCCTGATTTTAGGGTGTTTTTTTTTTGTGAGATGTCTTCTAGATTTCCGAAATGTTTTTGGTCCTAAAATTGTTTTTAATCATTCCAAAATGACCTCTGCAACCTGAAACAATCTTCTTTTAACTCTGATGACTCTACTTTTGTTTCGTGGATTTTTCATTTTTATATTTTTTTAAAATTTCACCCCCGACAAAGGAAATCGGACATAAGTCTAGGGCTGTCTTGAATATTCGATATTCGATCGTCCAGCGAATATTCGAAAACCATTTTAATACCAGTTCGAATGTTCGAATATTCGAAAAGATATATATACCGTAATTTTCGGAATATAGGCCGCGGCTTATACGTTGATTCTCACGCTGAAAAATGTTCCTGCGGCTTATACTCCGGGCGGCTTATACGGCAACATTTGAAGAATAAAATCAGTCACAGAAGCCGCGCCTCAGCGTGTTGGAAATAAAGGAAACCAGTCCAGAGGGACCGAATAGACTTGCAAATGTACCGTAAGTACCGTTCACACCTCACAAATCGTGTGGTGCGTCTGTTCGTTTTTGTCTGTTTTATCGTTGTGTAATCCATGTTGTTTATTATTTCACTGGTTAATGTAGGGTCCGGCTATCAGAATTTTCAATAATCGATACATCGGAGGTCCAACATCGATTATATTTGATGTCAAAATGTCAAAATTCTGGGACTAAACGAAGCGCTAGTCAACTATTATTAGTATTTAGGATCATGATAAACACATACCTCCACCGCTTTGAGGCTTAATCTACCGCATCTGCGGTCTGCGAATGTGACAAAAAAATACTTACACAACTTCCATTTCCAGCGTCCTCTAAAGTAAACAAAATATTGTTGCAATAATGTTTTGTCGCCACATCTTTGCGGAAAAGTCACTTACTTCCGGGGCGCGGGTACCAGTATTGTCCGTAGTAACAAAATCGCGCGCGGGCACCATGCGACGTTCATTTTCACATAAGGAGAATTTTTACCGAAATATTACAATCCATTGCAATCCGCTGAAATCTTTCAGTAAAATATATTCATCTGTCTGCATATATATTTATTATTTATCAATTGTCATTCTGGCGATTTAATTTCGTCCTCGTATGTTCCCTGAAGTGGAGAAAAATCCAGACAAAAATCATCTTTCGTTTACAGGAAAACGAATTATTTTCTTCAGATCTAATGAGCGTGCCTAGTTTTGGATTGCACCAAATATGCTACGAGGGATGTTGTTGAATTTCCGAAAACATTGTCAAGTGGAGAAAATGATAATGTGGGAAATAAAAATCATATTTGTGTTTGAAAAAGAAGTTACTTGCTTCCAGGCGTATTTGCTTTATATCAAATTTAAAGAAAAATCACCTTTATACTGAAATCTTATGCCGAAACCAATAAACATCCCTTTGCATGAATTAGCAAGGCCCCCAAATTTATGAATGGTTGCCAGCACGTACATGTAAGCGTGCAACAAAATCTACTTTGGCCAATCAAAACAACGACTAGCGACACGTGCTCATACATGATGCATAAGGGAATTTGCTCGGCGGAGTACAGACTCTGTATTATCGCGGTACTGGAAGTGGTTTTTACAATGATCTCAACTTTGTATTCATGGTAATGTTTGACCAAAACATCCCCTGAATAAAGTACGATATTTTCCCTGTCAAGTTCAAGTTGATTAAAGACGATTAGGCCTGCAGGATATTTCTTAACACCCTGTCCCCCCCCCCCCGGAAGGCGACAAAATTCACTGAGACAAGTCTACTGATTGACGATTGGGGGCGCCATTCACTTTATACGGTGCGTCGTTACGCGTTTTATTTTTTTACCGCACTGTAATTTTGCTACCGTAAGTTTTTACGATTTGGCGGTGGAAATATCGTCCTTCGGCGTCATTTTGCATTTGTACATGTAGCTGTAGAATGGGAACCAGACAATAGAACTTCCATGGACAGACCACCATTGAAGATTTATGTTAAAATAAAGACGGTACTTTTTAGCAGACACGGTGAGGCAAAAAAGTTTTGGAAAACGTGAATTTATTAAAAATCATTAAAAGTCCCGACACAACATTTTATAATCGTCATGTTTATACAACTTAGCAGGAAGTCCTTAATGCCTGATGAACTGGATGAACAATCGCCATACGGTTGGCAACGCAAAAAAAGGAGTAATTTCCGATGCCGCGATAATAAGAGTTGCCGCGATAATTAATAGGGAGTCCGACTAGCGCTTCAGCATGCAACATGATGACTTGTGGTTGGACGTCGTCAGCGCCGCGGTGCGGCTTATACACCGGTGCGGCTAATACGCAAACTTTAAATCTTAATTTACAGATTTTTGCGTGCTGCGGCTTATACTCCGCGCGGCCTATATTCCGAAAATTACGGTATATACACATACAGATACGACTCTGATGCTATTTTAATAGAAAAGTTATGGTGCTTAGCAGTGTCAAATGCCGCATTTTTGTCAATCGTAAGTTTCGTCTATCGAATACTAAATTATTCGAAAATGAACAAGCCCTACATAAGTCACATGACCCTATTTTTGAGTAATTTCCATTTGCATGAAAATCATCAAAAAATCACAATTCCTGTTTTTGTCAAAATACTGTAGTTTAACCGTAACCCCTAGACCCTTTTTGCTAGGAACCACCCAAAATCCTCCGACTAGCTGCCCTGCCCCAAAAAGTGCATTCATCCTCAATCCTCTAAAATCCTCCAAATGTTTGCATTTATGTTCCTCCAAAATGCTCCCGTTTCTCAAACACCATTCATCCTAAATCCTGCAAAATTCTCCTCGCTTGAAACACCATTCATCCTCAATCCTCCATAAATCCTCCTCGCTTGAAATACCATTCAACCTCAATCCTCAAATCCTCAAAAACTGCAAGGAGGATTTTTGAGGATTGAGGTGGGTTAGGGTTAAAGCATAATTTATTCAAAATACCTGGTTTGCTTTTGTGTTGAGACCATGGAACGTGTAAAATTCGACATTTAGTCTGCCGTTGTCACAACAAAAATCATGTAAATCATTCTCAATGCTGAAGTACGGCTCTATTCAAAAATGAAAATAACCATTTTCACCATTACAAAGCTTACATTACATATTTTATCATGGAATGGAAATCTCAATTTTCAAAATTTCTAACTTGGGTATAAATATCGTTTCGGTTTGCGGTAATACCATGTGTTTATCTCAACTAACGGGAGGTATGGGTTCTGAAAAGAACCTTATCGCACAACTCGTATCTCAACCTTCGTTAAGTGAGAAGGGTTCAAGGGAGAACCAATTTTCGTGCAACTCGTTTTTCTCTACTGTCGATAAGTGAGAAATATGATTCAGGGGAGAACCATGGGGACTTATCGGGTTAATATGGTTAATATTGGGTATAAATTTCAAAATTTCCAACTTATGTATAAATTTAAGCTAAGAAATAACCTGTATAAACATGCCTTTTTTTATGTTGGTCACCCACAGATCTCAGGGTGTGCCATTCTAGCCCTGGGCATCGTCCTTCACGTCAGGGAGGGCGGCTTTGCCACGTTGCTGCCGAGCCTGCCGTTCCTTAATGCCGCCAACATCTGTATCGCTGCGGGGATCATCGTCATGGTTGTGGCCTTCTTGGGATGCTGCGGAGCAATCAAGGAGAACGCCTGCCTGCTGCTGCTGGTGAGTTAATGACACGTGTGGGGCTTAACCTTGGTTGGTTGGGGCTCATGGAAGGGTTTGGAAGGGCTTGGCACCCTTGAAATGGCACCCCAGAGAGGGACTGGTACCCTTACGGGCAGGCTTGTGCCCTTAGAGGGAGACTTTCATCCTTAGAGGGAGGCCTGCACCCTTGGGGGGCAGGCTTGCACCCTGGGGGCAGGCTTGCACCCTTGGGGGCAGGCCTGCACCCTTGGGGGCAGGCCTGCACCCTCGGGGGCAGGCTTTTGCACCCTCGGGGGCAGGCTTTTGCACCCTCGGGGGCTGGCTTTTGCACCCTCGGGGGCAGGCTTTTGCACCCTCGGGGGCAGGCTTTTGCACCCTCGGGGGCAGGCTTTTGCACCCTCGGGGGCAGGCTTTTGCACCCTCGGGGGCAGGCTTTTGCACCCTCGGGGGCTGGCTTTTGCACCCTCGGGGGCTGGCTTTTGCACCCTCGGGGGCTGGCTTTTGCACCCTCGGGGGCTGGCTTTTGCACCCTCGGGGGCTGGCTTTTGCACCCTCGGGGGCTGGCTTTTGCACCCTCGGGGGCTGGCTTTTGCACCCTCGGGGGCTGGCTTCATGTGAACTAATTACTTAAAGCATCACACCCAAAGAAACGGGCTGCCACAAGAAACGGCCAATTGTGTACATCTCCAGATTGACACCGACTTACTTTACTTCCCACGAGATGCTTCACCGAGAAATATCACTCCTCCCTCTTCTTCTCCCTCAGTTCTTCATTTTCCTCCTGCTCATCTTCCTTCTGGAGATTGTCGCCGGAATTGTGGGTTTCATCTACCGTAACAAGGTAGAGATGGCTGTGACAGACGATCTGACCAAAGGACTCGCTAAGTATGGTCAAACTGATGAGGATGGCTTAACCAGTGCCTGGAACAGACTGCAACAAGACGTAAGACAAAATATAATAAACAAACAAACAAACAAACCTAAAAAAAAAAAATGGCATTTTTTTTTTAATTTGTCTTTAGATTGTCAGGCGTTTTTTTATTTGTTCCAAAATGGACGCTTCCTTATTTCTTTCTCAAGATGGCTTTCAAAACAATGGAATCCATAGTTATCTTACCAAAACTAGATGGTGGACGTGCTATCCCCATTATGCTTTAAATAGCGGCCGGCTTCACATGCAGACCTAATCATAGCGTTCGAAGAATAGGGGTCGAAGGAGGCGAGTACCGGGAGAAAGCAAAATACCTTGTATGTACATTCAGTAATACATTGTTTGCCTAATTTTTAAAAATGTCTCCCGTCGAGCCGCATGACGTCACACTTAAGCCCTGTAGTTTTTCTATTATGACTCGATGGTGGAATCCACCAGATCAATTCGAAACACGCAGTAGATCGACTTGGAGGAATTTTGTCTTCTTTTGGGGGGGGGGGGGGGTGGGGATTTTTGTGGAAACCAACAAAATGCATGTGGCCACCTAAAAGGAAGGGGGGGGATGCTCAACAGGTGATTTATTTTACTTGGTGTAAGAGTCACAATCTGTTCCAGATTTTGATTCTGTTAAATTAAACAGTCAATCGTGCAAATTTGTACAGTGGAACGCCGCTGTAATAATGAACATCGCGGGATACACAGATTTTGTTCGGTATCGCGATCGTTCGGGATAGCGATTTTCAGCCACCGGTCTGCCGCGTGCCTATTTTTCAACATGGCATCAGTTCTTCTTAATATTGCCTCTTGCGTTGTATTTGAAGTGCGCCCTCTTTTGATTGTAATTGAACATGTGCTGGCCGTTGAATCATGTAATTACATGTTGATAATTTCTAAGCTTACCGAATTCTAAAGCAACGGTTGGCTTTTCCCTTCTATTCCTTGGGGAAATAATAGCCGCCTGTCACTCTTCAACATAAAGCTGCGGCCGTTTGGGAATTTCAAACGGCCCAAATACCCGGTACATTTTTTAAATCTGTTTAAGAGCCAAGGATGGTGTTCGGTATAGTGTTTTTCGGTATAGCGGCGTTCCACTGTACGATATGAATATGCATGAGAGAGCCTGCATATATTAAAGAACCCCTTTAGAAAATACGTCAATAGAGGGCACCCGGATCATCGCACGGGGAAACTCAGTTTCCCCGGTTCTTTTCAGAACGACACAAACAAAAGAGATACTATTTCACATGGTGTTACCGCAAACCCTTACCACATTATCGCAAGGATGTTGCGCAGCTGGGCCACATTTTTAGAACGCAAGTCCTACGCCATGGCGTAAGATACGCACCATTTTGTGAAATCGGTTGCAGGACACTTCCCGGTGTGTGCCAAGGGGGTTGGGTTTAATTCGGTCGATTCACAACTCAGTGCGCCGACAGCGGCAGGCCGGGAAAGGCCAATTTTCCACTTCCGGGGTTGACATCACGTCTATCGCGTTGTAAAGATGGTGGACAGTACAGCAGTATGGATCAGAGATGTAGTCGAGTTCCTGCAAGTCCTTTCGCAAGTCCTTTTGCAAGTCCTTTCATAAGTCCTTTCATTAAGCCGGTCACAAGTAACTGGATGAACAATGACAAAGGGATGCCTTTGTCAAAGCTCATTTGAATAGCTTGTGATTGGAATTGGGACTGGAGTGCTTGTGATGGACTTGCAGGGGACTTGTGATGGACTTGTGATGGACTCGACTACAGCCCTGGTATGGATTTCGCACGAATGCAAGTGGATGAGTTAAAGCAATTTTTGACTAATCAGGGAATACCTTGTGCGGGAAAGAAGAGAGAGTCGATACATTTAGGGGTGTAAGAAGTATGATTTGATAGAACCGATGTCGACTTTATCCCATGATGCACGGCGTCATTTGGCTTCTCCCCGGCTTGCCGCTGGCGGCCCAACCGAGTTGTGAATCGATCGAATCGAAAACCCAGAATGAGACTGTCGAACCTCTTGTTCTTGGGGTCAGGAGAGTAAGATATTCTTTCTTCTCTTTTTTGGCAGGTGGAGTGCTGTGGTGTTTCAGGCCCCAAAGATTGGAGCGTCAATGCTTCGTTTGCTGTGGGTACCACACCTGATTCTTGCTGCAAAGTGCAAGAAGAAGACTGTGGTGAAAATACAGATGCAGGAACAAAGTTTCCAAACGTAAGTATCTGTGAAACGGGTAAGATGTTCCAGAGCACACCCTGCGCTATTTCAAAAAAGCACCATAAGGCTAGTACATTTCACTGGCCCCTCAAATTTCACTAGTTTGCCTATTTTAGGACACTGTTTTTGTTAATAGGTAAAACACAGAACTGTTTGTAAAAAAAAAAACCAAAAAAATAAAACCCATTAAAACCATTATATATTATCCATTGACACGAAAATATGAAATTGAAAACATTTTGCCAGGATCGGCATCTTCTCCAAAGCCAGCATCATTTGCATGACTTTCGAAATGTCAATTTTCCTATTTTAAATGGGCGATATCTCCAGCGTGATGTGTGATGACTGGCCAGTGCGTTATGCATGTAAATATAGACTCCCTAAGATGTACGAAACTGTGCAAGAATAGAAAACCCTAATTTTCATTTAAAGATAATTTCTGTGGGAGCTGAGAAGGTTTCAGGAATGATTAATGGGCCTGATGGGTAGGGGTAATAATAGAATTGTAAGCGCTGTGATATACTATTTGAGCATTCTTAACCCCTTGAGTACGGTATTTTTAATACGGGAGATGTCGGGGTGCCGCGGCAGCTCTGGCAGCCAAGCGAACCGCTACAATGTGTTTGTGCAGTCAAGCGTAACCTATACACAATAATCCAACAATGGATTAAAACTGCACAAACAGCGGCCAATGGCGTCATCCGGCCTGGTGGCACTGTTTAATCCAACAATGGATTGAAACTGCACAAACAGCGGCCAATGGCGTCATCCGGCCTGGTGGCACTGTTTAATCCAACAATGGATTGAAACTGCACAAACGGTGGCCAATTGCGTCATCCGGCCTGGTGGCACTGTTTAATCCAACAATTGATTGAAACTGCACAAACGGCAGCCAATGGCGTCATCTGGCCTGGTGGCACTGTTTAATCCAACAATGGATTGAAACTGCACAAACAGCGGCCAATGGCGTCATCCGGCCTGGTGGCACTGTTTAATCCAACAATTGATTGAAACTGCACAAACGGCAGCCAGTGGCGTCATCTGGCCTGGTGGCACTGTTTAATCCAACAATGGATTGAAACTGCACAAACAGCGGCCAATGGCGTCATCCGGTCTGGTGGCACTGTTTAATCCAACAATGGATTGAAACTGCACAAACGGCGCCCAATTGCGTCATCCGGCCTGGTGGCACTGTTTTTTTTGCGCCATATTCCGTCATCCGTACGCAAGGGGTTAAATGCCGATTATTGTTAAGAACAAAACAAAAATGATTAGGTTTGAAGTGGAGAGGGACAAAGGAACTGGGGGGTGGATATTGTTGGGGCTGCTGAATAATTGCAAGTAATCTTTTTCCTTGTTTAATATAAGGGTTGCAAACAAATGCTGATTGACCGCCTGGGGAGTTCCATCTACTACATTGCTGCCGGCGGTATCGCCATCGGCGTTTTTCAGGTAAGCTCAAACAATCCCCAGCGTTGATCAGACCCCGGCGCCTGTCCTCGCCCGTCCGACCCCGTCGCCCGTCCGACCCCGTCGCCCGTCCAACGCTGCACGTCCTCTGCTCTGCCTCATGCTCAGTGCATCATTGGATTACAAGATAATATACAGCATGTTTGCATAGTCCTCAAGTATTAGGGAAACTGGGTAATTATTCATGAATGCCTGAGACAGTTTCACCGTTCCTATTGGTCGAGAGCCTGATACGTGGCTTGGAGTTGTTTAAACATGGTGCGTCACAAGCCGTTGTTCTCAGCCGATACGCAGCAGAGAAAGTACTGTAGGCACGTAAACAAAATGTAAGAAAGATCATAGACGATGCTATTGCACGCATATGTGTGTGTGCGTTCGACGGGCAAGTCGCAGAGTGCCTTCATGCCCACATACTCGTAAGGCTGATACGCACACATAACACATATGTAAATGAAGAAGCGAGAAATCTTCACATTTTGTCCTTTATAGAGGAGATCTTTGCTTTTCTCATAAAAAAAGGCATTTACGAATGGCAATAAAAGTGTGATGAACTGTTCATACCACGTCAGTGATAACCGAGGAGGGAAATGACCCCCGTTAATGGACAATATGTGCATCAATGACCGTACAAACCTCGCATTGTGGTCCTGGGTGATGATGGTTGCATGCATGCATTGTTCTCATGGCGTAACCTTTCCCTCTATATTTATCCCTTTCAAATTCAGACAATTTTTTTTGTTTATTTCCCTCGACAGATCCTGGGCATGGTGTTTGCTATGGTGCTCTACACGAGCGTGAAGAAAAGCAGCACCTATGCATAAACACCACCAGGGGGAAAAGAAGGGTCCGAAACCAGACACGTCCATCCCAAGACCATGCCGATCCAACACTATGCACTGGTCAGCTATCTAGTTACTGCCATGAAATCAACAGGGTTAAAAATCAATGCAGAGGGCTCGTTTCTTAGGGCTAAAGTTTAGCGAATTTTTCTGTCCATATATGCATATTCAGTATTCCAGTTCAGCATTGGTCAGCCACTGTTGCTAGGCAACAGTTCTGGTAGATAAGCAACGTGGCAAGAACTTGGTTGCAGTTGAGGGCGCTCTTTCATAACATGCGACTCGGGAGTCAATCTCATGGCAGCGTGGAAATCTGGTAAGCACAAAAAAGACTTCAAATCTGGTAAGCATGAGGATGCAGCCTACCAGCCAAGGGCAGTGTATATTACGTAAAATTGTAGCTGGTAAAACCTGTATTGCATGCTTAGCAGAATTGTCTGGTCAAAGGGAAATTTTGTTCAGCTTAGCAGGTTTTGAAAGAGAGCCCGTGATTGGGTAATGCATGGAGTAAAAGCGCCCTCTAAGTGTATCTGGATGTCGGGGGATTGTGGTGATTGGTTAAGGACGTCTTTTTAAATCTGCCTGTTGACATTTATGCATTTCAGATCAAATCCACACATCTGGATCCAACATCCAACAGTTTTTCAGTCTTTTGAAGTATGTTTAGAAGAGACTTGATATCCCAGAATGGTAAAAGGGTAAATAACACCATTTTCTTAGAATTTATTTTTTTTTTTTTTAGGGGCTGTGTCTATGCTCTGGCTGAAAATATCAATTCAGTAGATCTCCTCCTACAAACGACTAATGGAGGAAGATTATTTTTGAACGAAAAAAATGCTTACTACACTCTGCCCGCCTGTTTGGTCCTTGCGTTACATGAGATGATTGCCCTATATGTTGAATAATCTCGCTCCTATTGCAAAACTAGAAATTTATGAACTTTATAACTTGTCAATTTTTGTGTGTGTGGAGTATCTCACCGGAAAGCTCGTAACTTATCTAATGCTAGCAAATTGGCAGTTCAATATGAAAATATATTTCTCATGGTGCCACTCCCAAAGAGCATAGACAAGGCATCACTAAGTGGTTTAAGTAAAAAAAAAGATTAAAAAAATAGATTCCAAAAAATAGGGTTGATTTTGAAACTGTTGGATCTTGGACGCCTCGTGATAATTTTGTTACATATTGTAGATTGTAGATTGTTATAACTGCCCCAGTACTGCATGCAGTGCATTCCTGATGAGTCCCAGTCCTCAGCTGTATGGAAAACGTGGGATACATGCCGTTCATAGAGTACCGAAGTGACGAAGTCAGTGCAATGTTTAGAACCAGAATACTTTTGTTATTTTGTGTCGATGTGTTTGCATGACTGGCTGTTAACAAAGGAACTGTCAATCTCCATTTGTTTGGAGCCAGTTGTCGTGCCAACTGACATCAGACTTCAGTACTCTATAAGTGCAGGGTATATGCATGATTAAACTGACTGTTTAGCTAACTGGTCCCCAGTCTCCACACACAACACTTGAAGTATTATTGGGCTAGCAACTAATTGACCTATCATAGAATCACGTCAACGCAACTTGTGGATTATTGTCCAACCGCAGAAGTTACATTTTGATGCGAAATCAAAAATCAGTGCACTAAAATTCCATAGTGTTTTTCTAAGGTGCCTGCGTAACTTGCAGACGGCGATAGATCAGTTGATAAATCTGGAGGTCAATGTAACCCAAGAAACCGCAAGCAGTTGGTAAAGTCGCTCACCAGCATCACTCTGTAATGTCAGTTGCCCGTGATTGGTGGGAAAGAGTACCCAGAGCGTGGCGTGCGTTCCGCGTTGCAGATACTGTTGTGGCCAGAGGATCAGAAAAGATTGCTTTAGCTTTTCGCTTGCGACAGATTACTTCGACATACAGTAATGCACCTGTCAATTTTGTGGTAGCTGATTTGCGTAAGTTTGATAGTCCTACTTAGAAGTTTTGTCTTTTTTTGGTTTAATTTTGCGGCTGAAAATGTTTCCCTGTTTTGTTTGTACACCAAAAGCGATTTCTCCGGTAGGGAAGGTATTTTTTGATTTTGAAAGTTAACTGCCAGTAAAGGGTGGATGACATGTAGTTTATGCATACATTTGCATGTTTGCATAAATTTGCATTAGGCACGGTATTGATTCTAGAAAGGTCAATGCCTTTTACAACTTGAAAAGTTTTTTCTTTTATTTTAATGTCGTCTGAGGCTGACTGACTACAGAGGTATAAGCATGTGTGCAAAAATGTGCATATGTTTGCATAAATTTGCATAAATTTGCATTGCAACCTCTAGCTGTATTTATTGTGGAAGAGATACTCGACAATCTTATATATACGAGAAAGAAATCTTAAGCAAGCACAGCACAAAGATATGCAGACAGGGTCGAAATATTTAGTATTTGTGATTTTTTTTTTTTAGGATGGGACAATTATTCTGTTGCATTATTTTGTTAGAGGCTTCTCGCATGCATTTTTTTTTCTTCAAAATAATACCTCTAAAACTATATCCTCTATTTTTTACACAAGTTATCTAGTACTTAAAAACCAACTGCAGTATATATTAATCTGATCTAAATTTAACATAAATTGCTTTCTAGTAATCGTATTCTTATTGTTTATCTATGACTGTTGGTTTGATTAACAAGTTCTTTGAAGATGATGTTGATTGCCGAGAGAAGTCTGCGTCATTTTCCATTTTTATGTAGATTGCGTATTGCAAAATCAAACCAAATATGTGATCTGCTCCAGAAAAAGGAGATATAAGTCGCCTATGCATTTACGTGTAATGGCCCTTTCAATGTTGAGGGGTTGACATTTTTTGTCAAAATTCACTTTTTGTTTTTGCCTTTAATGACATCTTAAATATCTAAAGTTTCAGGTTTGGTGCGCAACAATGTTGATTTCAGTGAATAAAGTGAAAAAAATAAGCCTTTTAGAGTACATTGTTCCTTTGCATTGTATTGGAACAAGCTATTTCAAAGCCTGTTTTCTCTGTTGTGCAATTTGAACTCCATAGAACTAATTAATATGCAAAAACGCGATATCTCCAGAACGGAAAGGGCTTTGGAGCTCTATCATGTACCAAATATAAGCTTACATTGCGGGCTTTCCAAACATACATGAAACTAATTTTTCATATTTTGCGACATAATATACCTTTTTCCAGAGCAGGTCACATATACGAAATACCAAAACGTGACTTTTGAGAGCTATTTTTGTCAAGTCCCCTCTGGCGCAGCACAGCCCGCTGGTGCCATTTGTCTAAAAGTCGTCGCTGCGGGCAGCATACAAATCGACGTCAGAGGACGAACTTCCCTTTTGTGCCTAGTGCTAGACACATATGGGGAGTTTGTCCTATGACTTCAAATTGTCTGCTGCCCGTAGCGACGACATTTAGACAAATGGCACCAGGGGGCTAGAGGTGGATTTAAAAAATAGCTCTCAAAGGTCACTTTTTTGGTGTTTCATGGCAGAAATAATTTGATTGTTTGATTTTGTGATGCGCAGTCTACATAAAAATGAAAAATGACGCAGACTTCTCTCGCCACTGGACTTCCTCTTTAAACCTCTTACAGAGACATACAAGATTTTAATTAGAAAGAAAGACTTTAAAGGGACTAAATGCAGAGGTTGTCATGGTCTGAAGTTCAGTACAACATGCAGATCAATGCAACCTAAGACCTAATTCCAGTTGTAGGGTGTGTTCCTTTAACCCTAACCATCCCTAACCTGCCAAAATCAAACACCCCATTTGTGTTGAATTTTGTGTGATTGGGTACTGTAGAGCCTTGGCACCATCACTTTGCATGGGACTTGATGCCCTGATTTTGTCCAAGTACAAAGAATGTGCCATTGGTTTACTACATAGTGTTGGAGTTTGTGTGGTTAGGGAAGGATTCTAGTAAAAAGCCTTGGGCTGTTAGGGTTAATGAACACCAAAAAAACATTAAACATGCCCCTGAAATTGTTGTTTGTGGAAGTAGCCCAATAAAAGCCACTTACATGAGGTGGTGGGGTTGGCCACATTTTAGGTTGCCAGCCCTACCATCTTTACGGTTTTCCTGGGTCCAGGTCTAAATAGAGGATAAATCTTCAATAGATACCAAAGAAATTATCCCATTTTTGTGCTTGGCAGCTGGGAAACTATGAATACAAAGTAGTACTATGTTCACGAATTTCAATATCAAGAAAAGTGTTTAATCTAGTACTTACTTTCTGTAAAATATTTTGTCTTGCACGGGTTTGTTGAAATGGATAAAAGAAGAAAAAAAACTTCGCCACTCGTTTGTATAAATTTTAGCATAATGTTTGATGTGCTTAATCTGGAAAAATACACCGTCATCGTTCTCATGAATTAATCCATGTGTAAAAGCTTTGGTGTAAAAGAAACAATGTTTTAATCATTCCTGTTTGCATAATTTTGGTTGCATAATTTGTTTGCCGCATTGGCACCCAATACCTTTTAGCCTCCCACACCAGCCACTTTGAAGTAGCCACTGCTGTCCTGCTGATAGAAACATGTATTAAAAATGCGAGGCGCGGAAAGTTATGTGAGGAGTGAGGAGTGAGGAGTCTATGCAATGTGTGCATATTATGCACACACTGATACTAATAAGGAATGTTGATCCTGGGTACGAAAATAAATGGAATTAGAATGCAAGTTGGAAAGTTAAGCGGTCCAAACTTATTATAGATAGTTTAAGGGGAAATGAGAGTTTTGAAAATCATAAAAATCCAACGGTGTTCCTTGGGGTTTTCTGTTAATGTCAAAAGAGAATTATATCTATTCTGGATGTGGTATGAACCTGATCTCGAATACAATTCCATCATTCAAAAGTCTTTTTCTATTTAAAAAAAAAAAAAAAATACTGACAATTTGGGAGACCACCAACATTGGGCAAGATAGCTCAGTTGGTAGAGCGCCGGTACGGTATTGGGTCACAGGTTCGAATCCCACTCCTGCCAATAAAATATAAATAAAATCTTTATTGCATTGGGTGCATGTAAAACCTATTTTCTTGGAAAACAACGTCTCTGCCTATTTTCGTATATTTCAACCCATTCGTGTACCTTGTTTATACCATTTTCATAGAACTTGCCCACTATTTACAACACTATTGTATCGACTTTGTTATATTTTAAAATATTTTTTCAACATTTTCATGGTAGTGTACATTTTGCTGTAATATTTAAACATAGCGGGTATGATATCCTTAGCGCATTGTGTAGTGGTATCTGTACAATTAGTTAACAGTCGGCAGTGTTATCAATATTCTCGGGCCATCCAAGCCCCTCCCGTCTTCAAATCACTTTCCCTTCAAACCTCCCCACTTCTCTTCACCCCTCACTTCCGTACCCCAAACCCCAGCACCTCCTCACCCATAACCCCAGCCCCTCACCCCGCCCCTCGCCCCTCACACCCCACCCCTCGCCCCTCACCCCACCCCATGCCCCTCACCCCACACCCCACCCCCCACCCCATGCCCCTCACCCCACCCCATGCCCCTCACCCCACCCCATGCCCCTCACCCCACCCCATGCCCCTCACCCCACCCCATGCCCTCACCCACACCTAGGTTGGTTTTTACTCTGCGTCAGTCAACTGGCCCATGCATTCAGTTCAAAAAGTTTGTCCCAGTGAAGCAGTCTCATTAGTTTTATTCATGACGTCACTGTTTGAGAAATCTCCACGTATTTCTATTTAGAATGCCGAATTTAGATTCTCCATAGGCGTGTCAGGAGAATTTGACGAAGCTACAGAATAGTCGACTGCGCCATTTCTGTATCTACTTAAGTACTATTGCATTGTACTATTTCCCTTAACAAATATATTTCATGTACTTACAGAATGTGAAGTGTTGCAGTTGTATAAACAGACGGCATTTCTAAATTTATCGTTATTCAAGGTGAAAAGTGACTTGTCGAATTTGTAGAATAATCGTGGCAGTGTTCAGATTGTACTCTTCTAGATCGTGAATCGGAAATTAGTGCTGAATAAACACGAGTTTAAATAGAAACGGTCTCTGTTTGTTTATTTTAAAGGTTGATGTGCGGTTTCATACAGGTACACGGGGTTCAGCCTTCTACAGCTTGGTCTGCTCTTCAAAGTTCCCCGTTTTGCACCACGAACCTTGTATGAATTAATTTTAGAGCGTCACCTTCCATAGGCTGGATTTAGAGGACTGCCCAATACTAGTCCTCGCTTGCATGTGCTCGTTACTCGTAGTCTTCTTGTCATGTGGTTGGCCTGCGAGATTGTGTACTTTCCTATGGGAGCTGCAAGACTGGTTCTCAACCCACAAATCATAAAAAGCAAAATGGTTTGATTCTAATCGGGAGGCGCCTAATTGGCTACGAAAAGCGTTTGTTCTAAACTTAGTTGTAAAGATCATTAAAGGTAGTATACACCATTTGCAAACGTCCAAAAACAAAACTGAATTATTACGAAATATCGTAAATAGCAGTCTTAATCATCCTGTGCAATCATGGCAGCATGGAGTGCTGTTGTTTTCAAGAAAAGTTAAAAATTGATATCGTTTTCCAACGATTGTCCCAGAATTCAGAGGCTAGTTGAGACGGTGTCCTCCCCATGGATAGCGAATATTTTCGTATAGCGCGCAAGGCCGGACGTGCGCGCTATACGTCGGACCGCTAAGGACGTCTTGGAACTAAGACTAGCAGGAGCCGCGTTTTTCGAAACCTTGGCTTCGTCTCCGGCTTCGGCTTCGTCTTCGACTTCTGAATAACTGAGAAGCAAACCAAATGGAAATATTCTAATTTGTGCTTTCATAATCAAACGAATGAATGTTCCTGAAGCAGAACATGCACCAACATTTAGAATATTTCTATTTGGTTTGCTTCTCAGTTATTCAGAAATCGGAGACGAAGCCAGGGTTTCGAAAACCAGTGAAGCATAAATGTTGTAGCGCCCTCTTTTGTTGAGCCGTGTCGCGAAACCGAGTTTGGCACAACCAAAACAACAACGCTTAGCGCTTATCTGCGATGCAACGCAGCTAAAAAGAAATATAAACAGGGTAGAGGATTCGCCTGAGACAAGGCCAAAGCCTTACGCTCTATATACCAACAGCTAGCTGCAGGCCGACCAAAATATAGGTTTACTACAACCTTATGCAGTTGTCTCTGAAGACGTCGCTCTATCTAGTGCCCTCGTGCGATGCTTATTATATAAGTTAACTTAGGCCAGAATTTCCTTCATGCATATTCATGCTTAAGAAAACAAATGGCGCGCGGGGGCCTACTGAGCATGCGCAGCATAACCAACAAGTCGTATTTTTAGGGAGTCTGATATTCACGCGACAACAGTGGTCACCTCCCATGATCCCATGCGTGTACAATGGCGCCCCCTGACTCACCCTGTGATTGGTTGATCCAGCGGCAGTGCAAAGGCAAGGGAAAAGTCTTTGATCCGATCAATGGGTAGTTCCTCAACTAGAGACAACAGATATTTTCGATTGGCGCAAGCCATTGCACTTGTACTATTGTGGAAAAATCGAAGGTACTTCGATAAACGCGTATGAAATTAAAGATCAGCTTCCACAATAGATCTTGGTGTACAAAGTGAAGAGGTAAGTGTGAAATTATTAGTTGTTTTGCCCAAAAATACTGTTACGTTGGACGTTTACTCTTGTTGTATTCTTCGAGACGGGCGTTGATCGTTTTTGTTAGAACGACGCAAGCTGCTAAGTTTTCGTAAAGCTTGTAACAAAAAGCATACTAGCAGAACGTTATTTCTTTTTATTAAAGGTATTTTTTCTCGGAATCGTGTACAATGGAAGGCGTTTAGATAGCACGGGGGTAACGCGTGTTTTCCCCTTCCTTTTTTGCGCATCGGTCGCACTTTATGATCTCCCGTTAACGAATGCATTTTGGCAACGGTTAGAATGGAACGAACAAAAATAATGCTGTCGCTATTGTCCCAGCCTCGCTCCGCAGTTATATAGAAACAGCAGGGCGGACAACGTTCGAGAAGTACCGCAGGTTTATCTCTAATAAAACGAATTTACCTTTTCTGCTTGAAATTCAAACGCGAAATACAACACGGTAATCTCCCCTTTAAGTTTATCCGGATGGCTTTATTAAGTGTATGACGTCACCGCCCTAGCTTGGTTTCAAGACTCCATTATATTTTGGCATCTGACGGAAGGGGACAATTACAAACTGACGAGAGTGCCAGGCTAAGGAGCCTCAACAAACGACAGATTGAGTCCATCCGACAATTCTACATGACTCACCGGTTTCAACCTAATTCTTCATAAAAATCTTTATTATTTGACACTTAAGGTGCATATCTTTTAACTGATATAGACACAATTTCTGATGTTTGCAATGAATCCTTTTTTTGTCCAATGTGTACTAAGGAGTATGTGACTGCGTTCTGTATGTTCCCGAACTAAAAGAAAAATACATAATAATGCAGTGGCGGATCTACGGGGGGGGGGGGGTTTAAACCCCCCCCCCCCCCTTGGGCTGAACAAAAAAAAAAAATAACCAGTGTCGGGTGTCGAAAATTCGGCACGCTGAGGTGTGTAGGCCAATCACCTCAGGTAAACCCCCCCCCCCCCCCTTAGTTAAAACCTAGATCCGCCCCTGTAATGTCAGACAAGTGACGTTCGTTTTGAATGGTCGTTTCTCGTAAATCTTTTGCTATAGTTAGGCCGTGTCCGAATTAATACGTGGCTAAAGGTAGAAATTATGCACATGTCTATAGTTGTGGTTGCACTATTGTAGTTTACTAAACGAAGGCACAAAAAAATGATCAAGAATTAAGCCAGCTTTTACCAAACTATTATCTCATTTTTTTTGCGACAGTGTTTTTCTCTCGAAGGTTTAATTTCCGTTGGAAAAGAGTTTAATTGCTGATTTTTACGATGACGCTCTACGGCCTCGCCAACTGCATGAAGTATATGCTCTTCGTCTTCAACTTGCTATTTTTTGTGAGTATATTGTTCCCGTTTTAAATAATATGATGAATATTATCATTTGATGCAATAATGACAAATGATTCTATTTTCTGTTTTTTGTTCTATTCCGTTGGTTGTGGAATATATCCCTACAACTCCGTCCTTCTATCATGAGTCCAAATGCCTCTTCTTTTCACTCTTTTTTTTAAAATCTTGTCTATTTGGGCTGGTTGGGCGCTCCATACAGTCTAGCACCGTAATTGTGGGGACATACACTGGTCGTGCGATAGACGTCGTGGGGACCAAGATCGTTATGGGGACAGAGAAATGTCCCCATAACTCAGTCCTAATTTGCCTAACAAATAGAAATGCCCCCACTACGTGGTCGATGCCTACCCACACATTTAAACCCAATCCGATCTGATCTGATCTTTAATTGGATAATGGCAATACAATTCTTTGCAGGCATTTTTTCAATATTTACCATTTTGATATGGATTATATTTTTTGTTTACCTGTTTACAGCCAGGGTTAATTGATAAGGGCTGGAGCTTCGTGGCAAAACAGTAAGATGAATGGTGTGTCAAAAGAGGTTTATTGCCAATAACTCATGGGCCGCATCCCCGATGCACTACCGCATGATCTTTATTTTAGAACCTTAATAAAAAAAATACTTTTAATTTCAACACCCCCCCCCCCCCCCCCCCCAAAGAAGGTGTGTCAGATGATCGTGTCCCCCTTGTTTCCATGTACCGTCTGTTTCCTTCCAGATGTCTGGAGGGACCGTGCTAGCTGCGGGCGCATATCTCTTTACACGTGAAGGCCCCTTCGCCACCCTCCTTCCCAGTTTCCCATTCCTCAATGCGGCCACCATCACCATGGTTGTGGGTGGTATCATCATGCTCGTATCCTTCCTGGGATGCTGCGGTTCGATCAGGGAAAACTCTTGTATGGTTTTCACTGTAAGTAGAAAGTCACGTTTTTCATGTAGCTGAAGACATTTGTCCTCGTTTTGGTTCTTATTTGATGTCTTTTTAAACCTGCAATGTCCGTGAACATTTCAAATCAAGGGTAAATTGAGGAAAGCTCTATTTTTAAACGAAAAAAAAAAATTCGCCAACTACACTCTGCAATCACTGATGTCCATATCAAAAATCTGGATAGATCACTGGCTGTTTAAGTTGACGACACCATCCGCCATCTTTCCACTCCACGCGATGCGCGAACGTACGTAAAACTGGTACAAGTATGACGTAAGCAGGCGCCAGGCGAGGCAGCAATGATTAATGTTCCACGAGTGGTAATATGGCGGCTGCAGACGACAGTTATTCGTACAGTGCGCAACGGCAAATGAGCTTTGCAGATTTTTAAGTGTCTGCAATTTACTTGGTCTTAAAGGGACACATTGCCTTCAAATGTCATGAAATTTTGCTGTTTGGAAATGTTCCTTATCTTTTATAAGAGTTGTTCATGCAAAAAAACACGTATAATGTGTTGTAATTAATGAGTAGTGATTACAAAACAAAAAATTTGCCTCTGATCCCTGACATCTGACCCGCGAAACATAGACTTATTTCCAGTAGTAAATACCACCGTCTAAATAATGCGCGAAATACGCTGTAAGAGTCTTTAGGCTGGTGCCGCAGCCAGTGGCCTTGTAAACCTATCAGATGATCGCCAGTACCTTGCGACACATATCGCCAGTGCTGCGCGCCGTGCCACAGTACATCAAAATGGATTAACAGAACGTATACTTCAACCAGCTGCGACTGGAAATACGACTGGTGAACACTGTCCGCCATTTTGTGGAGTCAAACATTTGATTCTACAAAATGGCGGACCGTTATTTGTCACGAAATTAAACAAAAACCACGCAATTTGAAGGGATAGTTATATGTGAATCTTTATATTCTACTTTTAAAAAGGCTTCCCAACAATATCTAATTCAGTTTTATAGCCCAAATCGCAAAATCCAAAGCAACGTGTCCCTTTAACTTATCGCGCGACGATTGCCCTATTCATTAACACTTTAAGAATAGGAGCGTCCCGCTCACATTGCAAAAACATGGAAACTTACTAACTGGGTTGCTTATCTTCAACTGATATTGTGTGGGATTTCCCATTTGGAAGGTTCATAACTTATCCAATGCAGGCAACGCTTAATAAACAATATGATTTCGATTTTAAAGTTTATTTTTCGGGGTGTCACGTTCAAAAACCACGGACACAGCATTTTTAATATGGGAAACCAGTATTTGTGTTATTAGAAATATTACTACTAATTTATTTTATTTCCTTTTGACTTATCCCCCAAATCATCTTTTTTTCCCACTTTGTATTTGTTTATTTATTAATTCATATATTTACCTTTATAATTATTTAGATTATGTAAAGTAACTAACGACATTATGACAATGACATATCTTTGGAGATTTTTGTGTGCAACGTTATGGAGACACTACTTTTTGGACTGTTAAAGGGCCGGTCACACTGGCCACGATAACGATGACGAAAACGAAAACGATGCGAATAAACGCTCTCTATTGGTGGGTGGAACGCGCGTGTATTGCACGCGTTACGATTCCACCAATCAATGGCATTCATTCTCATCGTTTTCGTTATCGTCGTCGTTTATCGTGCCAGTGTGACCGGCCCTTTATGCATTTAATGACGTCATGTTTTGGCTAATGAATAGGGACATTTTAATTTCCATAGAAACCAACAAGCTAAAATTACTCCCCAGGAATTGCTATACAGAGGAGGTAGAAATTCGTCGTAAAACATGGAAAGACACGCCCTTTCGTAGGGTTCCTTTAAAAATGTTGGGTCCTCCCCTTGTCGTTCACACTCTTGCTTCTCTTTCTTCCGCACTCGATCCCTCCCATGATCTGAACCGTCTCGATAAAACCTCGCATTGTGCAAAAAGCGGACGACGAGTCCCGCTCACTGCATACTAATTACATGCATCCGTGTTTTCATTTGTTAACCGGCTCGAGTTGCCATGTTACCCCTTGCTCTGATTGGTTCTTCCAATTTGTGCACAAAAACATCAGGTTTGTGTGTCTTTTTGCGAGGTTTATCGGGGGTCGTTCGGGTAATGTTCTTCCGCTCTCGATCCCTCTCTCTTGGACTTCTGTTATATAGTAACCTCTATCTTTCTCTCTTGGAGTATTTTCTTCTCATGGCTGGCATTCTGATCGTTGAGATGATAGCTGGCGGGCTAGGCATCGCCAACAGGAACCAGGTTGGAGCGTTCGTTGAGAGAGATCTGACGCAGGGGGGCCTGCAGCTCTACGGCACGACGGGCCAGCAGGGTTTGACCACGGCGTGGGACAGAATGCAAAACTTTGTAAGTTCGGAAACCTCACCTGGAACTTTCTATACCTTAATTTTTTGCTACTTTTAGCCATTGTTTTTTTTAGTTTTACATAATTTCTTTGTCCAGTTGTTTGTCCGTCGGGGGTTCTCCATTCTTGTGTGGTTGTGAGTCTTGTTTAATAGGTAGGTTTGGCTTGCTTTGATTGGCTTGGTTCTAGTAGTTGATTGGTTGATTGTTTTCCGTTGGTTAGTTAGTTGGTTGGTTGGTCAGTTTGTTAGTTGGTCTGCGGGTTTGTAGGATAATTTGGTTTGGATTGGTCGGCCGGTCAGTTGGTCAGTCAGTCGGTTGATTGGTTGGCCAGTCGGTCGGTCAGTCGGTTGATTGGTTGGCCAGTCGGTTGCTGGTCAGTTAGTCGGTCGGTTGGTCAGTCAGTCAATTGATTGGTCGGTCGGTCGGTTGGTTGGTTGGATGGCTGGTCAGTCAGTCGGTCGGTCGGTCGGTCGGTTTGTTGGTCAGTTGGTTGGCCGGTCATCAGTCAGTCGATCAGTCGGTTGGTCGGTCGGTCAGTCGGTCGGTTGATTGGTTGGTTGGCTGGCTGGTTGGTAGTTGGATTGAAGGTCTGTCGATCAGTGGATTGGTCAGTCGATTGGTCGGTCGATTGGTCGGTCTTTCAGTTGGCACACTTTATAGAGTCTTCTCATTATTCAGAACACACATTTTCGGTATAGAAATTACGCCATCTTTCCATGTCTTCAACAAACGAGATAAAGAAACATCTAACATTGAATTTTGTTCGCAGTTGCTGTGTTGTGGCGTGACGAACGTTACAGACTGGCACCAGTTCCATCCCAGGATGTACGGCCCAGGCGAGACACCAGACTCCTGCTGTGTGACGCACATTTCGGGGTGTGGCATCAACCCCATTGCTACCAAATGGGAAAGGGTGAGTGAGTCTAGAAGCTCATAGTGGTGAGTGAGATGGTGACGGTGGTGAAGGGGACGGTGACGACAACGACAAGGACATGACTGACAAAACTGTTTAGATACTTAAGGCAGGGGGCAAGTTCCGGAAAGGACCGTACAGTGGGTAAGTACTCGATAGCTACACTGTAAAAAGAAATTGCCCGTAAAATTACCGGTCGAAAGGCGTGCAGCAAAGTGTCACCCGTCTACCGTATTTTTGACGGTCGAACCGTATTTAAATTTACCATATTTTTTACCGTGAAAAGTCTGTAAATACTGTTATTTTTACGGGCACCGTTTTTTATTTAGAAAAACTGAAAAAGTAGTACCGGAAGCTAGGTTGCCATTAATTAACTGCAAATTAACAGAAACGAATAAAGTGGGAACCAGACTAAACGGAAGTAACTTATTACCGGTATACATTACTATGGTAGAGTGAAAAATTGCTACCTACTAAACATCACAAACTGAATGATGTCGTGCATTAGCTATATACATGTATTCAGCTTATCTATTTGAAAATGAAAGGCGATGTAATGGAAACCTAATTCACCTATGTTTGTAAACAATTAAAATTCTGTTGTGGAATTGTTTGAATAAAAAATATTATGGTCAAGAAAATGTATTTTTTGCACTAAACACTTCAATTTAACCTGACTTTTGTGAACACAAATTTAGGCTCATTTCTGATTGGTCGTGCAATTGCTACGTAATTAGCTGCCTTTTACGGGTTTGCCCGTAAAATTAACGCGCAGTCCAATACGGTTACTCACATTTAATATTTCACCGTAAAAAATACGGGAATTTGTTTATAGTGTATGTGCGTAATATGCACACAGTCACATCCACGTGCGAACGACTCCATAGTCAACAAGCAAATTTGAATAAAGAGCACTCGTGACCACTGATCTCTATGTAAACTTGATAGTTGAAGCCACCGTCCGCCATGTTATCACCCCAAATACATCAGGTTTTCCAACCTTGTCCCCAGAGTTTCCTTTCATCCTCGTTCTCCTTAAATAGCGATCAGTGGTTTTGGGAGTGGTAATATGGCGGGTGCTGGCTTCACCTGCTTGTACAGCGCGCAATGGCCAATGAACTATCCAGTTTAGAGATCAGTGCTCGTGACGCACCTGTACCAGTACCTGCGCAGTGGCATTCAAGCGCAAACTAACAACTCTCGTCCAACAGTTGTCACTAGTTCGATCCCTCTTCAGGAAGCGTCACTTATCTCACAAAGATATGTGACAAGTAGAAGCACCAGCCCAGATTTGGGAACAGTACTCCATAAAAGTACGTATGGTTGTCTTGTAAATAATGACAATAATTGTGTGATTTTTAAAAATTTATTTTAAAGGGATGTAATGATGCCTTGGTTGAGGAACTACAGCGGCACATTGGAGCCGTGGGAGGAATAGGAATCGGGGTTGGAGTTTTCCAGGTAGGCCGTCAGTGAACATTTACTTTAATGCCCGATTTTCAGACGCAGTTGCAAACGTTTAATAAAGATAAGAATCGACTTGAAGCCAAAGTGTCCCTTACCCTCACTCCTATTCAAACCCTCACCCCCTCGCCTCGAACACATACATTCGCAATCGGGCCATTTTATTGTTGCATGACCATTGGCTCACAAATAGCCGTAGACAAACATGCACATAAACATCCAAACACCCGTTTCGGATGCGGCCAAATCTTTGCTATAATCTCTCCTCATTGATCTTTCTTTTTGCCCGTTCGCGATCGGGCCGTGTCATTTCAGATCCTCGGCATCATCTTCTCCTTCATCCTTTGGCGTTCCCTTCGGAACGAGCACGCAGGAGCTTACGTTTAAACAGCGCCCTCCATCGACGAATGCCATTCTGGCGGGAACTGCTGGATGCCAATGATTATGCAGCTGCTAGACGAATCATCACATTTCAGATCATTGCTATTTTCGTCAATTCGGAATTCGTCTACACCTAGCCGATTATCATTCTTTGAAGTGCTGTTTTAGGTGTGCTATTTTGCTAAATCATTTTTTGGGTGGGGGGTGGGGTAGGTTACCAAAAGCATTATAAGTTCATCAGCACTTTTATTTTGTAGCTGTCGTTTTTCATTAGTCACGTTTGGAAAGTTACATAATTATGCATCCCATGTTGGACGTCATAATATATGGGTTTTTTCGAAACGCTGGCTTCGGCTTGGCTTCGGCTTCGTCTCCGATTTCTGAATATCTGAGAAGCAAACAAAATGTAAGTATTCTAATTTTTGCTTTCATAATCAACCGAACGAATGTTCCTGAAGCAGAACATGTACCAAAATTTAGAATATTTCCATTTGGTTTGCTTCTCAGTTATTCAGAAGTCGGAGACGAAGCCGAAGCCAAGCCGAAGCCAGCGTTTCGAAAAACCCCATAGTCTTCATTGCATTCGAATGACGTAGTGTTGTGAGGGAGTCCGCTTGGGCTACATAATTATGGTTTTGCATGCATGGGGGACAAAATTGCAGACACGGTTCATTTTCGGCCAGATTTGTAATTTTTTTACTAAAAATAGCCATACTATAGTCTAATATATCTAAAAATGGCAAATATTAAAATTAATAGCCAAAAATAAAGGGTTCATTTTGTCTTCAAGTTTCTAAGTGATTTTTAAGCCTTTTAAGCTAACTTTATCGTACGTAAGTTCATTTTAAAGATGCCGTGTCTGTGTTTTGGGGGCGTGGCACCCGGGACAAAATCGACCACCTTTTCCGTTCACATGCGCGCGTTAGGTCACGCGGGTCATTCGGGATAAAATGTCATTGTGCACGCGCGCAGTTGAAATACCGAACTGGCTTATTGCAGGGTATCGTGCGCCAGACCACGGACATGGCAGCTTTATTATAGTTAGGCCGCGATGTGCAATAATTATTGTAAATTACAAACAGATGTAAAAATGAAGAATTAGTCTCTAAGAAGTGTATAATGAATTATAAGAAATCTGTAGATTGACAAGGTGTAAGAATTGTCGAAATGAAATCAAAACCAAACCACGCTACGCCAGACGGTAAGTCAGTTTAGACCGGAAATAAAGTTATGGCAACATGGAAGTAACACATGTTCTCCCACTTACCCGAACGACCCCGGATAAACCTCGCAAAAAGTCTTCATGCACAAAACCATCGGCCGTGATGGTTTTGTACACAAAATGGAAGAACCAATCTGAGCAAGAGTAACACGGTGACTCAAGCCGGTTAACCAATGAAAACACGGATGACTGTAATTAGTATGTAGTGGGCGGGACTAGCGTCCGTTGTTTGGACACGGCATTAATGCGAGGTGTTATCGAGACGGTTCAGGTAATAGCATTTATATTATGTAACCCTCTGGCATATACGCGAACATTATTTTTTTTTAATGGACGCTATTTTATACAAGCAGCAGGTGAGAAAGAAGACACAATAATGACCGCTTGAGTCAGCATAAGTAATTTCATAAAAACACGCATGTCTGATCGATATTTGTATTCCTTTCTTTCTGATGAATGTGTACATTGAATAAGATTAGGTATAGTGTACCAAACTGTAAGAGATTGCATGTGCGGGTAATCTTTCAATAATGTGATCTTCTTTACACAATAAAGAAAACACATTGAAACCACAAATCACTTGTCGTCTTTACGCGGGTGCTTTAAAGGGACACATTGCTTTGGATTTTGCGATTTGGGCTATAAAACTGAAATAGATATGGTTGGGACGCTTTTTTAAAAGTAGAATATAAAGATTCACATAACTATCCCTTCAAATTGCGTGGTTTTTGTTTAATTTCGTGACAAATAACGGTCCGTCATTTTGTAGAACCAAATTTTTGACTCCACAAAATGGCGGACCATGTTCACCAGTCGTATTTCCAGTCGCAGCTGGTTGAAGTACGTTCTGTTGATCCATTTTGATGTACTGTGGCACGCGGCGCGCAGCACTGGCGATATGTCGCGAGGTAGAGAATGGTATCTGGCGATCATCTGATAGGTTTACAAGGCCACTGGCTGCGGCGCCAGCCTAAAAACTCTTACAGCGTATTTTGCGCATTATTTAGACGGTGGTATTTACTACTGGAAATAAGTCTATGTTTCGCGGGTTAGATGTCAGGGATCAGATGCCAATTTTTTGTTTTGTAATCACTACTCACTAATTACAACACATTATACGTGTTTGTTTGCATGAACAACTCTTATAAAAGATAAGGAACATTTCCAAACAGCAAAATTTCATGACATTTGAAGGCAATGTGTCCCTTTAACCTTGCATACTCTTCGCGGACCTGTACCTGTGAACAAACAAATTTCTACAGAATGCAGGGGGCAGAACAAGGGCAAAAACTTCAAGTGTCTCACAACTAGCCTCTGGAACAACAGTGAAATTGTGACCAGACAGCTAGGCGAGTTAGAGTGCCTAAAGGTTTAGACTGGGGAACTATGATGAAAGGCCACTGGAACACATGGCCATGATAATATCCATAAAAGAGGCTCAATGAAGCAACAGAGCGTCGGGCATGAAGGGGTTCCGGGAAGACGCTAGGTCCTGACCAACCAGATTTGAGCTCAAAAGGAAACACACAAATAAACGTACACATATTCCATACGAAATTCATTTATTATCACGTGCACGTTGAAACATGTATCTACTTTATTTGCGATCTGCACAATTAAAACAACACACTACGATGATTCATTGACTTAAAAACCACTCACAAATTTTGGACCCTACTGCTTGCCAAGGCCATCTATGATCTTAAGCGCCAATCTAAAGCTCTCTGGAGCGTTATTAATGATTCTCAAGTCTCCCTCAGTGCGGCGATGGTTATTGAAATATTCCTCATCTGTGCCCAATCATGTGTCCTCGCCGCGCGCGTAAATTCATAGGGCCGAGGTTAAAAAATAATGTTTAGCGTCCCCGTCAGTTCTTTATTTGAGGCAACCCCCCTTTTAAATTGTTTTGTCTTCTCTAAAAAATATCCATACAAATGTAACAGAAAGAGAAGAAATGCCCTGCTTACCGAGGCGTTCTAGGAGAGAGTCGATGGAAGCCATTTTGAAAAAAAAAACCGTTGCCAGCTTCAGCAAGTTCGATCAAGGACTGTATGGAAGTCGACAATAAGCCAGCTCGATGAAGTAGTCCAGGTCAAAGTTTATATTCGGGATAAAATTGCTGACGTAATGTCAAGCGCTGTTACGCGAACGCCCATTCTGATTGAACTTATCACGTGCGCGTTGTGCAACCACCTTACGTGTTCGGACGCGCGCGTTAGTTATCCCGAATGACCTGTGACCCATGTCATTGTGTGCACATGATGCGCAGTTGGAATACAGAACTGGCTTCAATATTGGGTTTTGCCCTTCACCGACGTATTCTATAAACCTTGTGTACTCATTGTTGTCCCGAGGAATTATTTAGAAAAAAATCACTCGGGTGGGACTCTAACCCACGACCTCCTGCTTTCCAGACGTATTTCACCGAGCTTGTCGGAGTCGGCAACATTCCATCTTTATGAACAGAACTGGCTAATTGTTAAACTGTAAGGCCGTGTCCGAACTACTTGGCTACGCCTGGATGTTACACGCATGTCTATGGTAGCGGCTGCAGCCACTTCCCATAGACTCGTGTGTAATTTCAAGCCGTAGCCAGGTAATAACACATGGGTAGTCGACCGCGTCCAGTCGACTATTCGGTGTATGTACAAGGCGCGCTGGTTATGTTTTATTTCTCCATGGTTTTTAATAGCAACATTGTTCGTACTAAGCTGTGACAAGTGAAGTGGGACCAGTGAAACCATAGTTCGACTTTCTGGGCCTGTTTGTTTCACACGAATCCGGATCGCGATCAGTGATCTAGCCGCTGGTTCGCTTTATACAACACCTGAATAAATCCCAGCCATCCGATTGGTGGATCGTCGATCACGTGCATTGAATTATTCGTCCCATCGCACGACGCGAACCCGCACTGCCAAAAAACGTTCTATCACATGGTTCTATCAAACGGTAACGCGTTTGATAGAACTTCCCCGCCGCTACAACACGGCTGTCATTGGACTGGTTCCCGGTCCCTCCGTTGTCCTTCTGACTTCAAATGTATATTATATACATACGGGGACCGGGAACCAGTCTAGGCTGTCATTCGCACAAAATGGCGGACGGTCTTTCCGAACCGCGGTTTGTTTTCCATATGCCCCTTTCCCACTTACACGATTTTTGCTACGGTAGAGCACGATTTTTCAGTTATTTACAATCGCAACGGCGTCGTGGCCATGTTCGTGGTCAAGTGTGGTCCACCGTAGCGCACCGCGTAGTAGATCTTGATGGCACCGTGGAGTAGCACGATTTTTTTGGAATGTTCAAAAAAATCGTGCTCTACCGTAGCGGTGGAAAAAATCGTGGTCCACCGCAGCAGCATCGTATTAGAGTCGTAACGTTGTCTTGACGTTGTCGTGGTATGTCGTGACGGCGTCTTGTTCATGCGTACTCATTCGTGGTGGCCACAACAGCTACGGTAGGCCAAGACTTCGCTACGATGCTGATACGATGCCGCTACGATGGTGCTGCGACCTAGCAAGACTTAAACAAGACGCCAACAAGACGCCAGCAAGAACATGATTTTTTATCACGTGTCTCTTGCTGATCGTGTTGTGACGTCGTAGTACAATCTTGGCATTTCTTGGTACGCCGTACCACATCTTGACGGCGTCTTGATAGCGTCTTGACAAGACGTAGAATTCGATTGACCTTGAACTTTTTGAGTGTGAATTACTACGGTAGAGCACGACTGAGCACGATTTTTCAACTTTGAAAAATCGTGCTCTACCGTAGCAAAAATCGTGTAAAGGGCCGGTCACACTGGCCACGATAACGATAACGAAAACGAAAACGATGATAATAAACGCTCCCTATTGGTGGATGGAACGCGCGCGTATTACACGCACGTCAATTCCACCAATCAATGCCGTTTATTCTCACCGTTTTCGTTATCGTCTTCGTTATCGCGGCCAGTGTGACCGGCCCTTTAGTGGGAAAGGGGCATAACAGACGACGAAATATTGGAACTTATAGGCGATGCTGACGCTGCTAACACAAAGAGACAAATAAAACATGCAGTCAAACGATTAGAGGAATTTGCAAGACACGCAGGAACAACAATTAAAGCTTTAACTGATTCAGAACTGGACCACTTTTTGTCGCGGTTTTATGCGGGACTGAGAAGGTAAACGGCACGTTGTGCACCAAGAAATCCATGCATGCAATCTGTCGGATTTATTCAGGCGTTGTATAAAACAAATAATGAATGTTTCACATTCGTGCCATGGTAAGAATAATTCCATTCGGTGACAGATGGAATGTTCCATTCCACTCGGCTTCGCCTCGTGGAATGGAACATTCAATATGTCACCTCATGAAATTATTCTTACCATCGCACACATAAACATTCATTATTTGTATACTATCCACTAGGCGAATTTGGTATGTGAACCAACGCACGGATCACTGATCGCGATCCGGATTTGTGTGAAACAAACAGGCCCTCTATCGTTCGGAATTGATGCTCTTGCGCAGGTGCAGGGTACGTCACGAATCAAGCACTTTGCAGGATGTAGAAATAAAATATAATAAAAAATCTTCCCTTATCCTTTTTGAAAAGTACATGACGCCAAACATTTTGTTTGCCTAAGCGCGGATTTGTTTGTCCTGCGACGGAGGTTGTAAAGACAAAATGGCGACTGTTTCCTGGTTGGGGGTAGGTTAAATTTCGATCTCGGTGGATTTTTGTTTTAGTTTCCAATCAGTCATCACCTGAATGATTTATTCAGTTCTGTCATTTGTCACTCGGTCATTAACTTGATTATGTGTTTTGCTTGGTATGTTTGTTTTCGTTCGGGTGGAAGGGTGGGCAAGATGGGAATTTGTTTTCGCCGGTTCTAGGGCCTGTAGGATGTATTTTTTCACCTACCCTTCTTCCGTATACGCAGATTCACCCTGTAGGCCTAATTATGTATAATTTATAGTATAATTCGTTGGTATTGGTGTAATCTGATCTATAAATTTGCCTGTGTTTAAATTGTTTATTATTTGTTTATCTTCTATAAACCAAGATGATTTATTCCATATCAATAACATCTTCTGCATGGAAAAAATGCGGTTTTTCACTTGTCGCAATTTTCTCCTGCACTGATCAATTGTACTGAACAAAGAACAAAATAATTTCTTACATACGTTTATTTTTCTGTCGTATTCATCAGTCTATTTCTATATTAGAAGGTTAGAAATTGTTATTTGGGACCAAGGGAACTCATGCATGGGCGGATCCAGGATTGTTTCCAGGGAGTGGGGTGGGTTCTGAATTTGTTTTCGTACATTTGCCCAAAAAGTTTACTCCCAAAATGTTTCGCCTGCACAATTTTTTTTTACGGGGGGGGGGGGGGGGGGGGGGCACACACTTTCTCAACGTTGGTGGCGACATTTACCTCATTGTTTTATTCTTACCCGTACACGCAAAGTAAGACCTTATGGTTTTGCTTTTCTGGTTTGCAACTTTAGGCGTAGGCCCTTACAAAAAAATGCCAACGAGCGGGGGGGGGGGGGGGTTAAACCCTCTCACGTGACTTGCCACTCTCCTAATTATCTTCACTCAGGCATATGCGCAATACTACCAATGAGCCCGTATTTCATAGTGATTGAATTCACGCGACACCGGTAAGTCCGCTGTCACCAGCGTCTTAAAAGTCTTCCATTGCAGCCAACTGATTTTCAGTAAAGATGTTTGAAAAAAATCTGTAATTTTTTTGGCTGCCCTTACTTTGTGCACAACATTCGCCAGAGCTGTATTTACTAGAGAAAAAAAATTCTGATCATGCTAAAAAGTACCATGAAGTAATTCCGAAAAAGAAAATCGATGACAATTTTAATGAAGCAATGTGCCGGAAAATGTATAATGCGTTTTTATGATTTGCACTTTCTCTTTGTACAAACACTCGCCCAATCTGTATTGCTGTGTACTGCGTTTGTGTGATCTGCATTACTTTTTGTGCACAAATATTCATCATACAGTCTGTTCGTACTACTTCATAACATTGCACTTTACGCGCACACTGTCACTGATGAGTAGCACCCAGTCATCACACTTTCGATTTTTCCCACCGACGCCAAATGATCATAGCCCCGTCATGGAAAAATGATCGTGCACTTTGTGAACGACGTTCACCGTTGCAGTCCGCATATACAACAGACGCACAGCAGAAAACACAGGGCAATCAGTAGGTGTTTAGACCGTACAAGCATCTTGCAGTGATATCGTCTGCTCCGAAAGAAAGCGCGGGAGTAGCTATGGTGATGACAGAAGTGAGTGCCCGCGTCATAACGCATCACACGTAATCACAGGCCAGGGCAGGGAAGACTGGGGGTATCGTCTTCAAGACATCGGGGGATTTGGCCTAGACGAGTCGGGAACCCGGCCGTATACGACAGGGGAAGGAAACAGATCGTGCGAATCGAATTGGGGGAAATGCTGGCGGGAGATTTTCTTTCAACTGGAGATTAACACGTGATGACTGAAGCGATATCAAAGATTTGTCATTCAATTTGTATCGTGTACATTATACGTGATGTGGCGGAAAACAAATGATGCGGCCTCTGTCCTGAGTTAAGAGTTGTTCTTGACCAACGCCGCGTGTGGAGTTTTGAGTGAGCATCAGGAACAGATGTAAGTATATTTTTCAGTGATTCTATACTGATTTGTTTATTGTTTGTTTGTTTGTTTATTTATTTGGTTGGTTGGTTGTACAATAAGGCGCGCGAAGTAAAAAAAAAAGATAGCGTTCCCGTCCGCTTCCTTTTTGGAAGCCGCCTGGATTTCTTATTTTTATTTTTACCAAGTGGTAATGAGGTGAAAAAGCCCAAAAATGTCAACCGATCCATCGGAAAATAAAATACAAGCTTACTAAAACTATTAAAACCACTGTAAACATGTTCAATTCTTTTATCCAACATGTCTCTTCCTTTTTGGTATCGAACAGTTGAAAAATCCTGTCGGAAATTTAAAAAAGAATGGCGGCCATCTTGAAAATAATAAATAAAAAATAGAAAGCCCCTCCTCTTTCCTTAAAAAAAAACAAACCCGGACGCTATTAAAACATGTTTTGTTTTTACTTGGCCTAATATACTGCACATGCAACGTATACGTGAGGGCAAAATCTTCACGAGCGTGCTTGTGGGCGCATGCGCGTTTTCCCCAGAGAGTAAGCTTGGCACAGAAGTATTCTGAACACACCATATCTGAGTTCAAGGAAGGTCATTGACGGGTTCGGGATATTCTCATCACGTTCAAGTTTCGCGAGCCACGGCGTCATGGTTCCGCCAGCAAAATTGTTTTTCGTTCCAAAATCCCAGATGTACGTATAGGCCTAATCCTGGCTTCATATATAACTCAAAGGCGCAAAGTGGCCAGAAATTCCTTTTAAAAATCCCTGCAAATCTTTCCAAAAAGGGCAGCATTTTGGTAGGAGTAAGTGTTATGGATATATTGAGTTTTTGAGTCAACTTGAGTTTTTGAGTTATTGATTTATTGAGTGAACAAAGAATAGTGACGTGACATATCAAGGTTTTGGGTCCAAGGGAGGGAAGGGGTAGACATTTTTGTTCACAAAAGTTTTCGTTAGTCTGGTTCCCTGACCTGAAGATTCCCTGACGTGACGTCTAAATCTTAGGTCAGGTAGCTACCACGGTTTAAAATAGATCATGACGTGCAGTGTTAGTCCGAGTGACGTCAGTGGCATCATTCAAATTTAATATTCTTGCAAAATCCAGTCCGCAAAATTCTGCAAGAGTGTGGCATTGATTTTTCAGTTTTTTATATATAATTGAGAATTCAAATTCCAGGATCTGTAACGGGCCCGACAGACATTTTGTTATTGCGAACATCAACGTTAATAGCCGAATGTTACAGAAAACAAGTTCGGGAAACTTCGGACGTTTTCGGAAACTGGCAGAATTCTACCAGTTTTCGTCACGTGACATTTGGCGGCTGCCGGACCTAATATTCATCAGAAATGGTCAGAATATTTTGGTATGGGAACCAGAATACGTTTTTGTCATCATTATCGTGGCTAGTGTTACTGCCATCGGCCCTTTAGAGTAACATGAAAATAACGCCTCCCTATATGTGTATTCATATAAAAGTCCTCTTGTATAGTCCCTTTGAAAATTTACTCACATGACGGTGTGCATATTTTAGGTCCCCGAGGAAATCACCTCTCACTTTGGCGTGATCCAATATGGAACAAGGAGATGCAATGCATCCAACGAGGATATTCGCGTAATTCAAAACCAAATTGACATTTGGAGTTTGATCAGCGAACGTGACTAGCAATGATGATTGCAGACAGTGTAGTAAATTATTTATTTTTTTATCTCTATCGAAATGATGAAACACAACGTGAGGTCGTTCACCTGGTGGATTTAACCTGCAGGGCGACCTCAGTTCTCGGGGAGGAGCTACAAGCCCCCTCAAGAAGTTACCAGATTTATCCCCGGAAAATGTTTTGTTTTGTATTGTTTGGTATAAATACATGATAAATACATGATTTTTTTTCTCGCCAAAATTAATTTATAATAATAGGCGGCATTTGGAAAGCTATTTTTGTTACACTAGATCATAGCGTTTACCCATACTCACCGGACCCAACCATCATTCCTGAAACCTTCTCAGCTCCCTGGGGAGTATGGCTGCAAGTTAAGGGCACAGGTACCCACTTACACACATGGGTGGAGAGAAGCAACTTGTGATAAAGTGTCTTGCTCAAGGACATAAGAACCATGACCCGCGCTGGACTCGAACCAAAATCTGTAGTATCGAAAGGTTTAACGGTAAAAATCCTATCGAACTGGTTACCTTGCAGAGAATAATTTTTAGAACGCCCCCATTCTTTGTTGACGTCCGGTTTCTAAATTACATCATTTGCAAATATCAAAAAACAAAACTACTGAATTATTACGAAATACCGTACTAGACTGTAAGTAAATAGCAGTCTCAAGCATCCTGTGAAATCACGGCACCGTGCTGTCGTTTTCAAGAAAAGGGAAAATTTATAGCGTTTTCCAACGATTGTCGGCCGACAATCGTTGGAAATAGTCTAGTTCCCCGACCTGATAATTCCTTGACATCTCTAAATTGCTTCGTTTTGTCTAAATATATGTTCAGGGAACCAGACTATACTAGAACATAATTGTTTGGTCTCTCAGTTTTCCCAGCATCTATGCACACAAAACTCTAAACTGGTCAGTGTTACAGTATTTGCTAGCACACTATATAATACGATAGTATAATATAATTTTAATTTTAGTTAGCCTTTAATGTAAAAGTGCTACCTTCAATATGTGTCTGTATCCTGCTGACTCGGCTGTAAACAACTTTGTTCAAAGGCAAATTACAGTGCTGCAAGAAACAAACATGGGATAAACATGCAGGATGAACGGAGGAACACAAAAGAGAAGAATGACAAAGGGAGTGTGGTAGTAGGTGAACGTTAAAGGGACACATTGCTTTGGAGTTTGCGATTTGGGCTATAAAACTGAAATGGATATGGTTGGGAAGCTTTTTTTAAAGTAGAATATAAAGATTCACATAACTATCCCTTCAAATTGCGTGGTTTTTGTTTAATTTCGTGACAAATACCGGTCCGCCATTTTGTAGAACCAAATTTGTGACTCCACAAAATGGCGGACCGTGTTCACCAGTCGTATTTCCAGTCGCAGCTGGTTGAAGTACGTTCTGTTGATCAATTTTGATGTACTACTGTGGCACGCACGGCGCGCAGCACTGGCGATATGTCGCGAGGTAGAGAATGGTACCTGGCGATCATCTGATAGGTTTACAAGGCCACTGGCTGCGGCGCCAGCCTAAAGACGCTTACAGTATTTTGCGCATTATATAGACGGTGGTATTTACTACTGGAAATAAGTCTATGTTTCACGGGTCAGATGATGTCAGGTTTCAGAGGCCAATTTTTGGTTTTGTAATCACTACTCACTAATTACAACACATTATACTTGTTTTTGTGCATGAACAACTCTTATAAAAGATAAGGAACATTTCCAAACAGCAAAATTTCATGACATTTGAAGGCAATGTGTCCCTTTAAGAGAGGGTGACAAAGGAGTGTGGTTTTGGTGAGGATGAAATGGGGGTTGAGATGGGAGATGAAGCCGGGGGGGGGGGGGGGGGGACAAAGCAGTGTGGCAAAAAGGCGGTTAATTAAAGGAGGTGGTAATTAGGCAAGCCGCAAGGAAGAGAGGGATATGGCAAGGGGTAAAGTGAACGGGGAAGACATCAAAGGAGGCAGATAGGATTGTCTGTAATAAACATCAGTTTATTGTCATTGAAAAAGCCACTAAACAAACAGTTTGTTTAAACTTAAGATATACTATTGTGTTTTGTTTTTTAATTGCTATTTTGTAGCACTATAGTTATTCACTTTGGAATGAGACACCGAACAATAAAAACCAGCCACATTGTCAATAATTTATTTCAGTGTCGAATTATTTGCGACCCGACAGAATTCGGGCGTAGCTTTGTTTGCATTTATATGCGCGAAAGCAACCAAGAATAAAGGCTTTATTAAGGGTTGCAGAATGATGCGCAAAATATATATTTTTTTTCCTAAAAATAATAGTAGGCCGAGAAGGAAATATTGAGCAGAAAAAGAAAATCCAATTCGTTGAAGAGCACGGACAGTATATCTTTAAATGTTAAGCCCCTTACCCCACCGTTTCTAAATTTCGGTCTATACGACGGCTGGTTTCCGAGGAAATGTCTAAATTTTAACCTTAGTTTATTATCAAAAGAAATGGTTCGGTAAACGGGAGGGGGAAATAGCTCCCTTCCTTTCCGTGATAAAAAGTGCCGTTAAAACCTCTTGTTCTGTGTCTATTCTCTTTGTGCCGAGGTAGGCCAAAATGTTATTCTGACAAAAAATCTTCCGAAAAATGCTTAGTAGGCCCCATGGAAATGTACGATCAATAAAATTATACATAGCTTATTCAATGTCTTCTCTTCAATTTAAAGAAGATATCAGAGGAGCTATAGCTATTAAGAAGAGGTTAAAAAAAACCCAGATAATATAGAATCATCCTCGCCTTTGCGTCATCACTACATCATACATGACGTGCCGGCTGTTAACCCGTACCTCTGCGTCAGACAATGATGACAACGACAGATTTTTGTCCGCACAATACCGCCATCCTTGGACAATATTTTATTGTCCTTAACCAACGGCGCGCAATTAATGAGTTACCACGCTTTCAGCAAAGTAATTGACGTTATGGTAATTGTCCACGTTCTGGGGCCAATTTATGCAATAAGGGCACCCCCCCCCGTACCATGTATGATAAAAACTAACATCTGACTCATGCAAACATTCTGGTTTATTGGGAATTCGAAATCTAATTAAGATTTTTCTCTAATATTTCGACGGTTTTTGGTTCACATGGTATGCAAATAACCATTCGCCTGGCCCGGGGACACGATGAATCATCCGTTTGAGGGTTTCCGAGTTATCGGGGATTATTTTTTTCCCCGGTGCTATACTGTTTATTTACAGAGATTTAAGTTCCAGGGATGTTTCACACAAAGGTGATAGAATGATCAGGGACCATCGCAAAACGTATACGCAGGTTCAACCATTATTAAAAATGGGTTTTCTATCTTGCCGAAAGAAAATGAAATAAATTAGATTTCGAAATAAATAAATATAGGCCCTATACAGGCATATAGATAAGACGACGACAACAACAACAACGACAACAACAACAATGACAACTACAACGACAACGACAATGACGACGATTAACGATGACAACGATCAACAATCGATTTAAAATCACCTCGAGTTTTATACATTACATTCCAGAAATCAATTTGTTTCCTTTTTTTCTTCAAACAACGGTCTCGCCTATAAACCATATCAAACGTTCATCATCGGCACTAAAATTTCAAATTCTTATAAATCAAATCTTTATTTTTATAAGCCCAAACGCGTCTGCCGAGCGAACTTTTGATAGTAACCCGCTTCCCGTCCACCTATAATCTTTCAGAATACAAACGAAATGTAAATAGATACTTGGAGCCTTGACCTATACCTTCTTACCCCTGTGATTTCTGTCTTTTCTTGTCTTTTGTAGCCCAGGCCGCAGTTGGTGAGCAATACCCATAAAATATAGAAAAAAACATCAACGAAATCTTCCCTAAAAAAACTGGATCCGTGAACTTAGTCGTCCTTCAAAACAAGTTTCTTTACGGAAATATTTGTCAGGATAGTTGTCCTTTGCATTTTTACCACGACAGGCTAACCCTTTTATTTTGTTAGGAGATTTTGGACGCTTCAATGGGCAACAAAAGGATCGCCGCTCCTTCAACAACACAGAACAATAGGCATTTATGGCTCGCTTAGGTAGTCTGGTCCCAAAAGTAATTCAATACTAAACAACGGGATGACTTGAGATACCGTACACAGTATAGCTTGCACGAAAGTTCTCAAAAAAATAGTCTGACAGCTTATGTTGGTGGTGAAATTTTCAACTTTTTTGTCATCATGGTGGACTTAAATTCCCCCAGAGACGGGATGACTGGGAGCTTATAAGTTCAGGCAATCAAGCTGTGGATTAAGTAAGTAGTAAAAGACACGAATGCCGGCTTGAAAGGAATCGGGAAGTTGATGGAAAGTCCCGGTGGTTGGCCCTGTGGGCATGGGATTTGGGGAGCGTACAGCGGCGCTTGCCCGGAGCGCGTTGGTCCGCCATGAGGCGCCGTGGCGTACGGGCGACTGTACTCGCTGGCCCCGCTGAATATTAGTCCTTGTTCTATTGGCTTTGACTGTTCCGTATTTTTATTTTCTAAAGGCGTATAGTTGGAGAAATTTAATTTGTGTGTCATAGTTTTAGTGTGTTAAAAATGGTTGTGTTTAAACATGATAAAAATTGATAAAACATGATTCTGTGACAAAAAAAACAATGAATGAAGTAAAATTGTAATTGAAATATGTATGATATAAAATGAAGTTTAATTTTCTGCAGCCTAAGAAATTTATGTAATAAATTATTTTGTATTCATTAATTTTTTTACAAAAATTGCCTAACATTACATCTACAGGCCCCCTAATGACTCACAAACTTATTAAAGCCTCATTAAAAAAAAAATCAAATATGAAATACAGCAAAAAATGCTAAGTTGAAATATAAATCTGTACAAAATTAAGATTTTTCCAGCACTATCGGAGTATAGGAGTACTATTGAAGGGGAAAGATTTGAACTTTTGATCTCTGTTGAATGGGAAATTGGAGGCCGTCGTCCATTTTTATATATTTTTGGATTGGTTGTTAAATTTAGCCATAAATATTGCAATTCCAGTTTGTTGAATAACGTTTCTTGCAACCCACCTATTCTTGTGGACCGAGAGTTAAGATTATCGCAACTGAAATAGGTCGAATGTTAATGAAGAGTTTCTATTTGCATACATGTACATGTAGATGAATCTTGAATTGACGAAAATGAATGAATTTGTTGAGTAGTACTGTTTTGTTTAGCACTGAGAACCTCGCTTTCAACCCAGAAGTACCCAGACGGTCCTAAGTTAAATTCATCTATATTTCGGGAGTTACAAATGACATGTACAAATGTACATGTATGTATGTGTACATAGCAGGTTGTTTTGTCAAACCGGGCTGGTTTGTTTATTTGGCACTGTCTGAAGAAATAATCCTCGATTCCTAGACAAGCGCCAGCCATGCAGGCTAATTCTGTTTCCCTCGTAAAGCAATCCACTCCTGCTCTTTGCAGGCGAGCACTCAATCTTAAATTGCATCCTCCCAATCTCCTAAACCCCGTGCATCTTTCTCATCTCCGTCCCCTCGTGCTGCATCTTTCTCCTTGGCCGGCAAGACACCGAGCCCGGGCTTGCCCCGAGGCGGCAGGCAACTCTTAATCTGGGGTTCAGTCAAGTGGAAATACTGTGTAAAGGGGCCGCCCAAATATACTGTACAAGATTATCAACACGCAGGTCGTTAATTCAGTGAAGCAGTTGCAGTGGGGAAAAAAACATGTTTTGCATTTTGCTGTAAAAACAAAACTGTGTTCTGCCAGTTTTCTTGTTCACTTTGAAAATTCTTTGAACATTACCCAGTCAATTTCCCAGTTTGTTTGACAATATTATAAGTTAAAAAGTCATATCCTCAAATTGAGTGTTTCCCCACAATGTCACTTCCCAGGTTGTATTGTAAAGTTGGGGCGTGATCCCTGGCTATACGGCATTCTGGGTTCATGACTTCTGACTAGAGCCCCCCCTGAACAAAGACCATGATAATTTGGGAGACCGCCAGACTTCATACTATTAACCTCTTGAATACGGACGACGCCAAAGCCGCAGTTTGAAAAAGACCACCTGGCCAGTTGTCGTCTATATGCGCATTCCTCCACGTACTCAATCCATTCATGTTTCAACTATATTGTTCTTGAATGGGAGTGTAATGAATAGATGGAGCTTCTTCAAGGGGAAGCTCCAAGGGTGATGAACGGCACCACTCTATTCAGTGTGGTGCCTATTGTTTATGTTAACGCTTGGCTGCACAGCCCATTCTTGGCATACCAGCCCCCCATCAATAAACATTTCTTAGGTTGTCATGCATATGTATACATACAGACATGTACACCAATGCATCTTGCGAGGCCAAGCGATTTTTTATTTATTTATTTATTTATTTTTTGATAGAGATTGAGATGTGATTTACCAGAAGACGATGTGCAGGGCGTGAAATGCCGTGGGGGTGAACTCGCATGCTGTCTGTTGGGGAAACAACAGTTTCTTAACACTGTGCCATCCGCTGTGGGACGCTTGAATAAGATGATCGGGATGATAATAGAATTGGCAAGATCCCCTTATCATTCAAAATAGGAATACTGGGTTTAGATGCATCGTCTGGAGTTTGACCGGGAGTTCGGGGGATCATTTTTGGAATGGAAATTAGAATTTGCATGTAAAGTACATGTATTAAAAAAATGAATTTATAAACAAAATAGAGTGTTTGTGATGATCATGAGGCCATGTAAAAAATATTTATTGTGGCATGCTATAAAACACCCAAATCCATTTATTTCTGAAAATTACAGCAAAAGCAAATGTTGTATACGAAAATAGTTATTTTTTTTAAGATCATTTGTCATGTGCTTTTGATAATTTTGTAACAATGGAAATAGCGCGGTATAAATGTTCTAATTATAATGACAAAAGTACCCTTAAGGAGACACTTTGTCGTCATTTTTTATACCTTAGGGAGACAAGTGGAATTAGGGAGACATTTCAGTGTCTCCCTAAGTACCCAGCCCCCCTAAGGAGTGAGAATTTTACCGTCGCAAGTGAGTTATATCAATATAGGATGGTCCAAAACGAAAATAGACCAAAATTCGTGGGGGTAGGACAGGGGATATTTGGGTTAGGTTACATTAAAGTTGAAAACAATTTGTGCATGCGTCTATGGCAAAGTCTCCCAAATGACCCATCCTCGGTAATAAATATTATTATTATTATTATTTTTATTATCATTATTACTACCTTAAATTGCACTTACATGTAGCTTTCCAATTCAGTTGTACAGGTTTGCACCACCATGTACATTTACAACTATGTGCAGTGTCTTCAGTGAAATATTGTACAGTGGCTCGTGAAATTAAAACATAGCTCTCTGGGCCAACTGCTGTGCAAGTCAATAAGCCTCTAGCTCTCCCGGCTCGCTTCATTGGCATCAGCTGCTGGGGGTGTTTGTTCTAGCAGAAATGGAAACAAGAAGTATTGAACAAAGCTTGGAACCCCAGAGCTTGCGGAGTTTAGGGATGGGGGAGGAACTGAAATCAGGGGGCGGAACTGAAATCAGGGGGCGGATCCAGATTTTCAGAAAGAGGAGGGGGAACAAAATCCAAGGGCAATGCCTGCATATGTGTGAGCGACAGAAGGCTGGAAGTACTGTCATTGATTATTGTACTGTATGTACATGAAAGTAGGCTGGGAAAAATTGGTTGGTGACTACTAAGGGGGGGGGGGAGGGGTGCAATTCTCTTCCTACCCCCCTCCCGCCGCCTCCCCCACCCCCTAAAAAATAAAATCTAAATTTGGCTTGGGACTGCAGAAGAGGCCTGTGAAGCTTTTGTGATACCAGTCTGGGGCCAATTTCATAGAGCTGTTAAGCACAACAATTTACTTAGCATAAAAATGTCTTGCTTAGTAAAAACAGGTTACCAGCCAAAAGTCCATGTAATTTTCATGCTAAGCAAACAACCGCTGAATACCAGTCAAAAGCAATATTCCATAACACACATGGAAATCTGGTTGGTAATCCAGTTTTTATCAAGGAGGCATTTGCATGCTAAGCAAATTTGTGTGCTTAACAGCTTTATGAAATTGGCCCCTGCAGTTCATTTCTTGTTTCCTCAAGACAAAAAGATGCAAGATGGAACTGAACTTTCCATGTACATACAGTCGTACTTCCCCAATACGTGCGAGGACAATGCTTTGTGTTTCCTATTGTTCCTTTAATATAACCCAACCCCATAGACTAAGCACGTACTTCTACGTGCGAGGACCGATTTCAACAAAAGACTTGACGTGCGAGGACTAAAGGGTTTCTTTGTGTTTCCTTTCTCCTCTTGTCCTCGGAGATATATACAGTGCACGTACACACATTGTATGAGATGTTTGCACTGAATTTTGCAGTGTGATTTTACTCTCGTGGCCTTGTATAGAAATGAAATCCCCTGTGGAGTTGAGGTGATTTCAGAAATGGACACTGCTTTGAGGTAATCAGTATTTCATCTACAATCCCGTGTGAATACTAGCAAACCTTTATTGTACGAGCATATTTATGAGTTTCCTTGAGAAATCCACAGTCCGCATCCCCTTCCTTATTGTCATTATTACCAATCTTGATCTGCCCCGGAAAGAGCAGAAAAGGCTGTGTGTTGGGGGAGGGCTGACTTATTATAGCCCCCAATATCATATCCCCTCCAAAAAATAAAAAATAAATAAATAAAAATTAAAAATAATTAATAATGACAATACAAACAGATAAATAATTTTTAATTAAGCAAAAAATAATAATAAAAATCAAATAAAACAATAAGATAAAAACAACCGAAATAAATTCATAATATACATTGTACAATGTAGATAAATAAATTGTAAACTACATGTACATGTACATGTAAATAAACATTGATCTTGAAAGAATTATGACCAACTTAAAAATCTCACAAAATTTCTGATTTTCTACAAAATCAGGTTAGGCATACACCCCCCCCCCCCCCCCCCAAAAAAAGAAAAAGAAATAGTGTTTACATCCAACAGGTACCTCCGCTCCCCCCAAAAAATCAATTTGGGTCGAGTGTAGTACGTTACCTAGGCTGTAACAGAGCTTTATCCGTCACACGTATACATACATTCTCTAAAAGGTTCCAGTAGCCAGATTAAAAGTTACCAAAACGTTGACATGACAATTTTGGCACTTTGGCCTTGCTAATGCACCGAGCGGTGTTTGTCTTTGCATGGGGAGTGGACGGAACGCCCGAGGTAATCGGAAAGAATAATATTTGAACTTTCACCGGTGCACAGCCCTGTAATAATATTTCCTTGAGTAAAGGAGGCCTGCAGCTGAATATCCAGGTCTTGGATCGGGGGTGAGGGGGGGGGGGGGGGGGGGGGGGAGGGGAGAGGGGAGAGGGGAGAGGGGAGAGGGGAGAGGGGAGAGGGTAGAGGGTGAGGGGGTGGGGGAGGGGGGGTTGTATTTTTATTTGATAAAAATGCATACATTACAGTGTTAACAAAACCTTATTTTTTTAATCTTAAATTTAATGAATTTTTTCATTAACCCTAATTGGAGGTTTCAGGACTGTTAGAGTTAATCGTATTATCCGAAGGTGCTACATTGTTACCCCTGCCCAACAGGCCTATTAATCATTCCTAAAACCTCAACTCCCTGGGGAGTATACAGCCCCAACTGCAATTTACTTGCACATGGGCTAATCAAACACATAACCATCACTACCCTCACAGGTACCCATTTAGCAACTTGTGACAAAGTGCCTTGCTCAAGGACACAAGCACCATGACCCTACCGTACTTGAACCCACAATCCATAGTATCGCCAGGATCGGTACACTAGGTCACAGTGCTCCTTGTTGACCTCATTTCACCAACCTTTTTTTCTCAATGCAGACTTTTGGACAATTTCACGAAAGGTGGTCGAGTGCCTGTGTGACTAAATCCTGCCGACTTCGCCGATCCACCTGCCACTATGTGCTGCTGCGCCATCGAGTGCGTCAAGTGCCTTCTTCTCTTATTGGACGTTGTTTTCTTTGTAAGTATTGGGATGTCTTGTCTTGGCTTTCGGCCGTCCCATACCCTTGAGTGTTGTTATAGGGTCAGTTTGGGATACATTGGGCTTATGTATACAACATGTTTGGTGTGTGAGGTGAATAATGTTTACATTGGTTTCTAAGATGGGAGGGTAACATGTATGATGGTGTTAAAAGTAGTGTACACGATTGGTAATCCTCCTTTTTTTTTTACTGAATTATTAGGAAATACCTTACTAGACTGTAAGTTAATAGTAATCTCATCATCCTGTGAAATGATGGCACCTGGTGTGCTGTTGTTTTCAAGAAAAGTTGAAATTTATATCGTTTTCCAACGATTGCCGGCTGACAATCGTTGGAAATAGTCTAGTTCCCCGACTTGATCATTCTCTGACATCTATAAGTTGCTCCGTTTTGTCTAAAGTATGGTCAGAGAAACAGACTACTTGAACATAATTTTTCTCTCTACGCAGACTACGGTTTTTCCCAGCATCTATGCACACAAAACTTAAAACAGGTCAGTGATACAGTATTTGCTAGCATGCGATAAAATATTAACCGCCAAATTCATTTATTTCTGAAAATTGCAGCAAAAACCAATCGTGTATACTACCTTTAAAGCTAGTATACAACATTCAAAACCTTTCCTTTTTCATATGCGATAACGTAAAGTTGTACGGGTACTCGATTCCATTTAATCAGGAACCGGTTCCTGACATGAACGGTTGGGTACTTGGTTCCGATGCACACCCCTAAAAGGTAGTACATGTACATGTATACATCATTTTCTTTTGCTGTAATTATCAGAAATGAATGGATTTGGATGTAAGTATTTTATAGCAAATACTGTAACACTGAACTGTTTAAAGTTTTGTGTGCACATGCTAGGAAAACAAAGAGAAAAAAAGCTGTATTTGTCTGGTTCCCTGATCCTACTTCAGACAAAACGGTGCAAATATATTTCCAATGGTGGTCGGCCGACCATCGCTGGAAATTGATACAAAAATTCCACTTTTTCGGAAAATGACAGCACACCAGGTGCCATGATTTCACAGGATGCTTTATCGTCTTTCATAACAATTCAGTATTTTTTATTTTTTATTTTTTTATTTAAAAAAAAAAAGGTTTTCGCTTATAATTCATCAAATAACATCCCATCACATTTTGAGAAATGGGGATAGGACGGCGAATGCGTTATTTCCACCTTGGAAAATTTCCAAAGTCCAATGCAAACACCACTGGTTAAATGGGACAATTCTACCATTTTTAAATGAAATTTCTCCAAAAAAGTACAGCCCAAACAGAGCTATATTTAGCCTCAAACAAACCAGTTAAATCGCATGTGATGTGTAAATTCATTTATGCAGTGCGATTGAAAGAGGGATGCTTCAACCTTTGAAGTAAGCTGGCCAAATATTTGTTTTCATTTGCTCAGTGACACACCAAGTTAGGCCCCAAGGAGGTAATTCTTCATCTTTACATTTTCTTGAGATGCTTGGTCCTGGGAATTTTTTTTTCTGGTCAAGTAACACTACCTGAGCTTAGCCCTGAGGCTTTAGCAGAATTCTGTCTTGAAATTCAAGCCAAGTGTGTATGTCAGTTGCCCAGTGTGTCAACCACCATTAACCATACATTGTAAGACTGCCAGTGTTACACGTCCGATGTCACAAATTTAATTTTGGTTTCTCGACAGCTCGAGCCATAATCCTAACTCGCAAAGCCGATACCCCGATCCCTTCTTGTGTTTCCGCCCCATATTTTAATAATAATTGCCATGAATAAACATGTTTGTTTTTTTGTCCTCACATTTTTGTCGCTGCACTTGTTTCCCGTCATTTCCCGGATCCGATATCCGCGCTGACATATATCAGAGACATCACCCAACTCCCATTGCGGCATCCATCAAAATTCATTACTTCGCACGTCGACCGATTTAGTGCGGCCCCGTCTCCCGCACCAATCGAGAGGAGACAAAAACCCTAGGGAGACGTTCTGTATATTGGTTTGCCCACGCTAATGTTTTTGTAACTTTTGTTTTGTTTTGGTCTACCGTCTTTTAGCATTTCCCTTGCAGTAATTTGCACTGTGTTCGTATTGATTTGGGTACGATGTACGATACAAAGGAGATGATTTGTGTTCGGTGTACAGTCAATCCTGGCAGCATGTATCGAATTAGGTTTTAGTTTACAAGACTCTGGTGCAAATAGAATATCATGTGGGAGTCTATTGGCGCCATGCAGATCTCTGCGATCTTGCCGCGATAATGTAAACTTTCCAGTACTAGCTAGGTGAATACTGTCAGGGATCGAAATATCCACTGGACTGAGTCCAGTGATTTGAGCGTTGGTCTAGTGAATGCTTGACTGAACTATAGTCCGGTGGTCTTGTGATTTTTTTCATACTCACTGCATGAAATGCTATCACTAAAGTCCATTTTTTTCTAAATCTGGTTTACTGAAAAAGCCCTATAATTACTGGAATGGCCATTTTGAGTTTTGAGGCAGGGAGTTTCAATCAAAACAGCATTTCTAACCCCCTCCTCCAACAAGGTCGGTAAAGGGGAAAAAATCGAAACGGCACACTTATTCAAAACACTGATTTTTACCTTTGGTCTTGTGAAATATCTTCTGGTCTTGTAAACATTTTGTGCTACTACATGTAGCCCAGCTGTCTAGTAGATTTTTACCTGAAATTCGACCCCTGACTGGGTATGATTGTTCATTGTGCGTTCATTGGAATTGCACTCAATCAAATCATTTCCTTGCATAGTGTTCGAAGCCGACGACGTCAGAGTTTGTGTCTTGACCCTAAAGTACAGTATTTCAATTTTAGTATCCATTCATGGCTTCATGTTGACCTTCTAGGTTATTATCGTCCTTCAGTCTTCATTTTTATCAAAAAACCTTCCCCCTTCCAAATTGCATGATTCGCATTCTTTTCATACATTCACACAGCTGTAAATTCGTACCTCCGAGATTTACGACAAGGGCCCGGAACTCTGAAAGCCTGTCATAAATACTTAGATCCATTCAGCATTTCGTTGTAATTCACCCTCCCCCGCTACAACCCTACATATACAACCTAATCAAGTTTTTTGGGGGGAGAAAGATCTCTTGCCCCGAATTCCCGTAAAATTACATCAGATGTGCCGTGTTGTCATCTATTAAAGAATTTATTTTCCTGCGGAGGCAGGTCCGTGGAGAAGCCGGAATGAGGAGGATCGCTTGCACTCTCTTTCCGTCCTTCTCAGGAGATTGGGAGCTTCATAATTGCATTTGTTGCTGAGAGGTGTATATCTTAGCGGGGGGACGTTTGGCGCTGCACAGCTCATCCTGGGGTATGGGCTAAATTTGTTAAAACGCTGGCAGTTTTAAAGGAACGTGATCCTCAAAAACGGGACTCATTAACCCTAACCCCCTTCAGTGTTTTCCATGTGGCCCTGCTAAATCTCCAACAATTTCCAACCAATCTGAAATGAGAAGCCTGCTAAACACAACAAAATCCAACAGCAAATTTTGTTGGATTCTGCAGTGTACCACCTACACACAGACATGGCATTTTGCAGCTACCCTGCTGAATCCAACTAAATTCCACACACCATGTAGTTTGTGTTGACTGCTAAATCCAACAAATTACAACAGATTTTTACCATTGTTTGATTTGTTGGATTTAGCTGGGTTAGGGTTAAAACGTTGCTGACAGATTATAGTGCAAGCATAATCCATGTTGGGAATATATACATGTACATAAATGTACCGGTAGTAAATGAAGAGAAGCATTGTGAATCAAATCTGATCTGTAAATGTTCAAACAAATTCATCCTCGTGAAAAAGCCCGAAAAAAATATGTTTTTAACCCTAACAGTCCCAAATCATCAAATTTTATGTAAATGTACTGCAGGTCTTTAAAAAGTCTTAAAAAGTCTGAAATTGACTTTTCTCAATTTAAGGCCTTAAAAAGCATTAAAAAGTATTAAATTGAGTTCTCCAAGGTCTTAAAAAAAATGGCCAAAGCGAGTAATGATTTTTTTTATCAGCTCGTAAATAACAATCACAGAGCCTGTATAAAAAAAATCAGCTATTGGAACCCGTAGCAATTTTTTTTCCGGAAAGCTGATTGCATGTGGCAGACACATTGTATATTTACCGAGCGTTCCAATCCCGAGATCCAAAATCCACCCATACACCTAGTGTCGGTCTGCGTATTTTTGGTCTTAAATTTCGGTTAGGGCAGCATTAAAAGGGTCTTAAAAAATCTTAAATTTGACTTTCTGAAACATGCAGATACACTGTCTAGGGAATTAGGGTTAATGCCAGCCATTGATGCTGTGTACCCTACGTTGCCACTGAACCTTAACAATATACATCCAGTTGCGAATTTGGGAAAACAAGGCTCTGAAATATTTTTTGCCAAGCCACATTTTTCAAATTTCCAAAACCTCTTTTGGCATTAACCTTCCTACTGTTATAACGATCATAACCTATCAAAAAACCTAAGCCCTTCCTCTCCAACAGCTTGTATGTTTCAACCTGAAACTCGATAGGTAGGGTAGCTGGCTCCATTTTGGCACCGAGAGAGGGAGGGTTTCAATACGGCAACCATACGTCCTGTCAAGGAATACTGCAGGCACATCTGGGCTGGTGCTCCGGCTTGCTATTTGTCCCTCTTTGATGAGATTCAGTGGCGTGTTTCAAATCTGGTTGGTCAGGACCTGACATCTTCCCTGGAACCCCTTCATGTCTGACGCTCTGTTGCTTCATTCAGCATCTTTTATCGATCATGGAAGGTGTTCCAGTGGCCTTTCATCATTAGTTCTCCTTGTCCAAACTTTCAGGCACTCTACTCGCCTGGCTGTCTCATCACATCCTTTTACTGTTGTTCCAAAGGCTAGTACTGTGAGATACTCTTCAAGTTTTTTTTTCCCTCATACTGCCTCTCTTTGGAACTCCTTACCTGTAACCTGCTTCCCTTCCACCTATAATCTTTCACAATTCAAACAAAATGTGAATAGATACCTTCTATCCCTGTCGGGGTTCCCACCGCATCCTAGAAATCAGGGAAAACCTGGTAAACGAGTTTCGCTTTTTGCAGTCAGGGAAAAGTCAGTGAATTTAAGAAAAATACCTCAAATCAGGGGAAAAGTCAGGGAATTTGATTGGCCTAAAAGAGGAAGTGGTCAGTCTGTGTCTCATGGCCAAAACAGCGTATCCACTGGTTGATTGGCTATGGTGGCTTTTTAGTGTGAAAATCCCTCTTTATCTCTCTTTCACAGCAACACTGAAGATGTGTCAAACTGGATATATACAATGTAGGTCGAAATAATTATCCTGGAATTTTGAATTTTGAATTTTGAATTCATCATGGAAAACTCGGGGGGGAAATCAGGGAATTTTGTTTTCATGAAATGGTAAGAACCCCTGCCTGTGATTTCTGTCTTGAGTGGCCTTTTGGCCTTGTACAAATGTATTACGTGATACTCATAAAAAAGAATTAAAACTAAGCTTTACATCACTTTCTGTGTTATTCTCCTTCAAACTTTGATCAGCTCATCAAATGTGTGGCGCACATGTAACTCTCCCCATTTCCAATGCAAGTTTGAAAACTTGCAAGCATATTTTGCATTCGTGTCAGCATGCAGCAGACGTACGTGTACAATGTAGCTTGTTGCCCGCAGTGAAATTCAACAAATTTTGATTGATTGTCCACCCACAGTCCTGCTCCACTGCTCAATATTTACTTTGGAATGATAGATGATCGTGATCATCGCACACAGGGGGGGGGGGGGGGGGGGGGGGGGGGGGGACACTCTGCATAATGCATTTTCTGCACCGGTTCCGGATCTCTAGGCTTGTCCCATTTGTCACACTTTATGGGCTGGAAGGAATTGTGCTGTGCACGGACCATCAGGAAATGGATTACACGCTTATACGTCGGAATTACGGAGCATGTGCTTAATAAGATGTGGAAGTAGAGCAGCATCTTGGCAAATTTAGACGGAGATGTGGTTCTGTAGTGATTGATCTTGATACATACATGTCTCAATGTCAATGATGATTTTTGTTGTGAAACACTTTCCGACCGGACTCTCAAGTATCCAAGAGATTAATAAGTGAGCAAGCGAGCAAGCGAGCAAGCGAGCGAGCAGGAACGGAAGTAGTGGGGAGGTATTCAAGGGACAAGCTAGTGGCAGGGCAAGCAAGTGTAATTTTAAAATCCAACTCGTATCCTCATTGAGTGATCCCCACAATGTCGCTTCCCAGGTTGTATCGTAAAGTCGTGTGTGGTCCCTGGCTATACGGCATATTTCTGGGTTTATGACTTCTGACTAGCGCCCACCTGAACAAAGATACTGACAATTTGGGAGACCGCCAACATACATGTAGGGCAAGATGGCTCAGTTGGTAGAGCGCCGATACGGTGTTCCGGATGTGGCAGGTTCGAATCCCGGCCGCTCCTACCAGTTTTCCAATCCAACTCCATTAAAAGCCGACTTCCGGTGTTATTGTGCGAACTCAGTAGGCCCCATGTATCAAAACGATGAGCACAGATTAAGAGTAAGGGTGAAGTTTTTTTTTTTTTACTCTTTGAGTACGGTTTTTTTCACGGGAGACCTCGGGGTGTCGCAGCGGTTTTGGCAGATAAGCGAACCACTACAGTGTGTTTGTGCAGTCAAGCATAACATAAACAATAATCCAGCAATAGATTGAAACTGCACAAACGGCAGCAAATGGTGTCTTCCGGCCTGGTGGCACTTTTTTTGTTGACGCCATATGGCTTCATCCGTACGCAAAGGGTTAATGGGTATTACCCAACACAAGGCCAAAAGGCCACTCAAGGTGTGGGCTACAAAAGACAAGAAATGACAGACTACAGACCTTTTTGGTGGAAAAAGATGATTGTGATCGAGTCCACGAAATTGGCGCCGGCCACGTTTATCGATCCAGCTTTTATAGTTATTCATTTTTTTATAAGACACAAATTTGTGCTCACAATACCCTTTTCATCCAGGCAACCCCCCCCCCCCCCCCCCCCCCCCTTCCCGATCAGTTGGCCGAAACTTTCTCCTTGTGGCGTGACTTTGTGTCAAAGGTTCATCGTACTAGTGGGGTTTGTGTACTGAGCTAGCTTTACATTGGTAACTCAATCCAGGTAGCACAAAGGGTTTAGCCCTGGGGTGAGAGATTTCATCAAAGGATTGACATTCCATTCATGGGGTACATGTATATGTACACAGCCAGGAACCGCCAGTGTCCATTTCAAATTCCACTGGGGCAATATCGTGTGCAGATCGACAGAGTGAATCTTCCAGAGTACAGCAATGATGATACAGTCTTTACGCTGCATATTATACATTTTCATATATATGAAATTTATGATAGATTAAAGGTGAGTTAAATTAAATTAAAAGAAAGATGCAATTTGGCATTCTCCAGAGCCTCCAACCAGTATGGATTTTCCATATTTCGTACGGAAAATCACACAAAAAATATACAAATTATATATTTTTGAATCTTTTTAAATATGGATTTTGTGAAATCTGATCATAATAATGTTTTGTCATGCATATTATGCTATTATACTGCATGTGTGTACTGGCTCATCATTGCGATCCCAACCGAGCGGATGCAACTTTAGCTTCGAAAATAAAAAAAAATAAGGAGACGCAGTCAATCCAGTGCGTGGGTTCGTTAAACCCACCAGGCACGCGGCATGCACACATACATGTAGCATGAGCTCAGAAAAAAAAAACCTCAAAAGTTACAATTTCATGAAAAAAATAAATATGGATTTTTTTGAAAAAAATACTGATTTTATTTTTGCTTTTACCAATACTGAAATGAGTTTGAAAAGGTTGGCAGCTTGATTCTGAGTTATACAAGCAGAAAGTTTTTTTCACTAAAAAGAAGATTTCGGGAATTTATACTTTTTTTGCATTCTAAAAGCTCTAGTCTATCATATCCCATAGTTTTAAAACTGAATTAAATTTCAAAATATGTTTTGCGGTGATTTTTTTTTTAATTTTTGTCGGGTTATTGTGTGCACAGTTCACTAGCTTTAAGCTTCATTTTCTCAAAACTGTTACAGATCTAAAATGTTTTAGCAGGGCCTAGAAATGAGTTACAACAACACACAATATGTATAAAACTTAATGGTTAATCTGTGGTCAGGCTAGGATGTTGAAAAGCCTGGCCAAGCCTCTGGAACCTTGGGCCTTTAGGCTTCTATAATCCCCTGATTGTACACAATAAACTGCCTATTAATTCTGGAGTCCAGCTGGCTCCCATTGTTCACCCAGACTTGACTGACAGCTGAGGCATCTTTTGATCCAGCCATGAATGGGTGCAGTATAGTGTGGGAGGGGCTTTATTGATTAGTTGATGCTCTATTGTTAGGTGATTTGTGGCTCACAATAGCAAGAGTAAAAGCCCAAAGGCCCGGGCATGGCTGGGCTTTTCAAAGCCCTGGCCCGACCACAGATTAATTACTCCTCCCTTATTGCAAGGTAGTGTACACGATTGGTAATTCTCCCAATTTCTTTTTACTGAATTATTATGAAATAAGTTAATAGCAGTCTCAATCATCCTGTGAAATGATGGCACCAGGTGTGTTGTCGTTTTCAAGAAAAGTTGAAATTAATATCGTTTTCCAACGGTTGTCCGGCCGAACAATCGTTGGAAAAAATAACGGATACTGCCCTCTACTGACCAAATGTAGTTAGTCCGTGTTGTGTCTAAAATGGGTTAACAATCCGAAAAAGGGCGTATGCGTAGTGTACTGAAGCGACCCATTGTAACCAGTGCATGCAGTGGATCTTGGGACATTCGCCGCACAACGTACATTCCGCTCGGCCTATGTACATGTTATGTGGCCAATTGAAAACGATCCCATTAACAGATATGGGCTTATTTTACAAGAGGGCGCTATAACAAATCCAGTGAGCAATACCGCCCGACGGTTGAAAACGAACACCGTTTTTCTCTCGTTTTTTGTCGCCATCCAAGAAAGCAAAAACTTTGAACAGGTCAGTGGAACGATACTTCCTATAAAACACTAACCCTAAAATCCGCCCATTTCTGAAAATTGCAACAATGACCAATCATGTACACTACTTTTAATGATAGTAACGATAGATGTTTTCAAACCCTGATCCAAGACTGTCACCTCTCAGTCCCCCCCCCCCCCCCCTCATACACGTTCCTGTGTGAGCAGATGGCTTAAATGTACATTGCAGTTGATTACAAATGTGCATCTATACAATGCATCTGTGTTCTCCAGCTGCAGGGAGTTGAAAATGAGATGGATGCAGAAATGGGTGTAAGCCCAGCAGTCAGGGGTAACAGTAGCACTTGAAGTGCTTTAAAGACCTACTACAATGTATAACCAAAGTTTAATTCTCTAAAAAAGATTAGTATCTGGATTATGAATTACAAGAAACCAAATTCGTGCTAAATATTGTCATTTTCTATCCATCATTAATAATTAACAGACGAGAGAAAGATGCTAATTAAATATTTAAATTTCGGGCTTACTCCAAGTTCTCCCCCTGCTGCCGTTGGCGGTGCGCTGTTAGCCTTTACGTCATCGCGTGTAGTCATCCATACTAAACTCGGATTTGGAATTGAAATAGTAGGCTTACATGATGGGATACAGAGACGAAGTTAATTGTATTCTGTGTAAATACCGTGTACTCGTGTATGAACTTGTACCACGTACAACGATCAGACTACACACCATGATGTCACGCGCAATTATTATGAATGACATGCAAATGGACGTGACGTACGCTTTTTCAGACGATAGGATTTTCAAAAGTGAGACAATAATTTCACATTTTTTCAAAGCGTTCTAGTACTAGGTCTTTAAATAAGTACCAGTGTAATTTCAAAAATTTGCTGCTGATATATTGATACTGGAAAATTGATAATTTAAGTTTGCTAACAGTTTTCCTCTGTAAAAAATACATTGCCAGTCTCATATTTGTATTTCTACATATTAATTTTTTTGCGGGGGGAGTCATTACATATATTTCTGAGAAATCATATTATAACTATCACAACCTTATATCGAAAAATCAAATCCTCTCCTCTCCCACAGCTTGTGTGTCTCAACCTGTCACTCGATAGGTTTTGATAGATAGGGTAGTTGGCTCCAATTTGGCACCTGGAGAGGGAGGGTTTTATAATTGGTAGAAATCACAGATATTTTTTAGTGAAAGATATTTTCTCTTTAATATTCAAGCTCATCATTGGTGCATCATCTGGAAATAGTGCAGGAAAAAAAATTGCTGCATGTACACGTAGCATCAGAGTACGCAATTGGGGCATCAATTTGAGGATGCGGGGATGATCGGACTCGGACATGTAAAGTTGGTTCTCTGTTGCTGTACTATTCGGGGGGGGGGGGGGGGGAGGGGAGGGGGGGAGGTGCATCATAAAAGCGACAGGTGCAAGACCCTCAATCATGTTAAGTCTTCACAATTTGTATATGTTCAGGGTTTGGAAAACAGATTCTGTTTGCTTTTATATTTTCAGTGAGAACAAATAAAACTAGCAGGAGTGGCATTTGAACCTGCTCTGCCAATTGAGCTATCAACGTTAAGCTATCAACGTTAAGCTATCAACGTTAAGCTATCAACGTGTAGGATGGCTCTGTAGAGGTGCTTGTCACCTGTTTCATCTTGCTCACTGGCTTAATATTTTTTTTTTTTTTTTTTTTTTTTATTATTTTTTTTTTTTAATTTGTTTGTTAATTGTAAATCTTTGAATTTTTTTATTTTTGATTCTGTATACATGCATTCGGTAATGTTTTTTTGTTTGTCAGCCAGTGGAAAAGTGTAATAAAAAAAAAAAAAAAAATAAGCAGTCTCCCAAATCTTTGTTCGGGGGCGCTAGTAAGAAGCCATAAACCCATAATGCCATATACCCAGGGATCACGCCCCAACTTTCACGATACCCGGGAAGCGACATTGTGGGGATCACTCAATGAGGATACACTTTTTTTTAACTTAAAACATCTTCCAATAAACCAGAAGGGAAATTGACTTGAAAAAAGTCAGTTTCCCCTGTGATCTGTTTGCTTTGAAATTTTGATAATTCAACCTCGTAGACCAGACATGTAGATTTGCGTAGTTTTATCTTTCATTTCGGTCTGCAGGCAATGCATAGTGCATGAGTCAATAGCCTAGCACAAACAATGCTCGCCGAGACCGTTCACTTCCATTGCTTTTCTTGTTTACCCATTGATTCGATGGCCCTGGGATAAATTCTCTACGCTTGGTCCGCCGGCGACAAAGTTCGGGACAAAAGACGACTGGCAGCCGGAGTTGAAATTCAAGGTTTTTTTTTCCTACATGTAGCCTCGGAGTCTTCTATTGTGTGAGGCGAGGTCGGGTCAGTGAAGGAAACAAACCAAGCGTATGCATGGAGACCGGGTTACGCTGACGGGAAGAATTTGTAATAGAGGAAGGGCCATTGTGTGGGATTTTTGTCACCGGAGCGTCAGTGACTAAGTGCTTTCCCAGAATTTTTGATTCAAGTTGATAACATGTTTTGGTCAGTGTTTTGTCCAAATTTATTTTTAGAGCGATTTTGTTTTCTTATTATATATTTTGATCTTTTTTTTGTTTTGTTTTGTTTTTTGGGGGAGGGGAAAGAAGAGAGCAGGGGAAAGAGGAGAGCAGGGGTGAGATTTGTCAAGATTTTTCCAGATTTCAGGATTTTTTGTCGGGATTTCAGAATTTCTATTAAAGAATCTCTTCTGCAATCTGGCATTCCTGAGGTGTTGTCCTAAAGGTGTTTTTACCTGTAAAAGTGGATATAGACCAATAAAAACAGATATTTTAAAAGGGTGCAAACTATATGTTGATCTGGGGTCCTCGTGGATTTTTCTTGGATTTTCTTGGATTTTTCTTGGATTTTTCTTGGATTTTTCGTGGATTACGTGGATTACGTGGATTTTTCATTTTTTGGTTAATCTCACCCCTGGGAGGGGCAAGTGATATTGGAAATGACAGGCTGATCTGTCGTCATAAATTTGACATTTAGCAAACTACCTTCTGAAATTGACCACCAGTTTAAGTATTGTTAAAAACAAAAGTTAAGTAAGAATTGGTTATGAAATACCCAAAATGTTGATCGTTTGGTACTCATCTTGCGCACATTTTTCTTTTTTTTACTGTGAAAGCCGACTACCATGTCGTTTTGCTGTAGTACTGGTTTGTTTGAAGTTTTTTTTTTTTTTTATTTATTAGATTAATTTTGCAGGCAGAATTACATACAAATTCATTAAAAATAAATAATATACACTGTACATTGGAATACAATTCATAATGTTAAAATTTACGCGATATAAAAACAAAAGCAAATAGAAAACAGGACAAAGACACAAACAAACAACAAACAAACATTATTGTACCATATGTAGGCCTGCCGGATTGCCTAAAAAGCAAAAATAGCTTATCGAGAGGCTCTCTAACTACAACGGCACAATGTTACATGAAACAAAAACGAAAAACGAAGTTGTCGTAGTGGCACTTTCCTTGCTTTCCACATATGGTAGCCTGGGTTCCATTCCAATGAGTGGATTGGGTTTTCAGTCTCCTCCCGATTCCGTGGGTTTCCCCCAGAAAATCATTCCTGGGTTTCCCTCCCACCTCTAAAACTAAACATGTCTCCTTTCAACGTTTTTTTTTTCAGGCTTTTTCCAGCTACATGTACATATAGGCCTACAGAGCTACACGTATGCACTTTTGAGCTATCCATAGTTTCATTGCCACAAAGAATTTTAAAAAAATATAAAAAAATAGAAATATATATATATATATATATATATATATATATAATAAGCATCTTTATTTGTTCATTAACAGCTGACTGGCATCGGTCTTCTGGGCGTCGGGATCCACGTCTTAATCGGCGTCGTGAATGGCACCTACGCGTCCCTGATCTCTGGCGTGTCGTACATCTACATCGCCTACGCCATTCTCATCATCGCGTTCATCATCATCATCGTCTCGCTGGTGGGATGCTGCGCCGGCGTGATGGAGAACAAATGCCTGTTAGTCACGGTAAGAATGTGTGGACGGACACTGCGGTTTAGTCACCGAGGATGGAAACAGTTAGTCAGATGCCACACACCTGTATTCAAAATTTGGCCTTGTGCAATTTCTAGTACAACTCTCGTACAAAAATGCAGGCTTCCAAGCATTCCTACCTTTCCGAATTTTTTCTTTTAAGTTGCTCCTACTTTTCCTATTTTTTTTCTTCTTGAAATTCCTATTTTCTTGAAACTCTGAAAAATGAAATCTCACTGAATATTCTTCATGACAGTGTTAGACACTGTCGAAAGAAAATCACACAATGAAGGGCTTGGGTGCAGGAGTACTGCAACTTTTACTTCAAAGAGCTTTATAGTTGAGGATGGAGCACAAGTGTTGTGAGTACAGAACATGCCAAATGAGGCTTGTGATGCTGTGGACATGAAAGCCTGCAAAAGTCCTGCCTTTATCCTGACTTTTGTCCTGTTTTGTTGTTGTTTGTTTTGTTTATTGTTTTGTTAAATTTTTGTTTGATTTTTGTTAAATTTTTTTATTTTTGAAATTTTTTTTGAAATGTATTTATTTATTTATATATTTATTTATATATTTATTTATTTATTATTATTTTTTTTTTACTTTTGATCCTACTATTCTACTTTTTTCACCTGGGTCTACTTGAAAGCCTGAGAATGTTGCACTGGGTTACTACACAGTGTTGCATTTTGAAGGATTCGGGAAGGTCTTTGGAGAAAAATGCCCAGGGGTTTAGGGTTAATTGGAAAATATCTGCTAATTTCTTAGGGTTGTTCATCCGACCCGACCGCTAATGTCACAAACCGGTTCCAAATTATGGAATCGAGTACCATATAAACTGAATTACTTAGTAATTTCTCACACAATGAAAAAGAAAGCTTTGAATGTCTTTTGTGGTGAATTTCTAAAATGAAAACCAGGGTACACGGAAAAACAAAACAAATTTAACATTTATGACGTTTGCGGAAATGCAATTTACACTGTAAAGCTATAGAGCTCACTGTACTCACTTGCATCTTGCTGCACTGATGTGGTAGTATTAACATGTGGACCTGTACAAACAATATGAACAGCCATTTCTGAGACTTAATTTTTTGGAATGGATTGCTCTAAACCGGTACCCGGATACCCCTAAACCGGTACCCGGATACCCCTAAACCGGTACCCGGATACCCCTAAACCGGTACCCGGATACCCCTAAACCGGTACCCGGATACCCCTAAACCGGTACCCGGATACCCATGCTTGTTTTCTACAGTTTTATTTCCTGGTGGTGCTCTGCATCTGCCTGGAAGTCTCCGTGGCGATCATCGCGTTTGTCGGCTTGTGGTATCAGGACGGGTTCGTCAAGTCGTATATCAACCAAGCCGCTCAGACGGAAATGGTCAATTACGCCCACCCGGAGAAGGCAGGCTTTACGAGTGCGTGGGACAGACTACAGTCCGATGTAAGTCCAACACATGCGTGTACTTCAGAGCTGCCAACCAGTACGGAATTTCTGTATTTCGTACGAAAAATACGGAAGTATGCATTTTTGTTTATACAGATTACTGAAATCTGACCATAACAATGTTTTGCCATGCATATTATGCTATTATACTCTGCATGTACTGGCTTATTATCCCAAAAGAACGGATGCAACTTTAGCTTATTAAAGCAGAAGAAATAACATCTTCCCCCATTTTTGGATGAGATCCATGTATGCCGAATTTCATTCTCACTATTCAAAACCATTGCCGTTTCAGCGTTGCAGACTAGGCTGCAGAAAAAAACTCTTGATTTTCAAGTAAAGTTAAAATTTTATGAAAAATGCGGATTTTCTAACCGAAATACTGATTTTTTTACTACTGAATACTGAAATGAAGTTGAAAAGGTTGACAGCTCTAGCTTGTTCAAGTACTTCTTGCCCTACCCCTAGAACTGTGAGTTTCTTTTGAGACATCCATAGATTCATGTAGAAGCATTTTGCCTGTAAGGTTACTTTTTGATGGAAGTCGCCCGATACAAGGCTAAAAGCCACTCTAGGTAAAGGGCTACAACAGAGGTGGTGGGGTTGGCCACATTTTAGGTTGCCAGCCCTACCACTCTTACGGTTTTCCTGGGCCAAGATCTAAATAGAGGATATGTCTTCAATAGATACCAAAGAAATTATCCCAATTTTCAGACCTATAGACCCAGGCGGGGTGACTTCCACCGTTGGTGAGACCAACTCGATCACCTCCCCATTGTTACCCCTCTAGTTGTAGGGGTATTGGCCCCCCCCCCCTTATTCCCACGTCTCTGTTTGGTCGTTTATAATTAAATTAACCCTAACCCCCTAGACCCTTTTTGCTAGGAACCATCCTCAATCCTCCGATTACCCTGCCCCAAGAAATGCATTCATCCTCAATCCTCCAAAATCCTCTGCTTGAAACACCATTCATCCTCAATCCTCCAAAATCCTCCAAAACTGCAAGGAGGATTTTGGAGGATTGAGGTGGGTTAGGGTTAAAAGCAAAAGTTTTCTCTTCTTTGTTCCAAGACTTAAACGTAAACTACATGTAACAAAAAGGGGCCAGGAAAACTTGTTTTACGAGATTATGACCACACTGTAATAGACCGTGTAAGTCTCGCGCATAAAGGTCACGATTGAACTTCCGGGCACCTCCGAGCGTGCCGGCTATAGGACTTTTACGTGTGGTTGATTTTGTTTTCTATAATACTTTTATGAACCATGAAACGGCCATAAATATGGATGATAAATTCAAAATTAATTTTTCAATTGATGAAAACATGCATGACTGTCTAAATATTGAAGAAAAGTAGGAATAAACGTTTGACCTGACCGTCAGGTTTGAAACATGATTGGCTCGTTGTCGGGAAGAGAAAGCCCGGCCCCCAAAATCCCTGTACTGCATGCACCCGCTGCGGACATAAGTTAACGTACGTACATATGCGACGACCGCCTTATACTGCATATGGTCTACGCTATTAAGAGTGGCGCGTGAACCACCAGAACAATGGCGAATGACGTACGTATGACGTACTAGACTTTTTCGTTCTCCTTTTCCCTAAATTGATATATCGTTCACATTTTGTAAATTGAAATGATCAATAATATTTTCCTAAAAGTTTTTATCTACCTTTAAGTCAAAAGAGGCGTCAAAACAAATTATTTCAAGAGAACTACTCGCTTTACACGTTGAAGTTCCTATTCGAGGTGCCCGGAAGTTCGGTTTCTCGTAAACTCTCGTACGTTCTCGAGGTCAACTTACACGCTCTATAAGTTGTGGAAAACAATCGGCAAGTAATTTCTGAATCTAATTGTCATCATATAGTTTGGAAGATTGAATTGGCTCAAGATCACCAACAGAGGGCAGCAAACACAAATTATGAACTTTCATCATTCTTCAATGTTGCATTTTATTTTTTTGTCTGAGTGAAAGAGTGCCAAGAGGATAATAACTGAACATATTAAGCACTGAAGGGTAATTTTGTTGAAAATGTTGAAATCTATCTTTCTTCACTGACTTCGTTTTTTTCTAGGAGGATTGCTGTGGTGTATTGTCACATTCCGACTGGACTAAATATGGGAATTACGGCAAAGCGGAATTTCCTGACAGCTGCTGTAAGGAGTACAGAGAGGGGTGTGGCATAACCATGGGTGAACCATGGAAGAAGGTGGGTTGATCGATAGTGGGTGTGGTTCATCGTGGGGGTGGGGCATAGCAGACTCAGGGGGTTGGGCATATAGCAGACTAAGGGGGTGGGGCATAGCAGACAGTGTAAAGCTATTCCAAGGTGGTCAGAGAGGGGTGTGGCTTAACCATGGGCGAACCATGGTAGAAGGGTTGATCGATGGTGGGTTGTGGTTCATAGTGGGGGTTGGGCATAGTGGACTAAGGGGGCGGGGCATAGCAGACTGAGGGGGTGGGGCATAGGGGACTTATTGTAACTATTCTGAGGTTGTTGGCGAGGGTTGTGGCATAACCATGTACCACCAGGGAACCATGGGAGAAGGTGGGTTAATAGTAGGTATGGTTCATAGAAGGGGCGGGGCATAGCAGACTGACGGGGTGGGGTATAGGGGACTTATTGTAACTATTCTGAGGTTGTTGGCGAGGGTTGTGGCATAACCATGTACCACCAGGGAACCATGGGAGAAGGTGGGTTAATAGTAGGTATGGTTCATAGAAGGGGCGGGGCATAGCAGACTGAGGGGGTGGGGTATAGCGGACTTATTGTAACTATTCTGAGGTTGTTGGCGAGGGTTGTGGCATAACCATGTACCACCAGGGAACCATGGGAGAAGGTGGGTTGATAGTAGGTGTGGTTCATAGAAGGGGCGGGGCATAGCAGACTGAGGGGGTGGGGTATAGGGGACTTATTGTAACTATTCTGAGGTTGTTGGCGAGGGTTGTGGCATAACCATGTACCACCAGGGAACCATGGGAGAAGGTGGGTTAATAGTAGGTATGGTTCATAGAAGGGGCGGGGCATAGCAGACTGACGGGGTGGGGTATAGGGGACTTATTGTAACTATTCTGAGGTTGTTGGCGAGGGTTGTGGCATAACCATGTACCACCAGGGAACCATGGGAGAAGGTGGGTTGAAAGTAGGTGTGGTTCATAGAAGGGGCGGGGCATAGCAGACTGAGGGGGTGGGGTATAGGGGACTTATTGTAACTATTCTGAGGTTGTTGGCGAGGGTTGTGGCATAACCATGTACCACCAGGGAACCATGGGAGAAGGTGGGTTAATAGTAGGTATGGTTCATAGAAGGGGCGGGGTATAGGGGACTTATTGTAACTATTCTGAGGTTGTTGGCGAGGGTTGTGGCATAACCATGTACCACCAGGGAACCATGGGAGAAGGTGGGTTGATAGTGGGTGTGGTTCATAGAAGGGGCGGGGCATAGGAGACTTAGTGTAAAGCTGTTCTGAGGTGGTCAGAGAGGGTGCGGCATAAAGCAGACACAGGTTGAAAGCCAAAAATGCCTTGTAATGTATACCATTCCGACTTATTCCATTATTTTGCTTAGCATAAACAAAATTCCCAAGCGATTTTTATTTTTCCTGGTACATGTAGCTGTATAAAAATGGGCTGTCCGAAGCAACTATAAACGAACTCAAAATATCATTTTATTTCTCCCCGTCACAGGGCTGTAGTACCGCAATGATTGAGACTGTTAACGACTGCCTGTATCTGATTGGTGCCGTGTGCATTGGCTGCTTTCTACTGCAGGTACGTAGGATCTTATGTGCAACCTTGCTTTGTGGGGGAAGAATGTAGTGTCCCAATATTTGTTTGTCACCATAACCATCTCTAAAAAAAACTAAAAAAAATTGGAAAATTTTGAATTTGAGACTGAGAAACGCTTTACATTTTGTATGTAAAATACTTAAAAAAAAAAAACTTGCAACGCACCGTAAAATTTATTCACCAACAATTGGTATACAGATATATTCTCTACGCTTTGTGAAAAAGATTCACAAATCCTAGTCGTATCGTAAAATTGGGGCCACATGCCATTCTGGGTTTATGACCGAACAAAGACACTGACAATTTGGGAGACCGCCAACATAAGACCGGTGCTCAGTTGGTAGAGCACCGGTACGGTATTACGAAAGTCGCAGGTTCGAATCCCGCTCCTGCCAGTTTTCTTTGTTCACTTCAATCATATTCCTGTAATATTTTTCTGTCATTTTTAATGTACATGTAATTCTTTCCTCAAATTCACAGATATTACTCATCATATTCATCTTGGCCTTGTACTACATCTTGAAGTTTGGAAGTGGAAAAAACAGGTGTTGTGGAACCAATTACTATGACTTGGACTAGTCCAAGGTGGTAGGTTGATTGACAGCTGACTTGCTGCACTGCCATCCAATGGAATCATGAGTTTAGTCGAGTGGGAGGGGTATATTATTCAAATGTATTCATCCTGGCCTTTTCATCTTGAAGTTTGGAAGTGGAAAGAACAGGTGTTGTGGCACCAATTACTATGACTTGGACTAGTCCAAGGTGGTAGGTTAATTCGTCACCGTTTTTACGAAGAGACACATCATTAATTTCCAAATTACATTAATTATGCAAAGGGCAGACATCTCGATAATTGCACTTTGCGTTTTCACGAAGAGACGCAAAGATGCCTGCCCCTTGAACGCATACAAAACGTATTGCACAGAAAGGCGTAAAAGTAGGTCAACCGAGATTTTCCTTTTCACGAAGAGACACACATCTTTGTTACATTCTCAGCTGCGCGCACGTAAACACGTGCGCCCCTTCCATATGGAAAAACACATTGAACAGAAAGGGCCACAATGTAAGAAAACCTGAATTTTCGTTTTCACGAAAGGGACACGCATCTTTACTAATTAATTTAGGCTAATTAACCACGATGTTAATTCTAATTGCTGGGTTCACGTAAAAATTCACCTCTCATAGAATCACGTGAATGTTTCCTTACTGCACAAAGTTGTTGCAAAGTAGTATTTTTTGCAGTTTTAAAATAGGAGAAACTTCTCTTGCGATTATCTCGAAAACGCCTTTTCTTTCAAATCCACATGTGTGTCTCTCCGTGAAAACGGTGACGAATTGATTGACAGCTAACTTGCACTGCCATCCAACAAGTTTAGTCGAGTGGGCGGGGTTTATTATTCAAATTTATTCATCCTGGCCTTGTCATCCCGAAAGTTTTGGATTTGAAATACCAGGTTGTTGTGGCACCAATTACTATGACTTGGACTAGTCCAAGGTGGGAGGTTTATTGATTGACAGCTAACTTGCACTGCCATCCAACAAGTTTAGTCGAGTGGGCGGGGTTTATTATTTAAATTTATTCATCCTGGCCTTTTCATCTTGAAGTTTGGAAGTGGAAAGAACAGGTGTTGTGGCACCAATTACCAAGGGGAACTGAAAGTACATGTACTGCAGCTTGTTTAATTGTTTGTACATTTTAATGGGGGGCCAAGGATTTCAGCTGGGGGAACATTCCATTTTTTTGGTTAAGTGGGCGGGGTTTATTATTCAAATTAGTGTTTCATGTTGGAGTTGGCCATTAATAGTGGCAAAGATATCTGGCAAATTGCTGTCCAATCATCTGAGAGTTTTTGTTGAGTGGGCGGGTCTATTATGTAAATCAGTAATGGGTGGTTTTTTAGTTTATAAGCGGTCTGGTATACTTTAAAAAACCTTCAGCACATTCACTGAAGTACTTGGTTTTATGCGAAAATAGAATTCAGATTTTGTTTCTAGTGGTCAAGGTATGAAATTAATTTTTGTCAATGTTTCTTATGTTGTAGTCTAAATATTTTTTAACACTTTCATCTGACATGTATATACTTAGTAACTTTTTTTACTGTTTAATATATTTTTTAATTGGTTGTGCTAATGCAACTTAGTTTTTTGTTGTTTTACTTTATGTAAGATTTGATATAAATGGTGCACATACTTCATGTTAAAACTGCTGACAAATTAACGTCATATCATGCTTATGTCAGTTCGATCCATGCTGAAGGCTGTCGAACCAATTTGCCTAGGAGGGGTGCTTCTTAAAGAAAGTACAGTTAGCGTAAGTTTTTTTTAAGCACGGTTGCAATTTTCAGTGAGGTGGGGTTGACGGGCCTCGACTGGGGGAATTTACCCGATTGAGTTGATTATTGAGTTTGAATTTTTGTCCAAAATTCAGCACGTTGTCAGTAATGTTAACTACAATACGGTACATGTAACCGGAGACTTTTGAGACGCTGGTGGCAGCAGACATGCCAGTCGTGCGCATGCTCAGAACTATCAAAAAAGACCTGCATGTCCGCTGCCATGAGCAATCTCAAAGGTCCCATTGGAACATTTGCCTAGAAAAATATATGCGGGTGTGTTCACAAAGTCGTACTTCCTCAATACGTCCGAGGACAATGCTTTGTGTTTCCTATTGTTCCTTTAATATAACCAACCCCCATAGACTAAGCACGTATCCTTACGTTCGAGGACTGAAAGGTTTCTTTGTGTTTCCTTTCTTCTCTTGTCCTCGGAGATATATACTGTGCACTAATACACAGCAATGCCTTCGCTATGCACATATTTACCCCTGAAAGAACTTTGTCCTGCAGTTTTTGAATATTACTGAGTTGGAGGTACTAGGCAATTACGTAAGGTGTTGCCGTCTGATTCCAAAATGTAGTATGCAGATGTTTTGTCCGTTTTATTTCTGACGTATTAGGATGACCTTTAGTATCAGAATTGTGTATCCACGATACTTGCTTCATATATATGAACATTTTCAGACCTGATATTTGTAATTGGTAACAGATCAGGTGCAAGTGGCGATAGGGTTTAAGACCGTGTCCGAATAACTTGGCTACGGCTTGAAATTACACACGAGTCAATGGGAAGTGGCTGCAGCCGCTTCCATAGACATGTGTGTAACATCCAGCCGTAGTCATGTAAATTCGGACACGGCCTTACTTAATAGAGCAAGCGTGTGCTTAGAGTTTCCCTAGTCTGCTGGGCATTTAGTCCCATAATCAGTGACTTAAAATACAATTCTTAAAAGCTTACCAAACTTTAAACTTTAGGAATTCTTATGGGAAGAAGCTTCGTGCTCTTGTCTTGTTGTTATTTATTTATTATTTTTAGGGGGAGGGTGGTGCCCAGCCACTCATACTTAGAATTTCATAGACAAAAACTGACGTGGAAATTAATTTCGAAGCCGAAAGTATGTCATGTGTTTAAGAGAATGATTTAGTAAACCTTTGTTTGTGTAATTTTACCGACTGACCTCGTGCCAGGGTCACATCAAGTGACTTCCTGGAAAGTGTACGGACCGAATTCTTCATTTTACTTGTTTTGTGTGAGCATACATTTCCCCCATCAAATTGGGTAAAATATTAAAAGAGTAATCTTGTGTATTTTTAATTGACACAGACGTGTGTGTGCACAGCGCCATCTACTGGTGGCCTAGTTTAGTCAACTGAGGCTGTATATTATAGGCCGTGTCCGAATTACTTGGCTACGGCTGAATGTTACACACATGTCTATGGTAGAGGCTGCAGCCACTTCTATAGACTCGTGTGTAATTTCAAGCCGTAGCCAAGTAATTCGGACACGGCCTTAGATATGAATGGTGTATTCAAATGCGGGGTTGACTATTTAGTGGATATTATGTTTATTAACGGTAATCAATTTTGTACACCGTATGGGTTAGTGTTAAAAAATGGCTAATATTAAAAGTACTTTTGTATGGAAACAAGTCCAACGGTTTAGTTTGCATTGTGGTGTGTTTTCACCAACTACGAGTTCAAATACCTATAGGTTCGATATGGTAATACGCCATATTCAGAAAAACTGTGCGGAGCCGCAAATACGCTACAAGTTGTGACTGATTTATACAGGGCGTATCAAAAAAAACGCAACAAAATAATCATGTCGAATTTGGTCAAAATTGTGTTAGGTACATAAAAGTGCCTAGTATCATCTTAAAGCCACATATCTCCTCTTTCCAACGATAGGTCATTTGTTCACAGGCGGCAATGCTTGGCTGAACAGTCATTGTTTTTGCACAATGGGTCAAATTCAGCTTGGGACCAAGTTTTAGTGCAGTAAGCAATGATAAGTGGATGCAGTGCTATTGAAAGAAATTAAGTTAACACAAAACAGACTAAAAGTTAATACTCACAACGTTTGTCCTCATCTCATTGTGAAGAAATGGGGGCCATGTTGAGGGGCATGGGATGTAATAATTGCTGAATAAACTGCACAATGAGATGAGGACAAACGTTGTGAGTATTAACTTTTAGTCTGTTTTGTTTTAACTTAATTTCTTTCAATAGCACTGCATCCACTTCTCATTGCTTACTGCACTAAAACTTGGTCCCAAGCTGAATTTGACCCATTGTACAAAAACAATGACTGTTCAGCCAAGCATTGTCGCCTGTGAACAAATGACCTATCGTTGGAAAGAGGAGATATGTGGCTTTAAGATGATACTAGGCACTTTTATGTACCTAACACAATTTTGACCAAATTCGACAATTATTTTGTTGCGTTTTTTTTGATACGCCCTGTATAGAGTGAGATGTGCGAGAATATATCCCCCTGCTGTTATCAGGGGTGTGAGAGTTCAGCTTTTTTGTATACACTTTTAGCTCTTTTTATACACTTGCTGTGTACAAAAGTATAAGAGCTTTCCAAAATTTCAGCTTTTGCCAGCTGCTTTCAGCTTTTTCAGCTCTTTTTATACGTAGTCACTCACACCCCTGTGTTATAGAACTGAACATCTTTGAGCAAGTTCGAGCGGCGACTATTTGTCAACCACTAGTCGATTTTCCATGGTAACCTGTACACTAAATACATATTGGGTACCAGGCAAAATCGACTAGTGGTCGACAAATAGTCGCCGCTCGAACTTGCCCTTTGTTGAGGAGACTAAAATTGTTAAAATAAATTTGCATATTTTTTTTCATTAGGAAAGTAAGTAGCAAATTGTTTTGTGAGAACCTGATTTTTGATTTGTTTTTGAACGGTTTGGAAAAAATCCTTTCAGACATTTAAAAATTCAGGTAAAAATGCAGCCGGCCCCATCTTGCTTTCCCCATAACTTCTTGCTTGCCCTTCCACTCATCTTGCTTTCCCCTCTCGATAATGCTTGGTCCCCCAATTTTGCTTGCCCCTCCCCATGTTGCATACCCCTCCCCATTTTGCATACCCCTCCCCATTTTGCATGCCTTGGCCCCGCCCCCATTTTGCACGTCCTCCCCATTTTACCTGCCCCTCCTCCATCGTGCTTGCCATCCCCTCATCTTTTTGCTCCCCTTTTCCTGCTTGCCCCTCCCCATTTTGTTTTAACTCCCCTATTTTGCTTGCCCCTCCCCCATGGAGAAAATGACTGCCAAAAGAAGAAAAATCTCATACCCTCCAAATCATTCCTTCCGCGCGCCCTGTCTCTGAATTTCTTATTTGTTATGGTTGAACCCCAAAGCCAACCCCCGATATTGCTGCTTCTCTTCCAATATGTTATCTTATTACACAGACAGTGTCTATCAAATCATTTACCTAACCCCTACCCCTCAGCATCCGGAACCGAAGACGAAAAAGGTTCGCCTTTCCTCTCAAGACGTTGCCCCTGCAAGTGAAAATGGATTGACCTGAAAATAAACAAATCAACAAAATTAGCTGGTAATTAGGATTTGAAGCTTTGCATGGTGGAAACGATGATAAAGTTAACGTCGAGATCCATTCTCACCCCGGTTCTTTTCAGAACCACGCATCTTCCTAAAAGGATGACCGGCTCTGCAAAAATGGCACATATAAGTCGCTGTTAGCTTTTACCCGTAAAGAGCTGTTCTTTGGGTTCGAGTCCCGCCCGAGTAAGCCTGTGATTTTTTCATACAGGCTCTCGGAAAGCACCGAGCACACTACACTATGTCGGGAGAGGGCAAAAATCTTTAATTCTAATCTTCCTGTCACTGTCAATCCTTTTTACAGGACGCACAGAATTTAGAAGTAGAAAAGTAGAAAGTATTCGCAGATTCTGGAATATATCTGAATGACTTTTTCCTGTGCAAACAGTGACTTCAACACAATTATACTCGGTGTCGTCTGCTCATGACGTCATCCTTAACCCACGCCTGCTCTCTGGGTCTTGCAAATAAATACATGTACTATAATTAGGCCATCGGAATGTTGATTCACTATTAATTATTTCCCAAATCGTATTAAATAACAACGGCACACCCAGCGGCCGACTGTGCGGAGTCCAAAAGGTCGGTTTGAATATCGTGAAATTGAATCGTACATGTGGGTTTGACTAAATTAATGTAAATGACCTAGAAGTGTTACATTTTTGTTTGCATAAATAGCGCTACTTGGCTTTCGAAAGCCAACTGTTGAATTTGAGTCCGACAATGATAGTATTGCATTGCAGGGCGCTCTATCTAGGAATCCGTCAATGTTGTTTCTACTTTTAATTGAGTAAATCATATATACCACGTCGTATTTGGTGGGAAATTGATGTCCGAGGCACGAATTTGTGGAGCGAGCTGAAGCATCAATCATGGGCCGTGTGGTCAAGCCTTTAGCCGGCGTGGAAGTGATACTTCTCCTGGCCGTTACGGGAGTTGGACTCGCCGTATTCATCACCGCGTTGCAGGCCACGGTAAATCAAGTGTTTTTTTACAAGCTCAGTTCTTTACCCCAAAAATGCCGGGGACGTGAAGCACATTCGGCCGGAGGGGTCATCAATTTTTCCGACCAATATTTTCGAACAATTAATCTGGAAATCTTCGAAAATGTTTTGTAAAATTTGCACATTTCCGTTATTTCCCTATTTGTAAACTTTAGATGGTTTTGGTTGGTTTGTTGTAGCTTTTCGGGTATATACGGAAGCGTAGAAGGGCCACAGGAAAGTACAACAAAATGTGTTACTCTCTCGCCGCGGCGAGTTACTCTGAATTGTGTTTCTATCTCGCCGCGGCGAGATATATAGGGACCATTAGATTTGATAGTTGATACGCGTACGGGATACGTATGCGGCTCGAAAAAGTCGCCTGCTCAATCACCATTTTGCGTTGTTATTTCATGTGGTACACTATTGGCAATTTACATCTCATAAAAAAAATGTTTTAAAATGTATAATGTAAAACTGATAAAATTATCACACAAAATGGTGCTTTAAAAAGCGATTTTGTTTCCGAGCCGCACACGTATCCCGTACGCGTATTAAATCTAATGGTCCCCAGTAACTCATCGCCGCGGCGAGATAGAAACACAATTTGGAGTAACTCGCCAAGGCGGGATAGTAACTTCGCCGCAGCGAGATAGTAACTCATTTTTAAAAATACTTTTCTGTGGCCCTTCTACGCTTCCGTAGGTATAGCTCTAAATCTTTTTTGAGATTATATTTTTGTTTGCGGGGAGGGGTAACTCCCAACCCCCACAGAAGCTGGAATTGAATTTCCCTTCGTAAAATTTCTGTAATAGTGGAGTATCCAATATGCCCCCTCTCCGTGTTGCTTTTATGCTGGGGCTATTGGGGCGGAGCTTGAATGATTTGTTTGGGGATGTAAAGAGTCGTTTCGTGGGCGGTACCTTTATGGCCGGTTTAGCATAATTGTTTCTGTTGAGGTACGACCCAAAAAATGAAAGGCAGTTTCGAGAGGATGGGATGCACTGAATTCGGGTACACCTTGCCTATACGTTTCCATCGGTGTTCATCAAAAGAGGGGGCTACACTCCTCCCCCATTATTCCAAAACTAAACCCCGCCGTTCTTTGGTTCAAGGATGAAATTCCAAACGACTCGTGCCTGCCTTACACCGAGGTCTCCTACCAACCAGACCCGCCCTTCGCCTGGGGGAACATTACCTTCAAGCCCCCAGCGGACGACGCCAAGTGTAACTTCTGCATGGCAACTCAGATCATCAGCCTGTGTTTCGCCTTCGTGTGCGCCCTCTATCGAGGAGTGACGATCTGTGTCGAGAAACTTGATCTGTAAGTTAGATTTCTGAGGGGGTCATATGAAAATCAGACTCCTATGAAAATCAGACTCCTTTTCCCTATTATTGGTTACTTTGCTACACAGTTCTGCTTTTATAATGAGCGCAATAATTTTCGGCAATGGCATACCCTTTAACCCCTATCCTAAAACCTAACCCCTGCCCTTATCCTATTTCCCACCGTAATCCTCACCTCAACCCCATGTTTCTCATTGTTTTGGTCCACCAAACAGGAAGTTTGCAGGCAACCTAAGATGCATTCATAGTGAACGTTCCTGATCGAGATCCACCAGGAAAATCGACATAACAAAGTTGAACATAATGATTTTTTGTTTTTCATTTTCCTGTTTTCCAGCAGACATCCATTGCCTACATGCAAGTTCAAAGCATAACACCTGCACTGTAAAAACCAACGGCTAACACATTTTTTAACACTTCAACGCGTTAATAATAATATTTTACACGTAAAGGTATAGGAGGCGTTGCACGCGATTAACACTAAAACACGTTTAAATAGGCGTTAGTTTTGATGATTATCAACGCTTGAGGTGCTAATTTAGGTAGATATTAACACTTTAGAATGTAAATAATCATTAACACCAACGCCTATTTAAACGTGTTTTAGCGTTAATCGCGTACAACGCATCCTATACCTTTACGTGTAAAGTATTAATATTAACGCGTTGATATTCGAAGTGTTCAAAAAGTGTTAGCCGTTGGTTTTTACAGTGCGACTATTGTCTATTTCTGAATGTTGTACAATGTATATGGTTTTGAGGACCAAAATCCCGGCCGGCCAAAGAAAAATTGGCGTCCAGGTTTTGTTTCGTGTATTAAAAAAAAAATCAACAATACAAAATAAAACATTAACAAATAAATGTCCAATAACTAGGTTTTTCAGCGGTTTCAAGACACAGAAATTAAAGAAATATAACAAGATAATTGAACATGCTTACAGGCATTTTAATAGTTCTATATTAAGCTTTTATTTTATTTTCCGATGATTGGTAGACATTGAAGCTTCCTTAATTTTTTCACTGGTAAAAAACACAACATCCAGGCGGCCCCCAAAAAGGAAGCGGGCGGGGACGCCAACCATGTTTTTAAAAATATTTTTTACTTTGCCTTCTATCGGCCAATTTCTGAATAAAAATTTAAGGATTTGCTTTTACGGGGAGCAATTTTCTAAATGTGTTCCCGCTTTCAGTACCAAGTAGCCAGCTAGTAAATAATGCACTACAAATTTCAAATGGCTACATTGCACAGCAAGTATCTTTAGACATAGGTACAGTGCTGGTTAGCAAATAGTTTACACATTCAGTGAATAAGAAATTTTAAGTCTGAAATGGGAAATTCCTTTATATGTTAACACTTCAAAAGCATTTATATTTACGCAAAACATCCGATAATTGATTACATGCGACCTTTAAAATAATATACACCATTTGCTTTTAACTGTAATTTTCAGAAATGGATTTAGTGGTTTATTATTTTATAGCGTGCTAGCAAATACTGCAACACTGACCTGTTTAAAGTTGTGTGCATGCACAGATGCTGGGAAAATTATCCGTTCTAGTATCCTAAGGCTACCGTACTTTAGAAAAAAACAACCTGAAATTTATAAATTCAGAAATTTATCAGGTCGGGGGAACTAGACTATTTCCAACGATTGTCGGGCCGACAATCGTTGGGAAAACGATATAAATTGTTTTCAAAGTGAACAAAGAAACTGCCAGTTTCTTTGTTCACTTTTTTACGGAAACACAGAATGACTAGTTTAGACCAAAAGTTGAGGGTTGCAGGTGGGCAGTGAGGAGTCCTTTAAAATTGAGCCATATGAACAACGCAAGTTGTGGACGTCTTAGCATGCTATCGAAGACATGCATGTATTAAAATAAAGGCCGACATTTGTTGAAGGGTCTATTGCATTTTAAATAACCGATACTCACCTTAGCAGTTACTTGGGATAGGCCAACTGATGAGATGAGCTCACTCCAAAGTGCATGGTTCATCATGGACCTGTCTACCAGACCTTGGTCCATGATGTAGCTCAAAAGAAAACATTTATCCTTGTAAGGTTAGTTTAAACAGGGCCACCACGTGAAGGTCCCAGGATACCAGCCCCACACGCTGTCCAGATTATCGGGTCCATTGCTTGACAGGACGAGGGACCCTGAGCCGAGGGACCCTGAGCCGAGGCCCAGAGCCACTGCCTGCCGTTGTCTGGTCCACCCTGCCGCGGCAGGGCACCCTTTACTTTCTATGCGTGCCGCCCTGCCTGTGCCCGCCACACACAGGCGAATCAGGACGTAGCAGCGTTCGCAGTACCACCTATGATAACAGGGCCCACGCCCCTATCCGGAGAGGGACGCTACTTATATGCCTGTAAATTCTTTAAGTTGCTCTCATAACTTAACCACGTCTCCAGTACTTTATTTCCCCCCCGAGTTTGTTCTGTTCCCGACTCCTAACACGCTGTACTATTTCTACTAATCCAGTACGTACACACGCAAAATCCTCGTAGTCGTTTCTCGTCTAGGCCCGAATTTCTACATTATATCTAACCAAAACCATTTCAAATTTACCTGCATGCTATATGAATGTTCTTGTTATAAGTAAGGCAAGCAGCCACAAAGATTTCATGCCAAGAAAGCGTCAAACTCTGGAGTCCGTTTGAAGCCCACGTACGTTCGTCGTCGATGCACAGTTTGGTAATGACACGCCCAACGTGAACACGTGAATTATAAACCGCGCCGGCGCGCGCGTATTCAAATTGTTTTGTTTGTGAGGCATGTGAAGAATGCGCAGGTGCATATCCAGGGGGTTACACGGTGAAAAGGGGAAGGGAATGGTAGGGGTGTCAAAATTTGTTTAATTAATTACAGACATTGCAGATTTCTTTTATTTAATATTTGTGGGTGCCGTGATGTATTTTTTTATTGAAGTTTTGTAGTTTTGGGTTAAGTGGAAAATTCCCGAATTATGGCTAGAGTTTTGCCAGAGTGTTCTCGGTTTTACACAATCCATTTTAAAGGACTCTTCCATTAATTATTTGGTGAGCGTGATTACGTTCGGTTTGATGGTGGGTAGGTCCAAATGAGAAATATGTAGGCCAAGTATTTGAATATTAAGCGTGCTCAGTATTTATATTCTGTATGGGCCTAGAATTTATATGGATTTTGTAAATGACCACCGCATCCCCAACCTCTAATCCTCCTCCATCCCCCACCCCCGAGCATGCGGTTGTGGGCTCTTCCCTTTTCCCCCTTTTTATTTCCCACATTTTATTTTGGAGGAAATTGCGTTAAAACAATAATGAAAACTTAATTGCCAGTCCCCAATCATTATGCACAGGTACGTCATCGTGTACGTTTACACAACTTGCATAATACCGGTACTCAAATGAATCATTAATGGAAACTTTTGCCTTTTGTCTAATTCCATATTTTAGAATCTGTGTCATGTTGCACCCTTAGTCCCCGCCTCCCTGTTGAGCCTACAGAATTGTCTAACACGCCTGGCATTGTTGACCATTCCCCTGACACCCCCCCCCCCCCCCCAGCAGATAAGCCGTTCCCGATGTCAGTGGGATTTTTGTTATAAAATCTGGTAGAAATTAGATTATAGAAAAACACAAAAACCAACAAACAGCCCAACAAACAATTGACTATTCAATTAAGGGCGGATCGGGGGGGGGGGGGGGGGGGGGGGGTCGAAACCCCCAAAGCAAAACCCTATAAAGGTCCTATTAAAAAAAAGAGAATCCATTTAATAAGCACCGCCCCTTGAGATAATATTGGCCAATGGCAGCAACGCGCGCCTCACGTCCGTCAGACCATAGAGCAAGTAGTAGTGGCTGTAATTGGTCACTACATTGAGGGGCGGAGCCTAAGGAATTGTTCGAATGCGAGTGAAAGTTGCCAAAGTCTTCTCGCCCATTTCTCATCCATCTCTTGCGCTTGCCCTATTTTCTCTCCTCTGCAAGGTCCCTGGTGCGGATCCTGTCCATTCCCGTGTATCTCCTAGCCGCGGCATTCGCCTTGATCGAGAGCACCGTTCTACAGGTCGGCTTCAACAATTTCTGCGGTCAGCTGACCGACTACGCCGGATCAGACGAAACGCGAGTGCATATGGGGGGAATAGGTTGTGTGGGGTACTTTCCTCGACGTCCACCTCTGTGACCCGGGTTCAAATCCCACCACGGGGCAACCTGAGGATTGGCTCTTCAGTCCCTGCTTGATTTTCCACAGATTTGTACTTCGCGGTTTTCCTCCCACATCTAAAACTGTAATTTCCTTTCTTCTTCCAAGGGACCCCACCGGAAAATAAGTCGAAAGATTTTCGTGGACTGTCCCAGCCATAATACCAAATTAATAATGAAAGTATAAAACTTTTGTGTTCATCAGCCTAATAGAATCGGCCCCACGTTTTGGGAAGATCAGGGAAGATTGGCCTTGAAATAATGTTATCTCTGAACATGGAGCTTTTTTATAGCTCCATGCTCTGAACAATTCTTTTTCCACTGATAATTACTACAAATTATCTCGAGAAAAAGTTTTCAAGCGATTAAGAAGTTTACTTGTTTTAATATTCTTGGTTTGTTTGTTTGTTTGTTTGCTCCGTTTTGTTCAGATGCGAAACTGCCGAAAAGTTTATTGCAGGCCTGCCGGACGCGCCAAAGTCGGAGTTCAACTTCGTTAACCAATTGTCGATCGCTACCGTGAGTGAGCAGTGCAGGCTTATTTCCTAGTGTGCACAGAATAACATAACAGAGAAAGATGATTATGATTGATTGGATAAATACTCAAGATGGTC